>CM032881.1:25415427-25806826 GCA_019176425.1 Megalops atlanticus
TATATGCTTTGAGTCATATACAGTAAAATGTGTGACTCACTGTATATATTGTACTTTGTGTTTAATAATATTTGGAAATATTTATCAACAGCAAAATCGCTTTGGAGACCATAGAAGCACACATGCTCACAATTGTTTCATTGTGGTCAGTTAAATAAAGGGTTGAGGCTAAGCCTGGATCCCACTTGCAGGAAAAAAAAACATAATAGACAAAGCAACAATGTGAGGAGCTGTAGACACAACAAAGTTTTGAGGAACTGGCTGTAAAGAAGAGCTGTAAAGAATTAGGAAAGGATATCAGAATTGTGCTTACAAAATATAAAAAGGAACATTTTCTTTTTGAAAATAAGCACATGCAATAAACTTAGCTGAGTATGATTCCAGCAATGCAGTTTGCACATTATCAAAACAGGACAACTTTAACCACAACAACCATAAGAGGATTGTTTGATGATCCTATTCTCTATTCTCGATTGCAAGAGTATTTTGAAACTTCTAGTTGGCTGGTTTAGTTAAATTCATGGTAAATACGTAAGTATTTTTTCATAACAGTTACACACACATGTTGAACTGTTGCCTGATTGCCTCTCCTTTTGGGGAAGCAGCACCCTGAATTAGGTGCTGCTGAGCAGATGCAGACAAGCACCTGGATGTGGTAGGAAAGAGTGAGAGGCATCAAGAGATCTGCTCTTTCCCATCTCCACTCCTGCTGCTTGCCAGCGTCCTCCCTGGCCTACAAGCTAAATGTTTTCTTTGTCTCTTGTTTAGTTTGCTGGTGTGAAGTGTTTAGGTTTCTTTTAGTTTATGTTTTATCTTTGGTTAGACAGGTGGGGAAACTCTGGATCTGACTTGCCATTATGGGGAGACCTGGATTCCCCCTGTTTAATTTTCATTTGTGTTGCTATCCAGCCTGGATTTTTTATTCTAGTACATTCAAAACACTTACCAGGTAACCCTCACTGTGGCCTCATTTATAGTATTTCCCCAGTGTTGTCATTGGGTTTTTGTGGCACATCTTTTGCCATGTATCCAGTTCCTGTCTTAGGTTATTGCAATGTAAAGGAATTTGGGCTTTAAAACAAGAAATACACTATTTTTTGCTCAATTTAAAGAGGAATGTCTGGGCTGAGTGGATCTTAACTGCCTTTTGTGTGACATACATCCTGCAAACTAAAATGTTATGGGATGACTGTTGCACGACCATTTAAAGTGTGACAAAAGACAATGGATGTTTGAAACTGCCACTGTTATCTTTACATGAAATAAAGATTTTAGTCATTGATTCAATTAAAATTTGAGGGGACAGTTACTACTTTAATCCAACATATGGATTTGAAAAGCTATCAAAAGCTATCAAGCAGAGTTTATTATGCTGCAACATGTTTATATGATTAGAATGCTCATCACTGCAAGTTTAAATATAATTTGTAGTGAAATTATGATGCTAACACAGCATAGTGCATAATGCATATGGGGTAGACAACTGGAAGATTGCTACCGCGAGGTAAGCAGGGCCAGTGACACTCAAACATTTACCACACACTAGGGGCGCATATGTGAGTGCTGACCCTAGGCACCTGGCTTGTCTGCTTGTTGCTGTTTGTTTGTTTGTTTTATATTAATGTTCGCTACTGAAACAAAGTTTGTACCTGGCGATCATGTTAGGGAATATGTTCGTCAAGTTTGTAGCTGTGATCTGGGCTTTGATGACTCTCTGGGACATTGTAAACGTGTTTGGAGTAAAGCTGCGGAACCCATGGAACAATGGAATACCTGCGATACCTGTCTACACTCGGGTACACCTGCTGAGCTTCCGACAGATGAACAAAACTCCGCCAAAACTTCTTTTTAGTTGTCCCGAGATCATCCGCTTCGCACATCGGACTGCCCGGCCCAAAACAAAGAGAAAAAAGCATGGATCTAGAGGGGGAATATGGAACCGGCTCAAAAGGAGAGGTAGCCGTTTCCCTCTCCCTACAATCACCCTATCTAATGTGCGCTCATTACAAAATAAGATGACTGAAATATCCGCACTTGTCAAGTATGATAGGGATTTTAGTAAAGCCAACCTGATTTGTTTTACGGAGACCTGGCTTTCGGAGGACGTAAGCAACATCGACCTGGAGGGATATTCACTTGTTTGATTTGACAGAGATGCTTGACGAACAGCGAAAAGCATCGGAGGCGGATTATGCATGTTTATAAACACCAGATGGGCAACCAACTACACGGTACGTGAAACTGCTTGTTCCACTCATTATGAGATTATGACTGTTTCTTTTAGACCGCACTACTTGCCCCGTGAGTTTGGGCAAATTACAGTCATTTTGGTATACATGCCTGGCCCAGATTATGCACTAGCAGCTGAGCGCATAGTTGACAGTTACAATAAAGGGCAACGTAACTCTGCTGATGATCCGATCCTCTTATTGGGTGATTTTAACAGATGTGTCATTTCCACCCATTTGCCAAATTTGGAGCAATATGTGACCTGTCCAACGAGAATTAATAAGACTCTAGACCAGTGCTTTGGAAATGTGGAGGGCGCCTATGTGTCCAGATGCCGCCCCCCACTAGGACTGTCTGATCATAACGTCATCCATCTTTTGCCAAAGTACCGCCAGAAACTAAAAAGGGAGAAACCTGTTGTTAAACACATCCAGGCCTGGACAAATGACTCAGTTGAAGAGCTGAGGGGTTGTTTTGATGCTACTGATTGGAACTTATTCTTCAGTGACCAGGTCTCCTGTAATAACTCTGAACTAATAACCTACACTATCACCAGTTATCTCAACTTCTGTGTTGATTCTATCATTAAAACAAAAAATGTCAGAATCTACCCAAATAGCAAGCCATGGGTCAATAAAGGACTAAAATATCATTTAAATCAGAAGAAAATAGCTTTTCTGGAGGGAGACCTGCAAAAAGTGAGAGATCTGGAGAAGGAAATAAGAAGTATGGTTAAAAAAGCAAAAATGGACTACAAAGACAAGGTTGAGGAGAAACTGAGGAATGGCAATGTAAGAGATGCTTGGAGGGGATTGAACACAATGATGGGAAGGAAACACAAAGCAGCCTCACAATGTGATGACCCTGTTCGCCTTTCAAATGATCTGAATATGGTTTATTCTAGATTTGATAAACATGACTTCAGTGACGAATGTGACTCTGTGTAGGAATGACACCTGCCCCAATGATACTAAAGGAAAAAGAAGTCATTTCGATCCTTCAGCGACTCAACCCCCACAAAGCTCCCGGGCCAGATGGGCTCAAGGGAAGGGTCTTGAAAGAATGTGCCACCCAATTGGGACCCGTCTTCACCCAGCTATTCCAGATGTTCCACAACACTAGTTTTGTCCCCCAGGCCTGGAAAATGGCAACCATTATCCCAGTGCCTAAAACAGCGCTTAATGCGCTTAAAATCACTTAATGACTTTAGACCCATTGCCCTCACACCTCTATTAAGCAAATGCATGGAGCGTCTTGTGAGCAAGGAACTTACATCGCAAATAGCTAAGCTCATGGACCCCATGCAGTTCGCCTACCGAGCCAGCCGAGGTGTGGAGGATGCCACTCTCACTTTTCTGGATAAAGTGTATGGTCATCTAGACAAGGCAAATACATATGTCCGTGTACTTTTCATGGATTTCTCCTCTGCTTTTAACATGGTCCAGCCCCATCTTCTTCTGAAACGCCTGTGTGACCTGAATATCAGTAGCAGCCTTGTCCGGTGGATCAGAGCGTTCCTGAGAGAGAGGCCCCAACTTGTCTGCATCAATAACACCTTCTCCGATTGCCTTAAAACTCACCTTTGCCAATAAACTCACCTTTGAGATCAACGCAGACTACATTTATAAAAAAGCAAGGCAGGAAATTCAATAGAGCTTCAACGCCAGCAAACACACCTTGACTATGTCTACAGGTCGCTCATTGAGAGTGTCCTCACCTTTAACATCGTGTCCTGGTATGGGAACCTCTCAGTTAAGCACAGGAACAAGCTAACCCAGGTGGTCAACCAGGTAAGATCATTGGAGACAACCAGCTGCAACTCCAGAACCTATACAATTGGTCCATAGCCAAGAAGGCAACCCAGATCTATAATGACCCCACCTACCCCCTTCACTCATCATTCCAGCTGTTGCCATCTGGCAGGAGACTCAAGGTCCCATTAGCCAGGAAGATGGGGTACAAAAAATCATTTGTGCCCTCTGCTGTGACTATTCTGAACAGGGACATAACAAAATAACCCCCCTATAGCCCATGTACTGTTGTTGTTGAAAGTGCATTTTATGTATTTTTATTTTTACTATGTTGCCAGATTGCCGAAGACAAATTTCCATTTTAAGTAAATTTAGTAGACAATAAAGTTTTCTTATCTTATTTTATCTTATTTGTATTTATGCTGAGCTGCAGACTACCGAACAGAGGACCTACAGCAGTTTGGTCCATGGGTATTTGTCACGATGGACAGTATCTGTCACTTGCAGCTTGCATATTTGCTTGACACTGAAGACTCATTCACTCCAATGACAGGAATTACAATGACAGGAGGGCAACAGCTGTGCATCAAAGACTGAGTCACTTTCCTTCCAGTTCCAAACACTCATTTACACCTGTTTCACTGCTCCTTCACAGCAATGCCGTCATTCCCTCTGCGATGTGATAATGCACCCACAGGTTTCATCCCTGTTTATTGTATGGAGTGTAGCCATGGTGGGGGTGCAGCACCACCAAACCTCCACCACAGGAGGCAAATTAGAGGGTGAACTGGAGCTGAATTATTTCCTTTGTATGATATCACAGCACAATTGTAAAAATAGTCTGCAAAAAATTAACGGGTGCTGGACAGGGACAACTGTTATACCTCTGCTAGACACGCAGGGTTGTTTCAAAATCCTAGATCAAAGATGGCATTCAGTCCATTTTGGATACTCTTTGAAGGTAAGGATATGAATTGCCTTTATTTGATCTCCCTAAATAGACTGAATGGCCAGCTTGTGCTTTGTAGGGATCCACATGGAGATTAATTTCTGGTGGAGTTTAACAAATTTGTATCCACAATGATCACAAGATGTATCTTAATTGAATCTTACCTTATCAACTCAGATGGAAGGAGGATTGACTGACAGGAACAAATAAGCATGGCATACTAGATGATATGCTCCTGTATTCATTGCGAAATGGAATCTGCAGATACACAACAGTATAACAGTGATTAAAATAAAACAACATCACCAGCAACTGACCAAGAATTTTTTTTATCTGAAATAAGAACCTCTAAATGAGACAGACCAATAATTATTTCCACGGGCCTGTGAGACTATTAGAAGTGAAGTGAAGAGAACTGAAGAAAACATTACTTTGAAGCAGGGTACTTGAATATTGCAGCACAATAGAATAATTTCACGTCCAGTGATGCAAAGAAAGAGTAAAGTTAAAATCACATTACCATATCACCCCAAGGCAGAAAACAATTGAAAACTTTCCTCTGCTAAATTTCATACAGTATTATGGTACTGTGAACATTTACACCATATCACATTAAAAAAATAAACTTTATTCTGTTGTAATCATTCTATTGTGTCAGTGATATAATACTATGTGATGTAAAAGTCTTGCAAAGACCTTCACTTTTTTGCAAATGCCCATGTTTCATTATGAACAATATCTAAAATAATAATTCAGCCATAATTTTATACATATGACTTTCCTGACCTTTACCAAAGCAGGAATGCATAGCTGCTCATTATTTACAAACCAGGGAAAATGAGCTAATCTGAATTTATTTTATGAATCTATAAACAATTATACAGCTGTTGAATTCTGATACAAATCCCTTACTGCATTTTGCCCTTTTGTCCCTTTGGACTATATTATGTACAGTGGCTTCAGAAAGTATTCAGTCCTCTTCACTTTTTGCACACATTATTGTGTTGTAGACATAATCTGAAATGGGTTAAATGTATTCTTTTGGCTGTCAGTCTACATATGGTAAATTTGCAAATTTATTAAAAATCAAAAACTGAAATAATTCATTTACACATAAGTGCACAAAGCTTGTACAGACTTACTCAAGAAGGATTGTAGCTGTGATTGCTGCCAAAGGTGCTTCTACAAAGCAAAATAAAAAGTCTGACTACCTATGTACATGTAAATGATATATCAGTTTTCGATTTTTAATAAATTTGTAAAATGTTTAAAGAAAAGTTTCTGCTTTGTCATTATGAGTTATTGTGTGTAGACCAGCGGCCAAAAGAATACATTTAGTCCATTTTAGATTACATGTGTAACACAACAAAGTGTGGAAAAAGTGAAGGGGTCTGAATATTTTCTGAAGCCACTATATATATAAAACACACACACACACACACACAGCTCAACTTGTCATTTGTACTTGTTCTGCTGTTGTTGATTAAGAGCAAATAACCTTTGGCCAATAATGTCAATGACAATGTCACAGAATGTAAATGGGTGAAATGAAAATGAGACAGGCGGAAAAACAGCTAAACATGTATCATGCTGGAGGACTTTGTCTGAGGGGAAATTTTCCTGCAATGAAATGCAACTGAGAGAGTCTGCAGTGAGAGTCTCACACCTCACATAGATCACCTAATCGGAATATCAAGTCATCATCTCTGAATCCCTGGAGTCTCTTTCATAAATGACAGCAATTGTGCAGTGGAGGGGAAGTAGAGCTTGTCTGAGAACTAGCTACTGTATCTTTTCTACAGTAATACCATTACAATTCCAGACAAGTCCAACTTTGAGGCGGAAATACATAATTAGTACCACTCTGGGATGTGAGAGTGCCACTATCCATAAACGGTTTGTTCTGGGACGTGCCCCCTAAGGTTAATGAAATGGCAATGTTGACAGACAAGGTGGAAGGTGTCAGAACTCCTATTGTCATTTCGCCGTCGAGCATTACCCACAGTTTCCCAGTTTGATCAGAAATGCTGCTGCAATGTGCACTACGCATGTCCCAATGATGAGTCATTCGTCAATCTCCTCAGGGAGGGGAGGCAGGGGGAAGGAACCCAAATATTTTTCTTATTTTCAAATCTCACATGGATGGGCTTTCTGCTGACAGAAAATGTTTTTGTGGAAGAAATCCAGCTTTAATTACCCCAGTTGAATTAATAAGGAAGTCTCTAATTATCTCCTGGTTTTCCCTCGGTGAAGAACATTTGATCTTCACCATATGTCTGTTCACTTGGTATTTTTCACTTCAGCAGTTTTTAGGGTATGCTGCTCCCTCCCCTTGCAGCCCTTCATTCTCACACAGTCCTCAGGTACATTTCAGAATGCAGCTCCTTAATTGAAAATGATCCTTAACAGAAGTTGTGAGCTCTATTTACCTTGGTGTCCTTTGGAGATTTTGTAGGAGGCATCAGCCTGCACAGAGATGTACAGTTGTATTTCATTCTAGGAGGTGCAGAGCGCTGCTGCAGGACCTGCAGTGCACTCTGCTCCTGGGACTCCACATGCTTCTCCCTGTCAGCCATCACAGCCCATGTGGTTTGTTCTTGGAAGCTGGTGAGATGCAGATGGGCAGGCAGATGGGGCCACAGGCGCATGTTTAAATTAACCCTGACAAAGATATCAGGGTGGACGTACATGTCAACATTATACATCTTGTGACATCTTCACTGTTGTTTTTGTAACATGGAAAATAAACCTTTTTGCAAGATAAGTTCTGGTGAAGTTCTGGTGTACAGAACTACTAAAGATATGCTAATGGCCTTTTCCTTCTGGACTTATGTCCTAACCCACAACTAACTACTTTGTTTAATGAGCACCCTTTGGTACTTAGCTACTGTTTGTATTTGCCTGTTGAAGCTTCTCTGAGGCTTGCAGCCTCAAACTTCACCCACTGTCCCTGCTTCCAGACCACATGTGGATTTCAAAAGGCATGCATTGAGGGTATTGTAATACAACCGCATTTCATCTGGCAAATTACTGTATTGAAAGTAGCTTTGTAGGTTTGGGTGCTTTGGTGTCAGTTTCAGCTGCGAGTCATTTTCTCTTTTCATCTGCTAGGCTGCCAGGCTGTGGTGAAATGGGCCTTTCCAGGAAGGAGAGCAGAAAACGTCACAGCTTTGCCGTTCATCACTTACATTAGCACTAGTATCCAGTGTATTGGCCCTATCATTTCCAGCACAAATCACTCAAATGCTGCAATTATATGACCTGAAACAAACAACACATCACCTTCAAAGTGCACACATTAATGTATTTGTCTTTGCTCATTCATAGCCTGTGTTGTGATGAGCATTGCTTACAAAATGTATCTTGGTCATTTTGTTGTTTGTTAGAGGACAAAATATGCCTTGTTATAATCACAGCAATGCCCTTTTATGGATAAGGTAGCATACCTCCTCTGTGCTTGAGCAGCCCTGATTGATGTTCTCATCAAAACATCATCTATTCTTCTGTCACCAATCCACTAAGACGAGCAGACATAATACATAACCGAGCGTCACTGTCAGGCCATTAGTGCTTGTCACCTGAAATGAGTAGGCACCTCTCACACTGTCCTAACATTACATCATATTTATGTAGCCAGTAGGAGCACTATTACTTTGTTTTTTTGTGTCCCGTTTCCCCTGGCTGCTTCCTCGTTCGCTCCGTTGTTGGTGTCTGTGTGATGGGGCTTTAGGACCCAGCGGGAGCGTGGTTAGATTAGAGAGATCCTACCTAGGCCATAAAATGTCACATCTGTGCCTCACCTGGACAAGACGCCGAGCCTTTTGTTCACCTATGCTCACTTGTATGTCAGCAAGTCGCAGTTTGAAGTACCTGTCGTGTTTTAACTGTTGTGTGGGATTATTCACGCACGAAGCAGCATCGCTGGTGGTGCAAGCCCAGCTGTAACAGAGTACGGACAACAAGAAGGGTGTGGGTAGAGGGAACTTGACATAAGCATTTAGGGACGGGTGGATCCTGGACGGTGGTTTGTTGCGGCTGTGGGCCTAGCCAGGGGTGTGACGACCAGAGGGGGGGGACACCACTGTTTTTCCCAATTAGAATTTTATTTGTTTCAGGTGTCTTGTGTGTCCTGTGAGCTCTGTTTGCTTGTGAATGCAGTGCGGGGTTGTGCATGAGAGCGTTATACGTTCTCATGTGCGAACTGTGGTAGATAATATCAGGTGGGGTTAGCGCAATATTTATTTTCAATACTGTCAGTTTTTATGTGATATCAATTGGCTGTAACAGCTTACCTGGGATAGTGCAGTATTTGAGTGCAATATTTTATGACCATCCGGGCAAAGTGCAATCTTTGGTGTGCTTTAGCATTCCTCAACGGGCTTGTGCAATAAGTATCTCTGGGTAGGCCTAAGTGGGTGGGCATCTCAGCTTATTTTCCTGAGTGTGGCGGCTTGCTGTGTCTTAGTAGTGTGCTGTGTATTTCGCACATTCTGGAGTGAATTCTCCTCTGAAAGGGGCTTATGTATTTATTATTTCTTTCAGCTTTGCGGTGAAAAGTATCTTTGCTGTGTGGCGTGTACTGGGTTTAGCCACCCCACACGGACCTATTGGGCCGTGGACTCATGTATTACCTGTTGCACAGCCTCTTCATTTCTTGTTATATGTCCTGCGAGTTTGCACGGGATTTGACTGATACTACATACTACTCCTATTTACTGACAGATTGATGATATTTATTGCACTTATTTATTGACAGACTGATATTTATTGTTCTTATTTATTGGCAGACTGATGATATTTATTGCACTTATTTATTGACAGACTGATGATATTTATTGTTCTTAGCTGGTGATAGAGTGAAAATATCTATACTCTTATTTTTTTTGTTATTTGTACATCCGCAGTTTTAGACTCTTGTTACTCCCCTATGCAAACTGAGTGTACATAGTATCTTGAACATCTAATATTTATTGCCTGTTTGCACATTATCTGCATCAGACTCCTGCTGGCGCTCCTTAAGCATTCTCTGTATCAGAACCTTGCTAAATGTTTTAGATGAATTGTGAGATTATATGGTAATGTGACGGCATGTAACGGTCCTCTTATTTATTGTTTGTCTGTACATTACCGATATTAAACTGCTGCTAAATCATTGCACACCCTTTTGTGTTAACGCTATATTCACTGTAAGTCTTACATCGTGTCCCTATTGTTGGTTCTCCTGAATAATTTGGTGAAATAAAGAAGAGAACTTGCGATAACAACAGCTGTACCTTGTTCATTCTGATATCTTAGTGAACTTGCTGGGGAATTAATTCAGGTCCATTGCTGGAGGGGCCTCCCCCTGCCCTTATAACTGGGAGTGGTGTAGCCACCAGTCTGCTACGATAGCGCAGGCCACATTTAATATGATGACATAACAAAAACCCTTTTTTGTCTCTGACTGAGACTTCAACCCAGTGCAATGGTGTTGCCAATACCCATGATGCTGGCTTTATCTACCAGTGATATTTGTCCATTAGGAAATGATCACATCATGCTTGGAACGTCCGTTAGGGGGAAGAGAACATGAGATAATTGTCAAAAAAACACCTCACTTCAACTTCACTCCTTCAGAGGTCATTAGCACAGCTGTCACATTTTTGCTGTCCAGGAACCTCTTGGGCTGTGAAGCAGACCACAGCATTGTCCTTGGCAAGGGCAATGCTTAGGTCTGCCCCACAACTCCTCAATTTAAGAGGGCTAACGAGCTGGTGACATACCCTGGGTCACACTCAAGCAGGAAACTTAAGTTCTTATTGAAGTTCCAAATGAAGATTTGGGGGGAGAATTTTCAGACAAACTGTGTGTAATTAACAAACCCATCCCATCGACGAGTATAAAAATCCCATTTACCACTTCCTTTTCCCGTCAGCTGTCAGCTCCCTCCCCTCCTCCAAATCTTCACTTCTTACATGTATTTCTTTTATGATGTATAGAGGGGGAGTCAACAACCTCAGCCCACAGCAAGTGCGGCCAAGTGCAATCCCTTCATCAGTCTCCAAGCCAAAGACCAGTACCCCTACACCCCCATTGACGGCAGAGCTTATGCTTGTTATTGTATTAAAATTCATATGTACTGAATAAGCTTTTGCAGAAGGCCTAAATTTGCACACAACAGCAAATTAATGCCAAATTAATTTCCCCTTCTCCTAAGTCTCTGACTGTGGTTGAGGTAAGAAATGGTAAGGTAAGAACCTTTATTAAAGATAGGCTTTTCAGGGTCATGGGCTTTTACCAATTTTCCTGTGATCTATGATTAAATAATGACTGTTTACTATAGAATATGTATAATTAAATTCAGTTCCAGTGCAACTCTCAGGGTGGCAAATCAAATCTTTTATTTATTATATTGTGATGTATGTACAAGACATTTTTAGATCTACATTAAAAGGCATTTTTGTACACTTCTAAGCAGGTTAATAAGTTATTTCCATGGACATGAACCATACATACTTTTCTTCCAAGGACCCCTACAGTGGGGTAGAATGCAATCAACTTCACCTCAGAGTTTGTTGTGGAGATTTCTGGAATGTAATTGTGGAGGTCACATGTAATATTAATACTGATATAAATATTATTCCTATATTTTGAGGCATATATTAAGTAATGACTTCATTTCATGTGTAATAGTGAGTTCATAGTCATTCAACATTTTGATTTAATTTTCATTCAATTTACATTGCTGAAACATTACTATTGCACAGTTTTTGACCAATTGTGCTGAAATTAATACACCATTTCACTTTGTAGTCAAATGAGCTCCTGTGTTCCTTTTCATATTGCCTTATCTATCTTGCAAAAAAAGTAGGCTTGGAACATCCCAACAAAAGAAATGAACAAGATCATCCATTGGTGTCTTGAGATGTGCAGTATGTACAAATGAATTAACTCATTAAAACAAATTTGACTTGACAGCCCCGCTTTAGGAACAGCTAGAGATCACACAGGCACAGCTGAATGTGAACCATCTCTATGCCTGTAATCCTCTGCAGTATTATCGGTCTGTCAGCACCATATCCCTGCTGATGTTTTTTTTTTCTTTTAATGACAAGTGGGCTGTCATGTGGGGAATGACAGAGTGGATGTCAGCATCATGTATTTCCAATTAAAACTATCATGTTTACCTGCTTAGCCAATGCCAATAATGACTTGGCAAGCTCAGAGACTCAGAGAGGGAGAGGGTTTAAAAAAAATCACACATTAATCAATTTGGATGGCTAACAAACACAGGGGATTGACTAACGAGTGGGTCATGTATAGCATTGCTGCCCGCCTGTCCCCTGAAGAGGCCTCCCGCGTGGACCTGGCCTGTAAATTAATTCAATGACTAAACAGGGTGACAGGAGTTGCTGAGCAATGACCTCATAAAACTGTCACAAAGGCATTCCATTATTCTGAGGAATATGTGCATTAAAATACAGTAATGGAAAATATTACTGAGACAGAGCCCTTCTAAATGGCTGTATCAAGTGTCAGTTGATGAATGCTAGGTGGTTGATACTGAATAGGTATATTTGCTACATAGATTTTGTTGAAATTAAGCTTTTTGTACTGGTGATGTCCCTGGCAGCAGATTGGGAAAAACCCATTTCCCTCCAAATATCTGTCAGCCGTATCTTTTCTTTTCAGTCACCCGTTTGAGGTCTGTTGACATACTCTCCTTTGTTTCCTTTATGAACAGTGGCACAAATTGGTGTAAAAGATCAAAGAAGCACACCATGGGAAACATTGAACTACATTCAAAAATGGCTTGTCTGTGTTGGGAGCACAGTTTTGCCAATTTGTTCAATACAGGCCACTCCAGAGAATTAGCAGAATGATTTGAATTTTGCCACAAAACATGATTGGCATCTTTTATCTCTCACATAAAGCAAATGTTTGGGTACACAAAAACAGAAAACCGAATAGTCCAGATGACATCTTTCCCATTTGTTTTGTTATCTGCAATGTACCATGTGTGTGCAGTTATGTCAATCAATCTTTAGAAGCTCAAAATAATATCCAAGCAAATGGGCCGAAACTGACCCTTTTAAAAAATAACAGCTGTCAGAGACCTGCAATTTAATTTTTACTGTCCTTTCCTGTGAATATTAATAAAACATGTCTGACTTAGTTTAATCCATCTAGTCAATGAATATCACTATTCTTAGTGAAAATGTTCAGTTTTTCTTTTATCTTTTAGTATGCTGCAATAATATATGTAGTACCCCTGGGAAATTCATTGCTTTTATTTTTGAATAAAATTATTTACAAATGAAGAACAAGGTAAAGGTGTATTTACAATGTGCTAGTTGCCATGTTTACAAGTGGTTTCATTTCCTATGTGTTCATTACGATGTCAGTAATCCTGTTAAAATTAGTTCATGGGGGCAAAAATGTGGGAAAAAAAAATATGATTGGTTAAGTACTAGCCTATCGGATTACTGTTGCTATGTACGTTGGGATTGTGTCTGGTTAATGAGGGTAGAGAGAGTTTGAGTTGTGTTGAGAGGAAAAAACACGTTTTATTGGCCTTTTAGCAGAAGATTTTGGGGGAAATACAACCTGCGAACTGTTTGTGTGTGTCATTTTTTTTTTATTTCTGGGTTACACTTTGCTGGGGATTTTGAGGTGTACTCAGTAGTGGCGAAGCAGTAAGAATTCATGTGCTCGCTCGCCATTTTGTGGATTAGCCGTTAGCTACACGGGACATTTAGTTGTTTCAGACCATTGCGAGTGATTCAATGGAGGGCAGCAGCGACTCCATTTCACGATTGCTGCGAGGAGACGGCGAGGAAAAAGGACTGTGTTCAGCAGAGCCTGAGGTGATTGTGCGAGGACAACGCATCGGATACCATCTCTCGGAGTAGCCCGCTTTGCTCTTCAGATCGCGGATGTTCGAGAAGTTTCCTTTGTCCGCAGACGAACGGTTCCGTGAGTAAGAAAATCACGCCTCTGTCCGCCATTATGAGCTCCACCATGCGCGCCAACTAAAGGGTACCCCAGATTGTGTGTGTGTGTTTACAACGCAAGTGTTTTTTTATTATTTATTTTATTTGACGATGTCTGTATTTTGTTGTGCACTTATCTGGGCACATGTCTGTTTATTTCTCTAACCGTAATTGCACTATTTGGATCAATAAATGTCATCTTCTGCAGCTAAAGTAATTGATGCATAAGAGTTTTGATGTAAATGAGCATTCAGCTATCACTTAGAGAGTGAGCTATTTTAGTGTTGCACTCTAATTATTTGTCATTCGTGGGATATATTGTTCACCATTCAATCTTTGAAGAGTAACTCAAAGTGGGGGCTCACACTGTTATTAGTAGCTAATGCAAGGGAGGTCAATTATCCAGCATTTAACTATAGCCATTCCCATAGGCTATCCCAGGCCTCTTAGACACCCTGTGCGAGACGGTAACCCTAGACATATATCTGCCTGGTGCATTCCACTTAAGCTCCTCCCTTGTTGTGTATTATTCAGGTGTTCATGGTAGGGCCGCTATAATACACATATCTAAAAGTCAGCTTAGTGGGAGGGCTACACGTGGGGGCTCGTCCGGGATAAATTTGTATGCTGTTTTTTTTTCTAAGGTGAACATGTGAATTTTTACTGTATGCATTACATTTGCTGTTGAGGGTTGTAAATAGACTGTTTTCGTGAAACCTTTTACAACATGGAGGCAGAACAGATATTGAGCTGGTGTGAAGAGAAGGGGGTTAATCCTAAAAATGCCATTGTGCTTAGTAATGTGCCTGTCGATGCTACAGATGAGATTCTTTATCACGTCTTAGACAATGCAGAAGTCTTTGGTCGGTCCAAAGTGAGAGGCCGTTGTTTAGCGCCTGTTGGGAGAAGCCAGTTAATTCTTATTGAGATCTCAAATGATATCAATGCAATCAAAATACCTGAGCAGATAGGTGTAAGAGGTGAGGTGGCTCCCTGGTTGGTCAGTGTTGCTGTTGAAGCTCCACCGCTACAACTCCCCACTGAGAAGGAGGATTTTCAGGCCAAACTGATGACATTCCTGGCCAATGAGGGAAAGACACTTGCTGACATGACAGGCCTGCTTAACTCAGTTACGCCCCCCCCTGCAGCTCCAGACCTGAACACCCAGCTAGTCAATGCTATATCCTCTCTTGTTGAGAAGTGTCAGGCTGTACCAGTTGAAAATCCGGTCTACCGCAAACTTCGCATATTCTCTGGGGTGAAGCCAACTCCCCATGGAGAAGAGGAATATGATGCGTGGGCGAACAGACAACTCACATGCTTGATGAGTGGAAGTGTGCAGATTCCTTAAAGAAGCAGAGAATAGCTGAGAGCCTCAAAGGGCCAGCTGCAGATATTGTCAGATGCCTGAGAGTCAGTAACCCTAGTGCTACAGCGAATGATTACTTAACAGCCCTTGAGACAGCCTTTGGAACTACAGAGAACGGCACAGATCTCATGTTCAAGTTCCGTAACACATTTCAGTTTGAAGGTGAGAAGCTTTCAGCGTATCTGCTTAGAATTGACAAATTGCTTCATTCGGTGTTCCGGAAAGGGGGAATTAACCTGGCTGACATGGATAGAACCCGCATCGAGCAGGTTGCAAGAGGGGCCTTGCCTCATGACCTTGTTGCCCTCCGTGTTAGAATGACATACAAACTTCAATCTCCCCCTACCTTCACTGAGCTGCTCCGCGATGTGAGAGAAGAGGAGGATATGATACTGGAGAGGCCTGGTGCTACACGTATTGCTGCTTCCACCATGGTTGCGCCGGTTGAATGTGCGACTGTCTCAGCGGCATCAACGCGGCTTGAGTCCAGTCCTGTATCTGCTTCTGCAGAAAAAGAGCCCGCCTTAGAGAGTCTTACCAAAGAAGTGCAAGGGCTTAAAACTGAGGTAACTCGCCTGCTCTCTGTCTCCATTTCCTCACCCTCCTCAGTTGCACAGACCACGCCACTGAGTGCTAGCAAGAAGCTAGAGGGAAAGCCATTTACAAAAGCACCAGAAGAACGACGGCAAAAGCTGAAACGAGCTGATGTCTTCTGTTACAAGTGTGGTGAAGATGGTCATTTCCAGCGGGAATGCCAGAATCCTGAGAACCTCAGGAAGGTCAATAAGCGCCTCCTAAGCTGAAGCGGCCGCCGGGAAACTCCTCAGGGGCCCAGTAGAGGAACGGCCTGGTGCCCTGGGATGACACGTTCCACAAAGTGTGAACCGCTAAAAAGGACAGAAAGCTGCACTTCCAGTGGGCCTAATTGGGCCTAGTTCCATTGTCTCAGTGCGAATTGAAGACATATATGCAAAAGCTTTACTTGACAGCGGGTCTCAAGTTACCCTTCTTTACCGCTCATTTTACGACAAGTATTTGAAACACATGCCATTGACTTCGATTGATTGTTTGGAGATATGGGGACTCAGTGTTAAGGAGTATCCCTATGATGGTTACCTGTGTGTGAAGCTTGAGTTTAATAGCGATGTAGTTGGAGTAGCAGAGACAGTTGAGACACTTGTGCTTGTGTGTCCTGACCCAACCATCAAAGGGGAGGCTTCCATCATAGTGGGGACAAATACCTCTGTGGTGAGACAACTGTTCAATTCCTGCAAACTCAAAGGAGGAGAGAATTTCCTGAGCACCATGACTGTGCATCCTGAGATTAAACAGGCCTACCAAAGATTTCAAGAATCCCCAAATGAGGCTGCTGAGATGGAAAGGGGCATAGTATGGCTCGCTAGAGCTAAGCCTATGACATTACCCCCAGGGGGAACTGCGACCGTTACCGGCATCCCTAAGTTCCCTGGTCGTCTGTCAACTCAGGCAGTCCTAGTTGATCATTCTGGAGAGGGCCTTTCCTGATGAGCTTATGGTTTTACCTGCCCTCAAGAAGGCTACAGATGTCCGTAGCCATCGCATCATAGTTATTGTGAGGAATATGTCCACTCGCAAAGTAACACTGAAACGTGGAATGCCCATTGCGCACCTGTTCCCAGTGGATGTTGTGGATACAGACCCAGTGAAGGAAAATCACACAGATTTGGTTGAGCTGACCTCGTCTGCATTCAACTTTGGTGATTCTCCAATATCCCCAAAGTGGAAGGAAACGATTGTGCAAGAAGATGATGGTAAGAAAAGAAATTTTCTCGAGGCGAACTTGATGTTGGATGTGCAAAGAGCACAGAGCACCCCATTCGTGTGACTGATGATAAGCCATTCAGAGAGCGCTCCAGACGTCTGCCTCCGGGGATGTTGCAGATGTGAGGAAGCATCTTAACGATCTTCTCAAAGCTGGTATCATCTCAGAGTCAAGAAGTCCTTATGCTTCACCCATAGTGGTGGTGCGCAAGAAAATGGCGCAATACGTATGTGTGTGGATTACAGGACTTTGAACAGAAGAACAGTTCCTGACCAGTACACAGTGCCACGTATTGAGGATGCTCTTACCTGTCTGAGTGGTAGCCAGTGGTTCAGCGTGCTAGACCTGAGGAGCGGGTACTATCAGATACCCCTGGCCAAGGCTGACAAGGAAAAGACTGCCTTCATCTGTCCAGCTGGTTTTTACCAATTCGAGAGAATGCCGCAGGGGATTTCTGGTGCGCCAGCCACATTCCAGCGTGCGATGGAGAGAACAGTCGGAGACATGAACCTTTTGGAGGTTCTTGTTTACTTAGATGATCTCATTGTCTTCGGGAGGACTTTCGAAGAACATGAGCAACGTTTGATGAAAGTGTTGGACAGGCTGAAAGAGGAAGGACTTAAGTTGTCCTTGGACAAATGTCAGTTCTGTTGCACTTCAGTGAATTACTTGGGACACATTGTGTCAAGAGACGGCATTGCTACAGACCCTCCAAAGTGGAGGCTGTGAAGTCTTGGCCACGTCCAAAGAACATATCTGCTCTTCGCTCTTTTCTGGGCTTTAGTGGATATTACCGGCGTTTCGTGAAAGACTATTCCAGAGTCAGTTACCCACTCAACCAGTTGTTGAAGGGCTGTATCACTGCAGGGAGGCCTGGTCAAAAGTCCAGAGAAGATAAAGGTGCTCAAAAGCCCAATGAGGATGTTGAGGCAAAGCAGCTGTTCCATCCTTCCGAGCCGTTCAGATCTAGGTGGGATGCAAAGTGTGAGACAGCCTTTGAGACGCTCAAGAAAAGTCTCACTGAAGCACCTGTCCTGGCCTTTGCCAACCCGCAGTTACCCTACACTCTGCATGTTGATGCCAGCAGAGAGGGTTTGGGGGTGTACTGTATCAGGATCAAGGGGATGGTCTGCGTCCCATTGCGTTTGTCAGCAGGAGCCTTTCCCCATCCGAGAAGAATTACCCCACACACAAGCTTGAGTTCCTGGCTTTAAAGTGGGCGGTTACTGACAAGCTGCATGATTACCTCTATGGAGGAAGTTTGAGGTGCATACGGATAATAATCCGTTAACTTATATCCTCACTACAGCCAAATTAGATGCAGTGGGACATCGTTGGCTGGCTGCGTTGTCAACATACGATTTCAGTTTGAAGTATCGTCCGGGTAAGCAGAACATAGATGCAGATGCTTTGTCCCGCCGTCCTCATTCGATGACGAGTACTCCTGGTGATGAGTGGGAGATCCTTCCTTCTGCTAGTGTCAAAGCAATGTGTCAGGCATCCCACGTCAGCAGTCCCAAATACTTAGGACCGCACAGAGCCATTGACTTAGTTGGGCGTCTAAACAGGCTATACCCAGGGCATATTGTAATGTGTCTACCGTAAGCACCCATCAGCTGCCCAAGCTGAGTTCAGCTGAGATTGCTCAGTCGCAACACACAGACCCATGCATTGGGGAAGTATTGAGAGCTGTTGCCAAGAAGGATGTAAACAGTGCTGACAGAAGGAAGCACTTGGATGTCCCTTTGTTACTCAAGGAGTGGGAGAAGTTGAAGTTAAAGGATTCAGTCCTCTACCGAGTCTCTAGGCCGCCCAATAAACCATTGCGCCACCAACTGTTGCTCCCCCAGGAGTTCAGAGAGACAGTGCTTCAGGCATTACATGATCATTCTGGCCATTTAGGGTTTGACAAAACCTACGGGCTTGTGCGAGAGAGGTTTTATTGGCCTCGTATGAAAGCAGAGATTGAAAAGTACAGCAAGAATTGTGCCAGGTGTATTCAACGAAAGACACTTCCCATGAGAGCTGCTGAACTGTTGCATCTTTCTAGTGATGGGCCCATGGATCTTATCTGCATAGATTTCCTGTCAATTGAGCCTGATTCCAGGAATGTATGCAATGTACTTGTTGTTACAGATCACTACACCCGGTATGCCCAAGCGTTTCCCACTAAAGACCAGAAGTCGTCTACAGTTGCCAAAGTGCTGTGGGAAAAGTATTTTGTTCACTATGGCTTACCTAAAAGAGTGCACTCGGATCAGGAAAGAGACTTTGAAAGTCGTCTCATTCATGAACTTCTGGGCATGCTTGGAGTGAGGAAATCCAGAACCACCCCGTATCACCCTCAGGGCGACCCACAGCCTGAGCGGTTCAATCGGACATTGCTCGATATGCTTGGAACGCTGAATGCTGCAGAGAAGAGCAAATGGAGCCAGCACATTAGTTACCTGGTCCACGCATATAACTGTATGAAAAATGATTCGACTGGTTATAGTCCATACTTTTTGATGTTTGGGCGTGAAGCTAGGCTGCCAGTTGACATATGCTTTGGTGTCACAGACGGCTCATCCCCAAAGTCTTACCTGAGGTACGTCGCGAACATGAAGCGAGACCTTCAAGCTGCATACCAGTTAGCAGAAAGTATGGCTGGAAAAAGAAATGAAGGGAATAAACAGCGGTACGATCAAAGAGTCCGATACTGCCCACTTGCTCCAGGTGACAGGGTGTTAATTCGGAATGTTGGCCTTCAAGGAAAACATAAGATCGCAGATCGCTGGAGCTCAACCCCTTACATTGTCGAAAGTCAGATGCCAGGCCTGCCTGTGTTCAAGCTGAGGGCCGAGAATGGAGTTGGCCCTGAGAAGGTTCTCCATCGGAATCTAATTCTGCCGCTTGGACAGGAGATAAGGCTGAGGCCAGAGAGAACCGCAGAGACTTCTAAAAGCAGGAAGAGAACCAGTAAGAGGCTCAGGGATAAGAGACCAACAGTCTCTGAGGCCGTGGAGGAGCACCCATCAGACAGTGATGACAAGGTGTCTGATCCTGAGTCAGAGGATGAGGAGATGGATATGTGCACCTACCACTATTCGCAACCACAGGTGATGCAAAGTAAAGACACAGGTGAACGTGCTGAGTCCTTTGGCCTACATTTTGGATGTAGGTTGGCCTGTAGTGACCCTTGACCCTGATGCTTTACCTGGCGATTCCCGTCAAACCTTGCCTGTGCATTCCCCTCTGGAACGCAAAAGTTTAGACAATATAAGACAAGAGCATGAAACAAAAAGACAAGAAGAAACAACTCCTAGACCAGAGGAGGTGTCACCTCAGTCAGAAGAGATTACCCGACCACAGAGAGTGAGAAGGGCCCCTGAAAGGTTTACTTATGACTCTCCAGGGCAGCCTACCTCAGTAAAAGTAACCACACATTCCTCTATACCATTACAGATGGGTAGTAGATCATTTGAATTTAAGCTAACTCCCACCGTAAGATATGTTAGTACACTGTTTAAGTGGGTGGGTTGAGGCAAAAGTATGTTCTTGAGGAAAGTGACTTGGATATGTTACAGTAATGTGTTATGTCTCTTTACCGTCGTCATGAGGACATGCCGGTTTTAGGGGGGGGGAGAGTGTAGTACCCCTGGGAAATTCATTGCTTTTATTTTTGAATAAAATTATTTACAAATGAAGAACAAGGTAAAGGTGTATTTACAATGTGCTAGTTGCCATGTTTACAAGTGGTTTCATTTCCTATGTGTTCATTACGATGTCAGTAATCCTGTTAAAATTAGTTCATGGGGGCAAAAATGTGGGAAAAAATATGATTGGTTAAGTACTAGCCTATCGGATTACTGTTGCTATGTACGTTGGGATTGTGTCTGGTTAATGAGGGTAGAGAGAGTTTGAGTTGTGTTGAGAGGAAAAAACACGTTTTATTGGCCTTTTAGCAGAAGATTTTGGGGGAAATACAACCTGCGAACTGTTTGTGTGTGTCATTTTTTTTTATTTCTGGGTTACACTTTGCTGGGGATTTTGAGGTGTACTCAGTAGTGGCGAAGCAGTAAGAATTCATGTGCTCGCTCGCCATTTTGTGGATTAGCCGTTAGCTACACGGGACATTTAGTTGTTTCAGACCATTGCGAGTGATTCAATGGAGGGCAGCAGCGACTCCATTTCACGATTGCTGCGAGGAGACGGCGAGGAAAAGGACTGTGTTCAGCAGAGCCTGAGGTGATTGTGCGAGGACAACGCATCGGATACCATCTCTCGGAGTAGCCCGCTTTGCTCTTCAGATCGCGGATGTTCAGAAGTTTCCTTTGTCCGCAGACGAGCGGTTCCGTGAGTAAGAAAATCACGCCTCTGTCCGCCATTATGAGCTCCACCATGCGCGCCAACTAAAGGGTACCCCAGATTGTGTGTGTGTGTTTACAACGCAAAGTGTTTTTATTATTTATTTTATTTGACGCTGTCTGTATTTCGTTGTGCACTTATCTGGGCACATGTCTGTTTATTTCTCTAACCGTAATTGCACTATTTGGATCAATAAATGTCATCTTCTGCAGCTAAAGTAATTGATGCATAAGAGTTTTGATGTAAATGAGCATTCAGCTATCACTTAGTGAGTGAGCTATTTTAGTGTTGCACTCTAATTATTTGTCATTCGTGGGATATATTGTTCACCATTCAATCTTTGAAGAGTAACTCAAAGTGGGGGCTCACACTGTTATTAGTAGCTAATGCAAGGGAGGTCAATTATCCAGCATTTAACTATAGCCATTCCCATAGGCTATCCCAGGCCTCTTAGACACCCTGTGCGAGACGGTAACCCTAGACATATATCTTGCCTGGTGCATTCCACTTAAGCTCCTCCCTTGTTGTGTATTATTCAGGTGTTCATGGTAGTGGGCCGCTATAATACACATATCTAAAAGTCAGCTTAGTGGGAGGGCTACATATATAGTACATTAGGGGGGAAAAGTTAACAAAACAGAAAATGTAATGTTCTTTTACAGACCAATAGAATAAAAATGGGGGGTTCAAGCAACATTTTACATTTTAAAGGGAAATACCAGCATGAAGCTGAATTTTCTTTGCTTTCCTAATAAAACTTAAATACAGTAATGCATGCTTCAGAGAGCGGGGAAAACACACATGGCTCTGTAGCTTGCCGGAAAAAAAAACATGTTTATATTTGAATATCTGTGGGTTGGATGGAGTTCGCTAATTCAGCCTTGCCTGATGCTTTTACGGTCAATGAATTACGAGTTTCTGAAAATGTGTCAAGCTGACCTTTGACAGAAGCTCACTGGAGCTCTGCCCAAAATCTGGGCAGAGTAATGTTTCATCTTTAAAGGCCTCAAGGGAGTCTTTTGTTGATTCATTTGAATCAAGTTTAGGGGATGATCCTGAAATTCATAACTGATGAAAGTACATAGTTTTACACAAGATTAACAAACTGTGTTGAAGGAGCACCACAATAGTGTCCTAGACTCAGCAAAACATTCAGTTAGAGTAAGCTGAATATCTTTGCACTGAGTTCTTTGGGAAACAAAATCCATTAGTGGACCACATTTGTGAGTGTGCATGAATTGACTGATATGTCAGTAACATACCCTTGTATTCTGTTAACTCAGGGTGTTCAAGGAGCACAGCTGTCGTGTACATCTTTCCAAGGGCAGAGTAATCACTCTACTGTGTGCCCCTGGTAAACATAGTGAGTCCTCAGAAGAGTTCCTTTGACAGTGGAAAGCATTAGCCTCAGTGGGAGAGCCTGCATACTGAAATGTAGCGCTAACAGTTTTAGCAACAAGGACAACAGTACTGTCTATGTGAACACAGTAGGGGGTGGATCTGCCTGAAAATATGTTGGGCAATTATTCTCATGACATTAGAAGATGGACCAAAGTATTCCACAAGGATCAATTCTAAATGTCAAAAACTGCCTCCCATACAACAACAGTTAGTAGCAGTTTGTAGTCTGACCTGTTGGATACTAGCTGAGTTTGCCAATGTCAATTTACAATTAGAAGTACTACAGTACTTTTAAGTTGCTCATAGGCATAAAATATATTGTCCATATGTCAATAGATGTATAGTTGTGAAAATGATTCAGCCACTCATAATATTGAACGCAAATACATTGCCAAGTTACAGGTGACAGTTTTGTCCATATTACCTCATACCCACACTTGAAGTTACTGGAGAGAAGAAACAATGAGTACTATTCATTTGGAATAGTGCCTCATATGAAGTACATAGTGGGACATTTTAGGATTAAATTCAAGATTTTATTGTTCGTCTTCAAGTCGTTAAATGGGCTTGACTTGACTTGATAGTGAGGTGAATATACAGCAGGAAATATCCTCTTTAGTTTTCTAAGGGGATATATGGTGCAGCAAAACAACTCCACACTTTACCATAAAACTAGAGGCATACAGCGGTACTGGATAGCTAAATTATTTCTACTTTTTGCAGTTGCTTACATACAGACCTATAATTTGTACATGTGAACACACTGTAAAAATAAGTATGCTAGAAATATGGTATAGATGTCTTTTAGTGGTGTTACTTATTTGTTGCAATGTTAATATAGAGACGAATGTATGAAGAAAAACAAAGGATCCTTCCTTTGGAAGGAAGGAATTTGTGAAGGAAGACAAACGCAATGAATGAAATACCAATGAAGGATGGGCAAACATGTAGAATGGGACAGATAGTGACACAATAGTGCATCCTCAGTTTTTCCTAAGACATAAAATGAGACTGCAATCCAATTACACACACCATTAAACTAATGTAGAAATTGCATATCTACATTAGTATTATTATTGTTATTATTGTTATTATTATTATTATTATTATTATTATTATTATTATTATTAATAATAATAATAATAATAACAATAATAATAACAATAATAATAATAATAATAATAACAATGTAATACATCAGACATATGGTGAGAAGTTTAAACGATTTTGCAGCATTTATGAAGTAATGTGGGGAAGAGGAGGATAAGAATAAGGAGGAAACTGGTCAAAGTTTGGATTTTTGTTGTACAGCTGTATGAAGTATGTGAATTCTGTTTGTTGAAATGTGGTGAGGTGATACACAGGTGTTAAGTCACCAGACCTCAGGGACATTGTGGTTATTTCCATAGGACACCAGAAAAAAGGGCTCAACTCTTTGGACTATTTAGTAATTCCACAACAATTAGGAGAATGGAATATCAATGAAATGCAGTAACAAATATTAGCTTTTCCATATCTTGTGTAACAACAAATATTCATTTTACATTAGGAGTAGAATAATCATCCTACTTTAAAAAACAAACAAACCACAAAAATCAGCTGAAATAAAATTCAACATATCCAACACATAGCTTCAGATTTCACAGACAAATTTATAGTCATCACTGCATTGCACGATTTAAAACAAGTTTGTATAATCCTCAATGATAAAAACTTTGGTGTTACAAGCAGTGTATTTAAGTAATAATAGATTTTCTTTCAATTAAATATGATAACAGGGTAATATTTGCATGCATGCAAATGAAGCTAACTAAAGCTGAGATTAGCCTGAAAAACAAATGTTGGCATTTGGGTCTGTTAGAGTGGCTCTCCAAATTTTTTGGTGTCTGTCCAACTCCAACAACTTCCACACACAGCCAAGTTTCTGACACCATTGTACTGCTCCAGTCCCTACAGCCACAGTATTCAGTCTGAAGGAATGTGCAAAACATTGTTCTTAGTCTTGATTAACACCCAGGCACATTCTCCGAGTCTTTTTTCATTACTGATTGAGGTAATTGTCACAGCCCACGTTCAAAACCAATCCCATCAATGACTGGAATCCCAGAGTAGTGGAACAAACTGGCTTCATTCCAGGTTTGGGGGTGGATTGGTAGGGCCAGGGACTCCCCATATCACCAGTCTCTGGCATCCTGCAATTCAACAGCCTAATATGCCATTGTCAGTTCCCAAATAGAGTTGCATGAAGGGGGAAAAAGCATAAAATCACCTCAGAGAGGTGGCACACATGTACATTAATGGCACATAAATTAGAAGTAAAGCTACCTAGCTAACTGGAATACACCATCTGGCAAAATGCGTGTATTCTACAATTAGTTCATAAATACTGTGGATAGAATTCATTTGGATTAGAAAGTCAGTGGGTAGAATTAAGTGGATAGAAAATGGGCTTATGGTGATCCAAAAAAGGCCTCAAACTTCATATGCTAAGTTTGTGTGTATGAGTGATAGTAAATCATTCAGTTGATTTTTTTGGCATCAGAAGCACATATATCATTCATGGATATAAACCAGTGATTTGATGCCTTTAGAATCTGAATTTTATTGAATGTAGTCATTTTTAAATGCTAATTGCACTGATGTACTTAGATCTTTATGAATGAAATGAAATGGATTTGGTTCCTTACATTGCTTTTAGAAATGGCATCAGCATTTTTTGGCAGGAGCATTGTGGTGATAGAATTTGAGGTCTGTTTCATCACAGCTTATGATTCAGCATGAGAACTGAAGTTAAGTAAATTTACTGTACATTTTGTTTTGCTACTTTTTGATGCTTGGATGGAAAGGGCAAGCTAACTTATCCAACTTAACTGTTTTTTTTTCCATAAAAGGGGGAACCTATATGTACTTAACAACACTTACAGCTCCTCTAAGTGTGCACCCAGCTATCTTACCTTCAATATATATTTGTTTTTCTTTCTTTCTATGCCACTAGGCTGAAAGCCAGTGTTTCAGCAGTTTGTGTTTTTTTGTTCTTCACTGGCACAGAACCAGGATATTTCTAGTTGGATGGCCTTCTGACAGTGCCCACATTGTACGCACAACTGCACTCTCTCTAGGCAATATCAAGGCGCTGTAGCTTATGTGTCTGAGTGCTGGAACCGCAGGGGGGTTTTGATCTTAATGCAGTTTCACCTGTGCCACAGCCCACATCCTGAAAGGCATGGCTTAGTGTTTCTCTATCTCATTATAAGGTAAGGGGGGGGATGATGTACTGTATGTTGTGAAATATAAAGCTGAGTCCTGAAACAGTGACACGATGACACCATAAAGGCATCCACTGTTAAAAACCATTTTCAAGCAGCTTTTTAGGAATTGCTCTGCCAGTTCCATGGATTATGTAATCCCATGAATATTTAATATATCACTGATAAATAAAGTGTACTTATCAGAAAACTCACAATGACATGTGTATACAATTTAGAAGTTGTGCTTTCAAACTTCCCAGTATGTTGACATTAATAGACTGAGTTCAGATAAACATTGTAAAAGGTATTCCTCTCTTATGAAATCGTGTTATGTAAAACAATGATCATACAAATTAAATCACAGGTTTCTATCTTTTTTTCTGTTTCAACATTCATTTCTGTGTAGTCTGTAGGAGTAGGGTAGTTTTCTGTAGTCAAACGCTCCAGTCTTTGGGATTGTAATGAAACATCTTTTACTCTTGTACACTTATCTGTAAAACCCAGAGAAGTCTCCATAGCAACTTGATGACCTGAGCACAGAGTGTTTACACATTTTGGTTATGTTTCATGCTTTTGAATATAGATGCTTTTGTATATAAAGTAGTCAGACATATCTACTTTCCTAAATTATGTATCAGAAGAAGGAGACCCTCTCAATTCTCCACAAAAAGCTTACAGCAGACAAACATACAAATATGCCAAGATACTGGCAACTGCTGCACAGGCTAAAATGCCATGGTGCACTCTGATCAAAGATGTCAAGTGATTACATGTGAAATGAACACAGATTAAGAGGTGATTATTCGAACCCCAGTCTTGATTATTGACCAGTCTACAGCAGCTATCACCACCGTAACATACCTACAAAGATAAAGAATGCTCCTGTGCCTCACATCTCCTATGGGGTGTTTTAAAATACTAACATGTTTTGATTGAACACTCAATTTGCACTGAAGAGCAAAATGCACACAACATTCTAAAATGCTGCAGCTAGTACATAATTAGCTTATTATGTAGCAACTAGGTGTCTGTTATGTGCAGTGAAATCCAACAAAGTTGGAGTATACACATATTTCCCTTTCTATCTGTGAATGAACATGGTGTTGTGAGTGTGCGTCTGATAAGTTTTGGTAGGCATTTTATAGGAACCTGTAATTAACAACAATGGATAGATGTGGCTGTTGGCTGAATATGAGAACAATTGTGGAAAGTCAGTTTCTGCAGGAAACTCTAAAGGGCCAAGCTTAGTGTTTTAAAGGTATGGGGTATGCCCCATCAACCCATAAATTATAGGATACCTGCCATCCCAATTCAGCCTGCTGTCAATCAACTGAATGATAATAGATTGTTGATGCAGTTAGGCCAGCATACCACTATCCTAGGTCATTTTAGTAACCGCTGCTGTGCCACAGGAGGGGTCTCACAGGAACCAATTCAATGCACTGAAAGAACAGGCAATGAGACAGAACATGAGACAATGGAGCATAGGAAACAGCATTTATTTATTTGTTTATTTATTTTCATTGGAAATGAATTGTACATCTTTATTCCTAGTAAAATATAGATTTGTTAGATACTAAGGTAAATTTCAGTGAGTGGACAAAAGTATGCTGAAATATTCAAGTACAATTTCTGAATTAAGCCATTACATTCTATTCTTATCAGACTGAGATTGAATCCTCCAGTTTTGGACTTTTTGTGTCAGGGCACGTTAATCACATCTAGTAATTTAGCAATATCATGCTACTACATGCTAAAGGAACAAATGGAAGTAAATCCAATCCCACAATATTCAACACATATTTCATTGTCACAAACTAAACTAGATGACATCATTCTTGGAATGGAAGTGCAATACATTTCTGTAAGCAGAGTGTTAAACAATATATTTTTTGCTCTATTTGATTTGCTTTAATCATGATGCATACATTTCCAGATCAGTTAAATAAGTCATAAAGCTGTCAATATTGCCACATAAATGAATAAGAAAAGTAAAGAAAAGACCTTCTGGGGGATCAGAATGACATGGTTCTTTGCACAGTCCAGGTGCTCACTTCACATATCTTGCTGCATGCAACCTGTTATCCATGACATGCAATTGATTTTGGGCTTTCTGTTTACTAAATTTGACAAAGAATTACCACACCTTGTGCCATCCTCACTCCTCACAACGTGCATGAATGTAAATTGCAATTAAATTTAGTCACTCTGACTAAATTTACATTTTTTATTTGTTATCAAATTATCTGTATGAAAACATACAAAAATGATACTAGAGTAATACTATGTTGAACGAGAATCTTTCAACAATTTGCTGTACTTGTAAAATAAGTACTGCTATTTAATATTAATATAATATGGAGTGATATTATGCCAGCATATACATATACTGTAGTCTATTTTTCAAGATTTTAAGCATTTAACTGATAATGTTCTTAGAATATCCCACTAGTGAGTGCACATGGGTGCACCCACATACTGTTATAAGTTATAAATAGTTAGTCACATGCATGCAACTGTCAATTAATTACAGTGAGTCCCATTATCTAGGCACCCAGCCCAAACTGTAAGATAGAAGTAATTTATTGATATAGATGTGCCATTGCTCTTTACGTGAGCTTCAGTGTGTGATGTCCACTTCATATCAGTTGCCTTAAAATATGTATTTTTCTGTGTGACAAATAAATCTATTACAAAGTAATCATTGGGTTAAAAATTTGCAGTGAGCTTTATGCATCAAATGTAGCAAATCTGTACCTTGTTAAACCTCTACACATGCATTTAATGGGCTGCATACATGGGTCTGTTAGCAAATTTATGTGATCCCGTAAGATATCCCCCACTCTTCTTTACATTTCAGTTGTCCTTCTTTGGACAAGCTACACAAATGGTATATTCAGTAGTGAAGATTATTTTGACAACTACACTGGGCACAATTTTTCAGACATTTTAGAGCTGTAGCTTTTTGCTTTTTAGCATGTCACTGCATTTCAGCATGAACCTCTGATATAAAATTGAATGTTCACAGATGGCTTTTGTGCAATGAGCGACAGCATGTCCTCATGGGGAGACCGTTTGTACAGAGAAACTTATAGAAAAGCAAAAATTCAAGAATGATTCTATTAAAGTTTTTTACAACTGTTTTCACACTTAGGTCAATACCATGCCCACTTTTTCAAAACTCTTAACACAGTGTGCGTAACAATATGAGCACATTGGTTAATCTTTTGTGCAAAATGCACTACAACCACCAAAACACTCCATAATTCACCCAAAAGTGACTCGTGCTGCCATAACTATAGCAAATGCTCTCTCCCAGCAAGACTAATTTGTCACTCAAAATACAATGGACTAAAAAACAGAAACACATTGCAAAATGCATATATTATGTGTTGCCGTATCCTCTGTTTTTGCATAGATTAGTGCTGCATTGCAAAAAAGCAAAGTAAAGTTTACAGTACATATTGTAATACCAAACATATAAATCTGAAATGCTGCCATATGCCTCAAGACAGCTCCATGCTACAATTTCTGAGGTATACTATAGTACAACAAAAAGCCTGCAGATGCTTTTCATTTCTAGTACAGTAAGTGAAACAACAACACATGATACTACCACTAGAAGTCTGCTGTAGCCCTAATGTTGATCCATGGTGTCCTCTGTATTTTGGGTCAAATTTTTATGAATTTCACATTTACTGCAGCATTCTCCCTTGCTTTGAACCTTTAGAAAAAAATCCTTAGCATATCTTATCCACCCCTACAATCCCCCACGTCCCATAAATATTTGAAGCCAAGCAGCTATATTGACCCCAAGAACAAACTTTTTGATCTGTTGTTTTGCCTGTCATAATACTGTAGATACCACTATTTAGTGTGGTAAATTTACTGTAGTTGCATTCTTGGGTCACTTTCTCTCACTGACAGCCCATGACTTACATATACAGTAGTAATAGTGAAAAACCTCTTCAGCAACAACTACATCTATATTTTGCCTATATACATGCACATTTCAATGCAAATATGACCACTTTTGTATAGATGGTAACAAGGCTGCAAACAAAAAAACTGAATAAACATTCTGCTAAAATCAGAATAATCTGTCTTATTTCAAGCATACAGTTTCATTTGTCTGTCAAAATGCAGCATATTTCCATCTACAGTGATCAAAATTTTCTTAGGTTTTGAACTAAAAGTGAACGGTTTTGAACAGAGTATCTAAATATCTGCAAAATTTGCTGTAGTTGTCCAGAATTTTGCTGGTGGTGAACATTGACTGAGAGAGGTATTCATGAATTTCGGAAGAAGTGGTGATTGAATGCATTTTGTATCAAAGCAATGCAAAAGTATACACTGTTTAGTTCACATAGTCTACTGATATGGTGAATGTGTTAAGTGTTTTGAAAAAGTGGACATGGTATAAGATAAGATAGAACTTTATTGATCCCACAGCGGGGAAATTCACATGTCACAGCAGCATTTAGACAGAGGTAGAAAGAGTGGCAAAGTGCAAAAAGTGCAATAAAGTAAAAAATACAAAAACACAAAGGAATACAGAGGAAGAAAACAAACAAAAATATATACATATATATATATATATAAAAACAGAACCAATAAAATAGTAAATAAGTGTACATTAAGAATTAAAAAAACAAACAGAAAATAAGAAAAACCACAGATGTGCAAAAACTAGAGATGTGCAAAACCAAGTGTATTTACAGAGTGGTGGGGTTTATTTATTATTAAACAGTCTGACCACAGTTGGGATGAATGACCTGCGGTAGCGCTCCTTCTTACACTGTGGGTGAAGCAGTCTCTCACTGAAGGAGCTGCTCAGGGCCACCACAGACTCATGCAGGGGGTGGGAGGTGTTGTCCATGATGGACGCCAGTTTGGCTAGCATCCTCCTCTCACCCACCTCCTCCACAGAGTCCAGTGGAGAGTCCAGGACAGAGCTTGCTCTCCTGATCAGCTTGTCCAGTCTCTTCCTGTCCCTGTCCATACAGCCCCCTCCCCAGCAGACCACGGCGTAAAAAGATGGCTGAGGCCACCACCGTGTCGTAGAAGGTCCTGAGGAGAGCCCTGCACACTCCGAAGGACCTCAGCCTCCTCAGCAGGTGGAGGCGGCTTTGACCCTTCCTGTACAGGGCATGAGTGTTGTCTCTCCAGTCCAGTTTGTTATTAAGGTGAACACCCAGGTATTTGTAGTTCTCCACTACCGCAATGTCCATACCCTGGATGTTCACAGGCGTGATGTGTGGTGTCCTCTTCCTAAAATCCACGATCATCTCTTTTGTCTTGCTGGTGTTGATGTAGAGCTGGTTGAGCTCACACCAACTGACGAAGTCCTTGATGACCTCCCTGTATTCCAGTTCATTCCCCTCAGACACACATCCAACGATGGCTGTATCATCCGAGAACTTCTGGATGTAGCAGTTGCCGGTGTTGTGGCAGAAGTCTGAAGTGTAGAGTGTGAAGAGGAAGGGAGAGAGCACCGTACCCTGAGGGGCCCCTGTGACACATGTGAAAATGATTGTAAAAAACTGTAAGATGCATTATCCTGAGTTTTGAAAGCTTTGACACATTTTTGAGCTTGACAAAGTCAACTGTTGCAGTACCATGAAAGGAAATGTGATTTTGAACTGGGGAGTAGAGTGGTAAATGGACAATTGGTTTAAACAAATCATTGTCCTGTCAGCCTTTCCAGGACCATATAGATGGTTAAAGACTGGGAGTATCGTGTCTGACTCATTACTTCATGACTAGTGGGAGTGAGTGGGTGTCCTAAAGCCAGAATAATATCAAATCTGTATCATAGGAGAGGAGCTTGGATATGGGTCTCAAAAATGTTAAATCATGACAAAGTATAGCTAAAAGCAAAACTAAATGTCAGTGGGGTGATTAATAGCTTTGGGGATTTTTTAGCATCAAACATAAAAGCTGCATGTTTTCAGCTTGACATGTAGAGTTAAATGGAGTTCTAAATTTGAGCACAGAAAGATTATGAAAGGTGGAATCCAAAGTATTTGTCATCACAAACCACAGATTATATTATAGTTTTGACATGGGAGATGTGTTCATCACAGTTTATTCAAGAGAGGTCTTTGCAATGTATGGTTATATTCAAAATGACTTCTATAACACTATTTACTTTCAAAATTGTGGGGGGTCTGAATGTACACACCTCATCAGATACCCACTGCATCAAAGCTAATGATACAAATGAGTAACTGGGTCAAAGAAGTTGGCTAAATGTTTCTGGGAACTTACTTGAGACAACAGGTTCACAGATCACACTGCCAAAGTCAAAGTGTAGCAGTTCATGTGCTCTCTGAAAATTGGTTTACATTGCAGTACAGATATACTAAATGTGTGTGTGTGTGTGTGTGTGTGTGTGTGTGTGTGTGTGTGTGTGTCTGTGTCTGTGTCTGTGTGTATGTGTCTGTTTGTGTGTGTCTGTGTGTGGTAATGATGCTATAATAAAAGCCCTGGAAATTGTGAAAAATTGAGTTTTGGGCTGTTTGAAGGGACAATACAGAGCTGGTGCACACACTTTCTGCCAACTACAGTAGGTGATTTGTGCATTACGTTCATCTAATGGGCTCTTTTTTTATTAATCAGCTTGCAGTGGTTGTTCTGGTAGGCAGACCTGGTAAATTCGAATTGATGGAGGACACTTCATATTGTGGCTATGATTCAAACCAAGCACAAACAATGCCATTTGTATTAATTGAGGCAGCTACTGAGAGTAACCGTGTCAACAGCATAGGGAATGAAATAAGTAGTTCTTGGGCAACTGCAAGCATGCACCGTGCTGTGCCAACATCAATGTACCATGGGCAGCATGAGTGGAGAGTGTAGAAAGATCACTTCTCAGAATATTTGCTGTGACAACCTGTCACTCTGCACTTCATACATGCTGCAAGATCCTCCTTTATTACTTCTGAGGACGCTGTGAATATATCTCCAATGCTGTCAAATTGGTACCTCACTTGTGATTTGAGAGGCGGAGGCTCAAACAGTGTGGTTTTTCCTCTCACTTTGATTTGTGGAGAAGGTAATGATTTCTCCTGTAGTTTACTAGAAAGGAAGAACATCAGAGAAAGTTACAATCTGTTCAGAATGTAGTATTTTTCAAGCCATTCATATACAAATCAACCTCTGCCATTAGAAATAGATCAATGTAAAATTATCGTAAGTCTGAACCTGTATGTTTTCTCAAGGCTATGCTTGTGTTGTGATTTAATCATTTTTTAAATAGCACAAACTTAATGGAATTGAGTTAATGGAATTTTCACATATAAATGAAGAAAAGAGGAATGCCAAGGCTGGTTAAAATGATGTCACATCTTGTTCTTCTTTGCTGCCTTGAAGCAGAGAAGCAGAGGCCCAGAGGGAATTCAGTACCACCTTAACACAGTGCTAGACACACTCAAGACCTCTGGACAGAATTGGGCTGAACTGTCTGGTAATTTAAATACTCATGCTCTATGAGTTCTACCCCGGCACTGGAGCTACCTTGAAACCACAAATGATGGAACAATGAAGGGTGAGTGTCTCTTGTGCAATTAGTTTGTTGAGCTAAAGACAAAGGTCCTTAGCTTCAGGAAATAATCACACTGTTGTTGTCACAACAGAGGGTTTCAGGTTTCCTTAGCAGATGCTTGCATGCTCACTAACATTTTAAAGCTCTGTTGCATATACTAATACATAGATAACCCCTGCAAACAGCCTTACATCAGCTATGGTCCTCCATACTTGCAGCATGTTTTTGTTGTATTATTTACAGGAGCTTTGTGCACTGAATTATTTATTTAGTGAATTTTATGACTGCATTACCTATTGGCATCTATAGTATGCATTTTCATAATGATCATGAGATAAGACAACACACAGGATTTGTATGAATCCTTTGAGTGTGCATTGGCATGTGACAAATCCCATTTGTACACCTGACATTGTTATTGCAACAAGTCAGCTCTGGAGCTGAAAGACATTTCCCCTTGTTAGTGTGCTTATCTCCCAAAGAAACATCAAATGAGTGTGCTGCACCCTCATCAAACTGGATATTACATCTGTTCATCAGATGATCCACATTTAAATTTCAGTGGTCTGTATTTATTATGGTCTTGATGATTCTGAAAATGACTGAAGAAGAACACAGGCATTTGTTGTACATTCATGGGTGACTGTGTCCTGTCTAGAGAAACTGATTTTGGTTAAAAATTAGTAAATGAGGATAGTTTTGTTCCCTGCAGGGTCACATTACCAAGACCTTTATTTACGTGAGTTAGTTCACAGTTCAAAGAGAGGATTTATGATAATAAAATCCTATTCATAATGATTGCCATTTGTAAAAACCAACTGATCTATTGACTAAATGCTTATAATTAGGCTGAAAATGGTGGTGACATATAGAAAATCATTATTCATGCCAAGAAATGATTTTAAGTTCCATTAGTATGGGCAGATAGTACAGATGACTCTGAAATATTTCACACAAGCAGTGAGCTGCGGATTTAAGCCCCTAATTTAATATTGGAGACATCAGAATCATATAAATGAAGACTTGTTGCCTTCATCATTAATGCTGGAGCCAAACCAACATGACTGTGAAGAGGACCCAGTGAGATTATTTTCCCTAATAGCACTTACTGAGATTTAACTTTATTTAACAGCATACTCCAAACTGGAGTTCTAGAACAGAACCAGTGCTGGCTGGGTTCTATGGGCCCCAACCAAATGCAAATTCAGTCTTCTAAGGGTGGTCACAGCAAAGGCTGGTGGGACTCACAGGAAAAAGGACGATGAGAGAGGAAAAAATAAGGCAAATAAATAATCTACAAAATAATGTCCATTAATGTTGCTTCTTCCTTTACCTTTTGATGCTTTAATTTCAGCATAACCATCATGTAATGTATTATATTTATTGCATTAAAGGAAGCATTTTTACACTTTCACCAACACTTAACTTGAAAGGTGCTTACCTAACTAGGTAGGCAGAATTCCATCAAAACAATGTTGTTTCAGAGTAGAATATCAACTTTGTTGCAGCATGCATAAACCTTGAATCCAAGCTTCAAAACCTCCCTAAATGAAGGGACAGTTTTAACCACAATTCTACTGCAAGAAGGTCGTGGTATGCTTAACTGTGTAAACCTGTATATTGTTCCACACCCTCCAAATTTTTTTTTTTTTTTGTGTCACAATATCAATTCATCCTTAAATCAATTTTGATTTCTGAAATTGCTGAATCTATGTCTGTTAGCCATCACTTTTTTGTTGTTCTACTTTGCATCGTGTCTTCATCCAAACACTTGATCTTTAAAACTTAAATATTGAAATGTTTATTGCCTGCTGGATAATGTAGTGAACTGTTACCAAGGTGGTTATTAACAACATTTATGCAATAATTATTGCACTATATTTGTTTCTGTTCATAATTATTATTTGACCAGTTATATATTATTGGACCAGTTATACTGAATTGGAATTGTTATTCCACCTTGGTTGTTCATTATTTTAAAGTGTCGAGATCAGTATTCTGGTTTGAAGGGATTTAACCTTCATTTTTGATCATTTGAAGTTCCCTTAACAGTAAGATGAGCCAAATAATGTGGTTCGAAGATGATTTTTTAGTTCAAGTAGCTAGTTTGAAAAGTGCTGTGGCCTGCTTGTAAATCAACATTTCTCTTATCATATTGGGGGTAAACATCCCTGTATTCATTTTAGTCAGTGCTTGACTTTCCCTCGTATAAGCCAACCTGAGGGTAATTAAAATAAGTTGTACCTCTGACTGTCCACCATTTATATGTATGGGATATTTTTCACCCATAACAAGAGGTCTGGTATGTTATAGTTTAGAAACTCTTAGAGTTTGGTAATTAGCTGAAGGCTGTCAGGTCTGTTTGACTTGACACTGGACTATAACTCTGTGGCAAAATATTTGGAATCTCTTGCTACAGGTCCATGGGGGCCCTTGTTTCCCAACTCTGTGGATGCTAGCGGAAGTGGAATGAGATGGCACAATGTGGGATGAAGTGGAATGGGCAGAAGCAGGACCTCAAAAGTCCATGACTATAAACATCCCACTTACAACCACCTTTCTGCATCAGCTGTTCCCTGTTTTTGATGTCCACACAGGGGGTCAACAACCTCAGCTCATGGTCAGGTGTGATCCCTTTGTCAGACTCCAAGCCAAATAAAGTACCACTATAACCACATCAAACATAATCCTCATGCTTTAATTCTATTAAAATTCATGTCTACTGAAAATGGTATTGAGTGCAGGAATTTGTGTCTGGGTTATGCTGGCCGTGCATGCTGTGAAAACTCATTGTCAGAAATGTCAAAGTGATCAGCACTGCCATTTAAAAGGATATAAATAATTGCACTCATATTTTCAGGAGAACATTTTAAGAAAAAGCACAGCAACTGTCAATACAAGAAAATTTGTAAAGCTAGGTAATGAAAAAAACTGTTGAAAAAAATGAAGCTGCCTGTCAGATCAACGATACTAGACATTGAATAGAATAATAAAATGTGATCTTTATGCTGTATGTAAATGAGCTATTAAATATAACAGACAAACTGAATGACCCAAGTAAAAAAATGCTATGTGAGTCCCATTCATTCTAGACTTAGTTTCAGTAAACCTGCACCATTCATTTTATTGTGAATGGGTTAGAAGGTGTAAAGATTTAGCTTGGCAAAGCCAGGGCACTGTTCAGTAAGATACTTTAGAAGATGAACATGTACAAAATTTCTTTGGTCCATGTAACACAGGCTTAATTTAAAGTCACAGATGTCAAGCAGAAACACACCATAAGTAGTTCAAAAGAGATCTTAATGACAATACATAAATATTTGCAGAAATAGCCTTCTCAATTTACTTTCCAAAACAAATATTTACAATTGTATGCTTTAAGATATGTAAAAAGACAACCCATAAAATGGCATTTTTTGCTACTGTTGGGATTTACATTATATTACTCATTTATCTAATTGCACACACAGGAACTGTCCTGGAGCAGTGTCACCACCATACCGATGCACATCACACCGAATCATCTGCGGAACTACGGATCACACAGTTAACTGTGTCTAGATGCACAAAAATTTATTTTATTCTGCAGTAAGGCTACTTCCTTCCATTTTGCATTTCTAAAAGCCCTGTTAATAGTTCTATTTTTATCAATGTAGCATCAGGTTTATATCATTTTTTATATTAAACTGTTAGAGGGCAATACTGTTAGACATCAATACTCAAAATAACTTCTATTAAATATTAGTCATCACACAATTACAATCTTTGCCATTTTTCCATTTTGCCAATCTGAAAACCATTTTGATTATGACTTAAATTATGTATTTTGTTTTCATATGTCCACTTCTCAAATGTCTTTCTATATTGGAATTTACCATTAGTGAGTATTTCAATGTCTACCACTACTTTTAAATTATATCATTATGCTCAAAACATAACTACAGTTTTGTCAGCACAGGAGGGCACCTCTGGTGAGCACAAAGCATGTTGAAGATTTGTCAGCTTATAAATGTAACCTACACATACAGGTAGTTCTCTCCATTTGCAGCATTTAGAAAATTGTTGACTGTTGCCTTAGCTTCAAAATCAGAATGGAGCTGGATTCAAAAATGATTACAAAAGACAACAAGGTACTGTTTTGTGGAGAGCCAGATCAATGGTATTTAGCATTATTATTTGCAATAACTTGGACACAGACCTTATCAGCTAGCTGCAGTGGTTCATTATCTGACCACTATCAGTCTGCTATGTTACATCTCAAGTGCTTTAGCAGCGCTCACCCATTCCTTCCAGTGGCATTCAGTGAAGGCACTGTCAACACAAAACTAATGCATCTTGTCAACACTAAGGCCTGGTGAGGGTGTTTGTTGTCTGCGCTCACTGTTCCTCTTTGTGTGCTGAGTCTTTTCCACAGTCTGAACACAGTGTTCCTCAGTGGAGCCCCAGAGGAGTTTTACAGCAGTCCAATATATCCATTACCTTCAAAATGCAAGTGAGACTAAACCATGTAATGCACTCTGTTTATTGCTTTCCAGCCAGGCATAACATGAATGTCTAAACTCTGACACTAAGAGTGTTGTGACTTGACAGCGGTGAGGTGCTTGAACCTGCAGGTCTCCAAGTAACACCCATGCCTGAGGAATGGTGCCTCCTCATTCCTTTTGTTGTCTTCGTTGTCTTCAGGTAGACAAAGGATGTCTCCTACACATGCATCCCATTTTGTATACACAACTGTCCTCAAATGCCTCCACTGTCTTCAGATGCTTTTTTTTCATAGTTACAAGCAAGCTTAAACTATGCCTACCTGTTTATTTATTCATTTCCCTAGCTAAAGTGCAGAGGCTAGAACTACAAGCATAAATGGATCAGTGCTATTTTCAAGAGGAGCTCCTGCTTGGTATGGGATGATATTGTCTGTGAAGCCTTTGAAATCACTGAAACTCCACAGACATATCAGGCTAAATGGATGTGAAATGTCTTTCACTTTAATCGCAAACTGATGAAGTGGGAGTCTTAAGATCATGGCATTTAAAACAGGATATGGACAAACTCAATGAATGCTAGAGCGGCATCATCTTTGCAGTACCTGTATCATTCATCATTGATGTGTGGGTTCCTGAAATGGAGGAGAGAAATATCTCATCCGTCTAACCTCCTGCACATTACTGATCATTTGTAATACATAAACTCCCTGTACCAACTAGTACCAGTTTGGTACTGATGTGTTTGTGAGCCATTGGTAATTACAGCCAGTTTGTTGCTTTATTGCTTGTTTTCTCTCACACTTTGATCTGGAATGGTAAATATGGTCTTGGTGATGAATGTGCACTTAAACAAAGAAAGAATCTGAGGCAAATATTTTTTCATCAAAGCATTTCTAAATTGCAAAAGAGATTCAGCTGTGATATACTGACTTTTATTCCACTTTATCAATGTGGTATTCATATTCATATGTGGTGTTCATATGCAATGCACCATTAAGTAGGCTACCACAGCCATTACTCAGGTCATATTGGTTATAAACCAGATAAAATGGTGCATTTAAAATTACTTTTATGTGATCTTATGGTTTTTATGGTGACTTCATGCAAACCAACCATGTTTCATGGGTTAATCATGAATGGTTGTAGCATTCCTTTCCATTGGTTCTCCTTAACTACATAAAACCATAGCCATGAAATGGATGTCCTTTCAGGATAAATAATATGTTCAAGTGTTTGTTTTTTTATTTCGTAGTTTACCATATTTATTCTGAAGATGAATATCCATACAAACAGCACAATATGTTTCTCTTGCAGAGGGTATAACACCATAAAACAACACGTTAATTACATAAGAAGATTAGAACAGTACGGGAATCCCATGAGTCTTCCTACTGGCTGCACTTTAATTGCGCTCACAGGGATGTTTAACAGTAAAGCTTATGCATTTGTCAGGCATGTCTCACTTGCTAATAACTCATCATGCGAACTGTAAATCAGAGAGGAGTCAGCAGCTTATTAGACACGACATTTCCAATTTTAAAGAGACCACGTTAGAGGGAAGTTCTCTAAAGGGGGCGGCTTATCTACTGTTTGTGCTGCACTCTCCCACTGAAGCTGCTTTCACTGAACTAGGTTGTATAGCTTAGAATTTTTAGACCATGTGAATCTTATTTAGAACTAGACATATTATTTATACAAGTGAAACTTCATATAAAATGAAGACTACTATGAATTTAACAGGTTCCCTTAGAGAGGGATGTTAAGGATCAGAGATTGTTCACTGCTTAATTTTGGCTTTTTTGACATGTATGAAAGTTTACAGTTTACATCAAGATAAAGTCTTCAGTTTGACTGTAAATTCTGTCAGACCAACTGAAGAAAACACAGCCTTGCAATCCCCCTAAACATTTGCTGCTGGGAATGGAATCACTCCATTTTCAAGAAGAAAGGCCGTTGGTGGTGGTGTATTGTATACATATGCACAATAGCAGTGCTCAAATGCTCAAACTTATTTGTAGAACTTCTTACAATTTTCTGTTCTTACCACACCACACTGTTTTGTAAAATGTCTTCAGTGAGTAGAAAATTCATTTCATACCATTTGTTCACTAATTTTTCACAAATTGCAAGTGAATATAATTATTTGCACATTAGTAGCACGTTAACAATGTTTCTGTTAATGTGCAATTCATCAATTAATCAATTAATTTATCTGTCTATCCTAAATCATTTATAAAAAGAGATATATGAAGGTAGAATCGTGCCATAAATACAAAGAAGCGCAGAGTAAGATTTGCGCTTGTAAATGGCAAACTGTAAAAGCGAAACACTAATCGCAATTGTAATTCACAACTTGTGAAAGCGCATTTTGGAGTTTGCAATTGTAACTTCAGATCTGCAAAACTACAAAAAGCAAATTGCAATCGCAACTTCATACTCGCAAAACTGCACCACAGGATTTGCGTTTTGTAACTTCTGGTCAGAGCACTCAGGAGCGTAATCTTCTCAGGTGATTTTTGGCCGCTTTCTCTCACCAGTCTGAGTGCCAAAAATGAAAGAAGCGCGACTCACGATTTGCAACTTACAACTTGCTCTCAAAAAACTGTAAGCTGTGGCTTACACAAGCATCCAGTAGGTGGCAGCATAGATATCGCAACATAGATACCACATTTGCGATTTGACATGCGTCTGCGTGGTCGCCATATTGGAGCGGTCAAGATCCGCTAGTAAAAAAAATACAATGTGTATTGAGAGATGCAGACTCTACAAACTTGACTGTAACTCACTTAATTCTGAACCTATTTTCATGAAATTTGTTATAAACGTGAGAAATTGAACATGATACTGGTTACTTATTGGGATTAAATTCAGTTACTGCGGGTGAATCTAATCAGCTCTATGCCAAAACATTAACCTTCTGAATAGCCACAACTTCCTCTGGGACATGCAGGCTCCAATCTATGAATAGGCAACATCAAATGTAAATTATTTAGAATTTCAGCTTTTGTGAGTTCCTCCAAAAATGTAGATTTGTATATGTAATGGGTGGGATCTTGGGTGGTGTTCAATTAGATGTTACATGGGTCAGCGAGCAAGCGAGTTTCGAACCGGGGTTCTCACTGCTCAGTAAATTTTGTAATTACCCGAGGACGAGATCAACAGATAATGACAGTATGAACTGTCATGTACAAAGCTAACGTTGGCTAGCCAGCTACAAAGTCAACAATATTATTAACATTTTATTAAATGTGCACAAGCATGAAATATACAAACGGACTTCAGTTTCTTTTATTACAATGTCCAATAACCCTTGAACCTTATCCAAGTGCTAACGCATACAACTTCAATACTTTTGCCATTAGCTAGAACGCCTCTTAGCCAGCTAGCTAGCTAGCTAACTGCAAAAAGTATTGGAAGTATTGAAGTAAAAGTATTGAAGCTGTATGCGTTAGCACTTGGATAAAGTTCATCATAGCCGCTAGCTAGCTAGCTAATTTTGGGTTGATGTACCAAACTAGCTAGCTAGCGGCTATGATGCTATCCAGCTGACAAAGTTATCAATCGATACTGAACTTTGTTTTTACATACACGCAAGCATTGAATATATTCAATGTAATTCAATATAATGTTTTGGCATTGAGCTGATTAAATCTGCCATTTATCAATGTCATTTATCGATTTAAATTACGTTAAATGCTCATGACACATCACAGCTTTTGTGAGGTCTGTGTTCTAAATGTTATTGTTCATTGCACTCAACTTAACCTAAAAGTTTATTCTCAGTAGGCCTAATTTAAATCGATCTAAATTTATCTCCGTTTTGTAATTTGAATTTTGTAACACAAGAAAGCTATAATGTGAAACATTTAAGAGAAAGCCTTGGGATTACTTACCACTTAATTATTCAAATTGCCATCTTTGTTAATTAAACAATCTCATGCTGTAGCTTTCGCAATTGCACACAAACTACAGGCAATCTGCGCTGTTTCGCGAGCATAATCATTTACTCTATTTACGCATTGATGTCAATTATTCTGTGAATTATTTGTTTTATTGTTAATCAAGGATGATAAAGGGGAACAGGTTGAAAGTAATGATAGACTTAAAGGTAATGTTTCAGCCTCCCCTGTTTCCAGCTCACCAGCCACCACTGGACCACGTTTCTGCTGGATGCTGCGAATATAGGCTGTCTGCGAATCACAGCAGACGACTGCCAAGGGTGCCTCTATCATGCCAGAAAATTCTTACTATGCTGTACTGCAAGAAAAAATACATGGTGTGATTTTTATGAAAATATGTGGCCTTACAGAACACAATTGTACTATTTTTTTCTTGCTTGCTAAAAATATTAGTTTTCTACCATAAAAAAATACATTCTTAGTGGAAGGAAAAAACAACATTATACAATGCACCAAATAAGATGAGTTAGAATTTTCTTCATAGAGTATCTAAAGAGAATAATTTCAAGTAGCAGCTTCTCCTTTTCAAATAATTTATTTATTGTTCTGGCTAAATACTAGTACTAGTAGTAGTAGTAGTAGTAATAATAAAGATAATAATAATAATAATAATAATAATAATAATAATAATAATAATGCTTTTCCTTATTCCCTAGGCCATTCCAGTTAATACTTGTATGATGTGCCATTTTTCCATCTCTAGGTTCTGCCAGAAGCAAAGAAAAATCAGTCAAGTAATCTCTATGGCCATGAGCCCTTTAATTGTTTTGTTGTGATTTCTGCTTCCTTAGTCCCCATGTAACAAAGGTACACAAAACAGTCGGTGTGGATTGCCTTTTAACAGGAAATCAATCAATTGTGACATGATAGAAATGAAATGGACTGAAATGAATTAATGTAGTTGAAATTACAGCCACATTCACATTACATAGACTCACTCAAAATATTAATTTCACAAAATCATGGGTAGGATAGTGTGTAACTTCAAAAAGTGTCTCATCCTTTCTATGAATTATTATTATTATTAAGATAGATGTAAATACTTGCCAGAGCAATCTTCCCCTTACTGTCATCGCATCACATGAGGATGTGAAAAGAACTGAATAAAAAAGAAAAAGAAAATCAAGAGCTGTGGGAATAAGTCATTTAGAAATACAAATTGGTTTTACAGGAATGTCACACTACTACATAATAGGCATCAAAATTGTGTTCATGTGCAAGAATGATCAGACGTATGTTGCCTTTGTGTGTTATCTACAGTATCAGATTCATACCCTTGCAATTAATGCAATAAAAATAGTCATTACATACAGCACCAGTTCAATATTCCCTCTTTGCTCATAACTATAATACCCTATTATGCCAAAATAACCACATTATTCATATGTCAGCATGGCCACCACAACATGGTGTAGTTCGTAAAGATATACAGCTGCTGTAATATGACTATGACAATGAAAATGAATGTGAGTTACATAAATTATCAGCAGCTGAAAGAAAATGGAGGAAAACTAGACTCACAGTTCACTATAATATATACAAAGAAGCCTTGACTGCTTATAACAAAGCAGTACGTCTGGCAAGAAAGGATTACTTCTCCAAGATTATTACAGAGAATGCCGGAAACTCTAGAATATTGTTCTCCACTATTGACCAGCTACTTAACACTGCCCCCAACCCTCCGCAGTTCTCTGCATCAAAATGTGAAGAACTTGCTTTGTTCTTCAATGACAAGATAACTTCAATTAGAGCCAGTATTGCTGCTAATGCAAACACAGATGACCTCAGCAAACCCTTTAAAAAAGATGTAACCATGGGAAAATTCACTTGTATTACATTAACTGAGCTTTGTAAGACTGTCACTGAATGTAACTCCTCCACCTCATGTATTGACCCTGTACCTACAGCATTTTTTAAGCGGGTGTTTGACAGTGTCTCAAGCCATGTCCTGAAGATTATAAATACATCTCTTCAAACTGGTATCTTCCCAGATGCCTTCAAAACAGCTGTTGTAAAACCCTTACTCAAGAAACCCAACCTAGATGGTAATGCACTGACCAGCTATAGGCCGATATCCAACCTTCCATTCATTAGTAAGATACTTGAAAAGATAGTTTCAGTACAAATAAACTCCTTTCTTAAGGAAAACAATATCCTGGTGGAATTTCAATCAGGCTTTAGAACATACCACAGCACTGAAACTGCTCTCACTAAAATAATCAGCGACCTCAGACTAAGCTCTGATGAAAATAAGGTCTCAATTCTTGTCCTCTTAGACCTAAGTGCAGCGTTTGATACGATTGATCAAAATATCCTAATCAATCGTCTTGAAAAGTTGGTTGGTCTTTCTGACTGTGTGCTAAACTGGTTAAAAACTTACATCAAAGGGAGAAAGTTTTACGTAAGCCTTGGAGATCATGTGTCTAAGGAACATGACATCTGTTTTGGGGTTGCACAAGGGAGCTGCCTTGGTCCATTATTATTCTCACTGTACATGCTGCCACTGGGTGACATCATTAGAGAGCACAGTGTATGTTTCCATAGTTATGCGGATGACACGCAACTGTACATCTCTGCTGAACCAAATGATGCTGCAGCTATAAACTCCATTACTACCTGTCTTTTGGCAATAAATAAATGGATGAGCAATAATTTCTTAAAGTTAAACGAGGACAAAACTGAAATCCTACTAGTCGGCTCTAAAACAAAAAGGGAAATTCTGCTTAATGATCTGGGGAAATTAACTCCCTGGATTAAATCCGAGGTTACAAGTCTTGGTGTTATCTTAGATTCTGATCTAAGCTTCAAGTCCCACATTAACAAGGTGACGAAAACATCATTTTTCCACCTTAGGAACATAGCTAAAGTACGACCATTTATAAATCAAAAAGATGCTGAAAAACTGATTCATGCTTTTATTTCAAGTCGACTTGATTACTGTAATGCACTCTTTACTGGCCTCTCAAAAAAAACTACTGAGAGACTTCAGCTCATTCAAAACTCTGCAGCTCGGCTAGGAACCAGAACCAAGAGGAGAGAGCACATCAGTCCAGTTTTAGTTGCTGTGCACTGGCTTCCTGTAACATTTAGGATTGATTTCAAGGTCCTCCTCCTTATATACAAAGCCCTTAATGGGCTAGGACCAAGCTACATTGCTAGCTCACTTGTCAACTATTTGCCAGCAAGAACACTGCGATCATCTGCTGCTGGTTTATTGACTGTTTTCAGCAACAGCCGAAAGAAAATCGGGGAAGCAGCCTTTGTCAATTACGCCCCAAAGCTATGGAACACACTACCTATAGATATCAGGGAAGCCAGCTCGCTAAATATTTTTAAAAGGAAGCTAAAAACATATCTCTTCACATTAGCCTTTACCTAGCTATAACTTTTATTTATTTATTTATTTATTTATTTATTTATTTATTTATTCATTTATTCATTTATTTATTATTTTTTAATGCAATACTGTACTTTTAAAATGCTGTATTTCAATTGACTTTCTGCACTCTGTGTATTCTATCTTTTAACTTTAATTTTATTTTATTATGCAACTATGTATTCTAATCTCACTTTTATTATCTTTATTTTTATTTTCTATCTTACTTCAATTATGGCATTTATTCCCGGTTTTATGTTCATTCGATGTGAAGCACTCAGTGCATGTAACTTCTTTATTGTAAAGCACTTTGAGCTGCAAGGTGCTATATAAATAAAGTTTATTATTATTATTATAAATTATTATTCCTCCTCTACTGTAAAGTAAATAATAATAACATAATAAAACATTCATTTTTGCAAAGTGAGATGAACTCAAACAATGAATATTGAACAATTTTGAATGTTTGAACATATTGGAAACTTTTCATTCTCTCCATTTGTAAGGAACTCCCCCAGTTTTATAGAGAAGTGAATGTCATAAAGCTTGCATACTGCACCCCTGGTGCAGTAGTTGGAGTCAGTCCCAGTCAAACTGTAGCAATTTTTAAATTCAGACTTTCTTGTTCACCATGACTGCTTGTCAATCCAACTGCTAGGTGCTGCAGTGATTTTTCCCTTTTCCACTGCAGTGTGCCTGTAGGGTTGCTCCATAGGTTGCTGTGGTAAGCTGCTGTACAGCAGAATATCCGTCTCCTAAAATGAACTCGCTAAAAACACAAACAAAATACTCTTGCAGGTTTTGTAGCAGTATCAGACAAGCCTGTGTCTGAGTGTGACCCTGTTTTTTTTTGTTTTCCCAAAACAAGCGGTGCAAAACAAGCAGTACAAAAGACATTAGCCACAGAGAAAGGGCACATGTCTTTTACTGAACAGTAGCCCAAATTAAATGTTGAATAAGTACAGGTATGTAAGATCCCCATTGTCTGTGCAAGCCAAAGAGTGGTTGAGAGAGAGATGATATATTCATGTGAGCTGAACATAATTGTAATGATCACTGACTGTGAGGTCATTTCATGTGATTATGTGATTGTTTTCAAATATACAGCAATTTAAAAAAATAATAATTTTATAAATTATTCTGGGAAAGCATGGTAATGTGTGATTATAATAACCATTTGAATTCACCCTATGACAGTTAATTATAAAATGCTGCATAATGTCAACTGTATATGTCAGTCCTACCAATGCTAATGAGTGTATGAGAAAGTACAGTTCTCAAATAAATTTAAAACACTGTTATGTGCAGTAAGACACTTTAATATCCACAACCCATTTCTTATCAGGAACAATGCAGTCAGAAAGCTACATTTTTTGTTGTCTTCAGTTATTTCTTACTACTTACAGTGCAGTGTCAATTCCAAATATCAACAATTCAGTTCTTATAAGCCATGTTTTCAACCTATGCTGCCATAATTGTAGTAATCATTGTAATTGGAATGATCCTCATAACAATGGGAATTAAAAGTCAAAACAGCCTGCCACAGCTGTGTCCTTTACTTTTACATGAAGTATGATCAGCTGTATGCTTTTTGTGTTACACTGTAAGCAAACAAAAGTGTTTTCAAATTGCAGTGTATACTGGCTGAGATTAACTAAAAAGCTGCAATGCTAATCTAAAGAGAATAAAGAGCCAATATAATAAATATGGCTCTGTCTGCACAAGAATGTATGCTTTGCAGTTCAACATACAAAAATACAGTGGCTGCAACTGGTTGTTAGGAGTAAAACACATGGCATTGTATAGATACTTGGGTGAAATGCTATGTTTTCTCTGAAGTTTGAGCTAAGATTTTCTAGTGTCACGAATTATTAACTTGGGGTGCATCCCAACAGAGAAAGCATCTCATTGTGTTGTGTACTCACATCACCTGAACTATTAACTAACAATTATGGATGTCCTCTGCAAAGTGTAGTCACAGCTCCATCACTCTTTTTCTACTGGCTTTTTGAGATTAACACAATGCACATTCTTAAACCAATCTTACATCAGAAATGCGTCAGAATGCTAACATAAAGGGGACAGACACTGAACACTGAAGTGGAGTAAATCCAAGATGTGAATGTTTTTCATTTATGAGTCATTATTGTACTGGAAGTGTTTTTTATTTATCAAAATTCATCAGATTGAGATTTCCTTTATTGTCATTTTATCATGCACTTGCGTACAATCAAAAATGAAATAATGTTCCTCCCATACCAACAGTGTACATAAATTAAGGCAGACAATAACCACAACATATATCTATATACATTACATACTGTACAATCAAGGAGTGTACTGTAGATTGAGTTTTGTAGCAGCAAAAAGTATTTACAGTGTATTTGGAGGAATAGCAGCATGTACTGACAATAAATTATCTGTAAAGTCTGTACAAAAATTGCCAGGTGCAGCGTGAAAAGGATTGCACTGGTGGAGAGAAGTGAACCATTTAACCCCTACGGAGGGGTTAGTGATTCTGTGGGGCGGGCAAGAGTGTTCATGATCCTCACAGCCTGGGGGATAAAGCTGTTTAGCAGCCTGATGGTCCTGGTATGGATGCTTCTGTACCTCCTCCCTGATGGCAGGAGGGAAAACAGGCTGTGGGAGGGGTGGTCGGGGTCCTTGGTGATGCTGGAGGCTCTGCTGGCGCAGCGCTGATGGAAGATCTCAAGCAGGGATGGGAGAGGGGCACCAATGATCTTCCCCGCTGTTGTCACTATCCTGTTCAGCTGTTTCTGTTCTGAAGTTGTGCAGTTTCCGAACCAGGCAGTGATACAGTAGGTCAGAACACTTTCGATGGTACCCCTGTAGAAGGTGGTGAGGGCCGGAATGGGTAGGCTGGCCTGCTTGAGCCTCCGGAGGGGATGGAGCCGCTGTTGGGCCTTCTTGATGATGGCCATGGTGTTGGTGGTTGAGGACAGATCGTCCGCCAGGTGCACCCCCAAGAACTTGATGATCAGCAATCTATAAATCAAAGGATAGTGGACATGACATACACATTTTAAAATTGTTGCTAGTCTGTCTGTAAATACAGCCTCTGATGTTAAATGCAACCATTGGAGATCAGAGGAAAGCTTGTATACTCTCTCTTTGACTTATTTATCTGGTTGTATTTTGAGTGGTTGGTGCACTGGAATGCTCCTCTGTTTCAAAACCTCTTCATCTTCAAGGGATCAGTCTTTTCCCAAGACAGATCCAGCTCTACCATCAGTGACATCAATCCATTTTCAGATCAGACAGTTCCTGACCAATGACCCCCCCTACATGAAAGCTTTGAGCAACTGTCAGCAGCTGGGAGCTTACCTGGGAGAGTGAGGAAAGGGCAGGGCCATGGCTGCACTGACTGCTAACAAGGTGCATCTCACTGATGTTCAAAATGAAGATTTTGGAGGGGAATTTTCACACAATCCCTATGCAATTAACAAACCAATCCCATCCACAAGTATAAAACTCCCACTTACAATTTCTCTTTTTCGTGTCAGCTGTTTACAGCATCTCTTCTCCTCCCCATTTCCACTTTTTTCCTGTTTGATGTCCAAGTAGTGGGTCAACCACCTCTACTTGTATCAATGCTGCTATGCCCACATCAATTGCAACCTGGCACCCTTTTTCAGGTGCCAAGAGTGCTATGTTCAGTCCTTTTTAGTCAGTGGCATAGGCGTCATTTACACCTGGGACGCTGGGGACATGTCCCCACCACATTTTGTCATGGCCCATTTCGTCCCCACCACTTTTTGAAAGCCAAACACGTCAAACCCGTCATTGTCCCCAGCACTTTTCAAAACAAACTGATGGCCATGGTCAGTGGAGTCAGAATTGGAGGAGATTTTAAGTGTGGGGCAACATTCTGCAAGCCAGCTGACAGCAGAGGAGTGCACCCTGGTCCCCAATGAAATGGATATGCCAGACCAGCGGCTGAGCTCAGTGTATAACTTGTGCTGTATCTCTGCATCATTAGGGAAAGTGTTAACACCCTGATAACACCCTTATGTGTAAAAAGAGTGGGTGGAGTGCTGCTTTGTAAAGGTGAGTGACTGGCATTCTGGCAGAAACCAATGTCTGTGTGTGTGTGTGTGTGTGTGTGTGTGTGTGTGTGTGTGTGTGTGTGTGTGTGTTTGTATGTGTGTGTGTAGTGGTGGGAAAATGTGTATGTCACAAGGTAGATGTTGACTTGTGATTACATATGCTTGCGGTGTATCACAACTTGTCACTCGATTGTTTGTTTTCTTTTGCACAAAGTAGTGTACCGTGTGATACTTTCTTTTTCTGCACGTTTGTATTGTAAGATGTCACAGCTAATGTACGTCACTAGTCATGCTACCCAGAGAACTCCCACCATTAATCACATCCGCAAGGCTATTCGCTGGTTAGCCACTCCTGAACCTCATAAAAAGAGATAGAAATGGACTTACGGGGTTCGAGGGGATTCCTCTTGTGAAACGCCGTCAGCCACATCAGCAACCCTGTAGCTCCGGGTCGCCGCTCCGCCTGCGTGATCGGTGCCTGCTCTCTGCCTCCTGAAGTCTGGACTCTGATGCGGCTTGGGGTCGATGGGCTCGTTCCTCGCTGGGAAATACAGGGAGGTGCACATATTTTGTTTATTGGGTGTGAGTGTGCTGGGGTGTACGGCTGCCGCAGAGTAAAAGTGCCTTCTGTTATCCAGGCGCAGTTTACGTGCCAGTCAGCGGGAGTTGGAGTGGCGTGCATACGGGGGACACGGAGCTGTCGGATGGACGCCCTAAGCAAGATCCCACCGGGGAGCGGGCGACTGGGAGAGCGTGTGTGGTAGTGTTGCACGATACACCGACATTCGATACTTTTTTCGATACTTTTACTTTGAAAACGGTTCAATACTAACGTCTCTCCACGTTCGATACTAGAGCCAGATGCAGTTTTTCTGAATGGCCACTGGGTGGCAGCACTAGCTAGGACAAGCGAATGCGTCTGTTCATCAACAGGTGAGCCCAGTGCATGAATGTAGGCCTATGAGTACAGACCCCATCAAAATGTCGACAACTCCTGCTGCTCTTCCTGTGCTGGTAAATAAAACAGGCTCCCAAAGCTTGTTGTGGGAGTATTTCGCCTATATAGCAGACGCAGATGGCAATCCAACGGACACCACAAAGCCTGTCTGCAAAAGGTGCTATAAACCTATCGTCTGCAAAGGAGGTAACACGTCGAACCTCGCCAAGCATCTCAGTGACAGGCATCATGACTTGCACACTGAGTACAAGAAACGTCAGGTTCGTAAAAAAGCTGGCTAGCTAAATTATGACAAGTAGTGGCCTTTATTTAAAAATATGAGTTCCAAAACGACAAATTATTTAACTAAGTTACACTTGTCTGGGGGTGTCACCGTGGTGCTTTTCAAAACGCTTAGCTGAATAGCACAGACAGGCATTGTGTTATTGCCTATTTCATATTCTTTTTTCAGTTTAATATGGTGGTGTTCAAGTAACACCAGGGACATTTCAATAGGAGATTACTCAGGCTGTTCTTGCTTGTAATTTGTCACCTGAGCTACATGAGCCGTGGCAATTGTGGGCTTAATCCCCCCAATTTTGGAGAATTAGAAGTTTTTATGTGGTTATTTTTGTATGACAAGTTTGTTAATAAAGCGCTGATTTGAAAATGTGATCAACCATTGTGGATAGTCTGTTTCTGATCCATTAGGTATCGAGTATCGAATCGTATCGTTTCAGTATCGTTTTGGTTTCAGGTATCGTGTTGGTATCGAGTATCGTGATACTAAATTTGGTATTGGTATCGAAGTCAAAATTTTGGTATCGTGACAACACTAGTGTGTGGTAGGGGGATAAGATCCTGTTTGAATTGTGCCGCCATTCCCCTAACCGGTTCCTTGTTTGCTGGCCAATAGGATCCGGGTTTCCGGGTTACGTCAGCAAGAGGCTGCTGACGTTTCACAGGGGCCTGTAAGGAACGGACTGGATTCCGCCTGCACTCGGACTGGACTTTTACGGAGCGGAGCTGTTGTACCGCGTAAAACCGGTAGTTTTATCTGTACGTGAAGGACATTTCTGTTGGGACATTTTGTACTTGTTTTAACTATTTGGGATATTGGGGAAAGGGGTTTACCTTTTTTTTCTCTTTCTATTTTTATCCAGAGATCTCTTGTTGTTTTTTTTTTTTTTGTTTGTGCGGACATAGTCAATTCTGTTTGTGTATAGGAAATAAAATATATTTTTATACTTACCTCTGATTCCTCTTGGTGGTGTTGTGGCGGCCCGGGATCCGAACCTAAAAAGGATAAGAAAAGTGGTTAGTCATTGCCTAGCTGTGACATGTACAATTCTGTCATGCTGTGTAAAATAGAAAGCTAAACTTGAAAGAGTGTAGTACCTCAGCCAGAATACTTACCTGGAGAGGCCAGGAGGGATCTAGGGGGGTGATGGATAGCTAAGACAAAGGGGAGAGAAGTGCATTAGATTGAATGTTTAGTATGTAATTTTTTCATAAATTGTCAATAAAGCTGTTCCATTATCACACCTACTTAGCTTGTCTGTAACTGTTTAGTGGGCTGGGATGGCTCATCCTGCTGCGGAGAAGAGGTGGTCATGGAGGAAGCCCATAGTTTGTGACTCCACTCTTGACTTTACTGGAACTATAACTAGCCACTGTTGGCTTTACTGGAACTATAACTGTGGAGGCCAGACTGCAGAGTTCAAGATGGAGCTGTGGAATCAATACAATATCTCTACCTTGAATGTACTGTTGTAAGGTTGTGAAGCAACCAAGATAACAGCAAATCCACCCTTTGTCTCAACCGCCTTTGTTTAACACCTAATCAAGGAACCACTATCCGATGACAGTCTGGGGGTCTTCCAGCCATTCTCCTTTTGAAATGGTAAAGTGGCTGGGAGACAGTAATTAACTAGCAACCAAGAGACCACAAACAAATCAAATGGGCTAAGGTGTGAGGGCCGGGAGTGAACTGTTTCATCAGTTTCATCTTTCATTTGCATTCAAAGACACAATCTGACAACACTTAATGTATAAAAGGAGTTTTAAGAAACAGCTCGGGGTTCAGTCTGACTCCGCTGAACCCAGAGTGCGTTTTCACGTATGTCTGACAACTGCCATTCCTTTAAATAAAGAAGACTTTTCCACGAAGATCGGAATCGCGCCCTGTTTTTCCTTACACTGTCTTGCTACTGAAAAGAAAAGCAATATTTTAACTACAATAATGTGTATAAAGGTGTTCATTTAATGATGAAAATGGGGGCAGAATCAATGTGGGCTGTATTTACTTGTAATCATCTTTGGGTTGGAGACCATTTGTGAGTCCCTATGAGGTAGCATCAAAGGTGGTGGTCTGTAAGCTGGAAGGGGTTGGAAAGCAGTGATGGATGTATGTGAAGAACATCTGATCAAGTTGGTTGACGTGAAGTTAGGAACATAGGCCTGGAAATGTGGGAGACTTGTTGGCTACCCTGAGGAGCAAGCCTGACACTTGAGAAGGAGCAAGGGAAGAGAGGGCACACAGAAGCAAGATGACAGCACAGAAGGCAGTGCAGCCGATCATCACCTCTGTATATTTCCTTTAGACTTGCACTCACAAACTCCCTTTAATGTAAAAAAAAGATGGAGAGGGTGGAGAACTTTCCCCATGTCATCACATCGGTCCCACTGAACTATGTACAGACAGCATATACCCACCGCCTTCTCTTGAGAGGTGTCTATGAGAGTGCTGAATGGCGCAATTTCTCGTCGTCACCTTAATGCACTTGTGCCCCATCAGCCCTGGCACTTCTGGCATTGGATCATTGGCTCCCTTTCATTTACATTTGAGAGAAAAGAAAGACCCCACTCCAACAGAAGAATATCAGGGTCATATTGCATCTTACATTTTTTCAGAGAACTGTTGATATCACTGTATAGGATCAGATCACAGGGAGGTAAGGGGGTGTTTTGGTCTGACATTGTGTTCATTAGGCCACTGTTGTCCTTTTCATTCCATCATCTAACAACAATCACTCTTCCTAAGCACTCAATTGGAACCTTTTGCTCAAACTCATTAAACTTGTGTTTCACTGAAAATAAGTTGTCTTTGTTCAGTTATTCTGCTCTTTGTAACAATGCACCTCTCTGCCTGTGAATTATGTGTTTGAGTAAAAGTTTCAATCTGAATGATTTCATTCTTTTTTCCCCTCTCATCTTGACCTGGTTTGCATCCTGGTGTGCTCACAAGATGGTAGGACTAAACTTTTCAATTGAAATATGATGCAGAAGTAACACAAAATTATGAATATGAATCTACAGCTGGAAAGAAAGATGATTGTGAGGTATCATGTAGGATAGAGCTGGATTAGGTAGCTGCCACCCACAAACTGCAAGGATTAATAACACAATGAGCAGAACATAAGGCATATCTTGCATGATTACCTTACACTTTAATCATACCTCAGACAGATTATTAGGTGAAGACATCTCTTTTCACGCTAATTGAATCAAAAGAGAGTGCCCAGTTTCCCCCTTTCAAGTGAATTTAATCTTCAGCCCGCAGCCACGTGATACAGTACATGAGGCTCTTTTAAATCTAGCAATTTTAAGCATTTTAGATGTCAAGAGAATGTGGGAATATTCTAATTAAACCTCCATTTTAATTTACATTTACATTTATTCATTTGGCAGACGCTTTTATCCAAAGCGACTTACATAGGTTACCGTTCCTTACAATGCTATCCATTTATACACCTGGATTTTTAGAACACGTACGAGTTACACTACCATCAGAGAGAGAAATTTCAGTGCTTTAGACACACCTGTGCTGGTGTGAGGTAATAAGAGGTAAAGAAATTCCAGCCTTAACGTATGGCTGGTTAGAATTTCACCTGCAGATGCTCAGGCCCAGAGAGACAGGCAAAGGTGGGATTGAGTTGCAGCTGTGGACTGGGTGATCCTGATATCCGAGAGGAGGCGTGTAAGATTAATGAGGATGGGAGACCCTGGTCATGGAACGTCCCGCTCCTGGGAAAGCTCTATGTTGGCCTAGCCCTTTTGTCCTCCCTGTGATTCCATCCTTGTCCTGGAGCAACAGCGTCACTTTCTATTCGCTCGCCCTTGAAACCATGCCTGTCCATTAATTATCCCATTCCCAGGCAGATGGGGAAAGGTACAGGCCTGCCTCAGAGCTCCTCTATAATTAAGATCCACTTCTTCAAAGAGGAGGAGTATGAAATAATCATGCCAGAGAACTTTGATGTCACAGTTGCATCATGTTAAACCAACAGCGTTTAACGAGGAGCACTTGGAAGTGGGCCAAGATTATCACCCACTAGGGGATGAAGAGCTCCAGAGGATTGGGGGTAGGGGTGTTAGATTTGTGTCTGTTTTTTGTGTGTGTGTGTGTGTGTGTGTGTGTGTGTGTGTGTGTGTGCGCGTGTGCGTGTGCGTGTGCATGTGTGTGTGTGCATGTGTGCATGTGCATGTGTGTGTTCAGCCCTCCTCATTGCAGAGCCCACCATTTTATGGGGCATTTATTTTGTTTCCAGATCATCAGTCTCCTTTATGATTCCTCTAAATGTCCCTCAGTCTGTCTCACTGCCATCATTACATTTGTGGTATGTAGTGATCACACTGCCTGTGGGTTTACTTCACAGCACAGTGAGGCTAGTGGTCTAGCCACAGCACAGAGTGATCCATCAGGGCACAGCCACATGAGTCATCCTGTGACCAGTCCAGTTCAGCAGACTGTGTGTGTGACACTCTGCTACATGCCTCACTATTGATTTTCAGTGAGGGGCTTTTTAATGAGAACAGCTCTGTGGGGAAGAAGGCATACCTGCCGAAAGTAGGAGCACTATGAAAACTGCCTGCCTTTTGTCTCTGTGGAGGAGTCACCTCAAAGGAGAAAGAGTACTGCCTTTGTTTGTTGCTTTCCTCTAGGTGCAAAAAGTCATTTTAGACAAGATCATTTTGAGGATTTCATAGGATATAGCAAATTCGGTATAGAATATGCCAGTGTCCTCCTGGGAACATATTTTACAGGTGAATTTGTAGGTCAGAAGTAACACGGAAGTTTCTAACCTGGCAAAGTGTTACAGCCAAACACTGAACAATGCTTCACAATCAAATGATTAATTGACCAACAAAGTGAACTTGGCCACACTGCCGGTTATTCCACCGCTACCTTGTTCCCTCACGTTAATGAATATTTGTGATCACTTGGCTCATGTGTGGTTGTCTTATCTGCTAATGACCTGCTAATGACTGCACTGACCAACAAAACTGCACCTATGTTCGTGAACTCACTACTAGAAGCCTATGTTCCCTCCCGACCACTATGCTCTGCTACCGAATGACGCCTTCGCGGTGTAAAGTCACTATCCAGAACTTTCTCTGCCATTGTCCCCAGATGGTGAAATGAATGTCCAAACTTCATCCATTCTGCTGGGTCCCTCTGAAGACTTCTTGATAAGGGCCATGGGCAGGCAAAAAAAAACAGCCTTGGCAAAAAGGGCACCATGGCCATCGAGGGGAAAAGGGGCAGGTGCTTGAGGACCTAAATGCATAAATTCATTACGAAACATGTAACACTGTAACACGTTTTGTCCACGAAAAACACAAACGTGTTAGCACTGTGTCCACGAAATATTGATGTCTGCCTTCTGTAACTGCGGAGTCACGGAATATATTGTGCTGAATCCCTTTCGTTCACATCATACTTTCAGTAATATAGCAAAACAGTTAAGCAGACAAAATGAACATTCGATGGCACGGAATGATGACAGTATAGTGCATACTGCATTTCATGCCACAAAAACATAAATGCTGGCCTAGGACATCTATGATGTGGACAGAATTACTTTTGTCTACAAAATGAATTTCTTTTATCCACATAGTGCGAAGTGTGTTCTGCCTTTTGTCCACAAAATGAAAAGCACAACGATCAATTCAGTGCACGAAAGGAATTATCCGTTTTGTTTTCTGTGCACGAAAGTATGCACTCTCTTCAATATTTCATGGACACAATGCTAACAAGTTTGTGTTTTTCGTGGACAAAAGGCGTTACGGTGTTATATGGTTTTGTTATGAATTGTTGCGTTTCGTAGCACAGAAGCATCCGTTTAGTAGCACAGAAGGCATTCTGTCCAGGAAAAAAGGTCTGTTACATTTGGCGCCCCATACAGTTCTGTCACTTGGCAGCTATGCAGTCATTAGCAGATCATTAGCAGATAAGATAACCACACAGGATCGATGTTGGTGGATGTGATGCAGATCTGAAGAATGATGTGCTAATTATTTTGCATAAAAGATCTATTGTGAGATCCCAAATGAGGATAACTGGGCACAAGTGACGTTCTGTCACTACATAACTCCACTTGTGATCAATGGCTAACTGATTGCATGGTGCTACATTGATAAACAATGTGACCCTCTTCCTGCAGACAGCACATGTCCTCATGATGTTCTTATAAGAACAACTTTGTCAAAAAATGAGCAGTCCATAGTTATGCCATGGATAGCTTCTTGGTTAGTGTCCTGTTGACTAAGTGTGGGGTAGGTGGGATGAGCAAAGATGAAGCATGGCATCTAGGGCTCAGTGTCCAGTGAATAGGTACATGTTCAGGTTCAGGCTCAGGTGCCTCCAGCTCTCCAAGAGGAATGGAATAATATACCACAGTACAGCATCTGCGAGCTGGTGCAAAACATACATCACGGATCTACATCTTGTGTTGCTTTGCATTGCTGGTGACCAGGGGCGGAGCCGATGGCTCATTGCAGAGGGGGCGAGGACATGTAGTGGGCCCTTATACAGCCTATTATACGCTGTATGGAGATGGAAGACAGATCCAAGGGGAAACCTACGGAGACGGAAGGGCGAAAAAGAAAGAAATGCAGATTACAATGAGGTGTACTATTTCAGCACACCTCATTGCGTGAGACCATTTTTAAATACTTCAGCTCTGTCAGCAGTGATGGCGATGGGAAATAAAACAAGACAGCCGGCAAACGCCTATATTTCCTACTTTGGGACTCGAACAGAGGGCGTAATTCTTCTGTTTGTACACTTACACAAGGATATTGGACAACAAATAAAGTTTTCTGTAACTCTGTTGTGTCTCTGCTCATTCAAAATAGCTAAATATCGCAGCTCAGTCAGCAGTGACGGTGATGGGAAATAAGACAGCCAGCAATCGCCAAGTTCCTATACTTTGGCATTTGAACAGAGGGCGTAATTTTTCTGTCTGTACACTTACACAAGGATATTGAACAGCGAATAAAGTTTTCTATAACTCTATTGTGTCTCTGCTCATTCAAAATAAATATTGTGGCGAGAAACTTAGCTAGGGGTTGGTCAAAACCATTATGCCCTCAGTCTGACTTTTTAATTTTTTGCCGCAATCAAGACACACAAACTTTATTCAAAATATTCAACTAAACAACAAAAATGCATGTTCAGTCAGGCAGATTGGGCCCAAGCTGGACCCTTTGTAACTGGAAGAACCGTGGGCCCGGGGCAGCCACACTCTCTGCCCCCCCATTCGCTCCACTACAGCTGGTGAGTGTTTACCCTGGATACATCACCTCATCCCCTGGCTGTGCCCAGTGAATGCTCTGTCTTATGAAGTGATTTGGTGCTTATGCAACAGTCAAAGGTACTCAAGCATGCCACGGTCTAGTGTGTTATCACTTAATCAAACTGAAACATTTCATCAATACCCAAAATTCAATTACCTAATTTGTCTAAAAACATATTCATGAGAATAGAGTGATGCAGTACATGTCATTTGATCCTGAGTAAATGGAAAGGCTGGAAGCTTGAGCACATCACATTTAAGATTACATTCCACTGCTGGAAAAACAAGTGACCACAGTTCAATCTGAATCCAGATTCCTCAATCTCCAAACACAATAATTTATTGGTCAAGTGTGTAAGGTTTCCCTTATTTAGTTGTACAGGGAATTAGGGTGAGAAATGGAGTTGTGTGCACATGCATTATACATTACATGTATAGATTTTCTTACTCATGACACGTGTCCTTGTAACAAAATACCATAAATTCACCCTGTTCCTCTGTATTTGTGGTCTTGAATACTTCAAGCTGTGTGCATATCAAATCAACTCTACAGCATGAGCTTGTGAGATTTTATTTCGGCTTTAATACAATTCTTAGGCTATTTTGCAATCCCAGGGTAAATCTGCCAACCGGAGAAGACTGAAATGACTATTTAAATCAACCTAATTTGGAGCTGATGAAGAAATCTGCTGTGTGGGTACTTCATCAAGAGTCAGCTTCTATATTTGCTTAGCAAAATGTTTCTATTTCACCCCTCTCAAATCTAATTGGATTGTACATACACATCTAAAAAAAGAGGACAAAATATATATATATATATATATATATATATATATATATATATATATATATATATATATATATATATATATATATATATATATATATATATATATAAAATATTATGCTGGGATAGAGCTTTATTCATTTTCTCTTTTTACATTGCATACACCCACACATTATCCAGGAATCTTGACTGATGCATTATATTTCTGCTTCCAAGCAAGTGCTTAATATTCATTGGTTCAAATGATTCGATGGCCAGCTGATAAATAAACAATATTATTCCATCTCCTTCAATTTGTTGTGATTCCATTTTCAAGTAAAAGACTTTCTGCAGAGCACATTTCTAAAATGTACAAAGCAGTATGTGTGCATTTCAATGGAAGCAAACTGCTGGTATGTAAATCCTTGGAATCACCTTAGGAGTATGAGAAAATCCGTAGTAAGCTTTCCAGAGAGTGGACTGTATTGGAGCTCAGATCCAATCCTGAAAAACCTCACTTTACAATAAAAGCAAAAATTTAGCTGAACCAATGTCCTGTTAAAGCTTTTAAAATTTAGTCTTATTATGTTCACTTTTATACCTTTTCTGTGTAAGTTGCTCTGGATCAGCATATCTGTCTACATGTTAATATAAATTAATTTATGTGAAGAAATAGAAAGCATCATAGTAAAACAATTGTAGCATGGATGTACACAGTAAAAAACATGAGCACTGCAGCAGGCACTGTGCCACATCCCCTGAAGCTGTCTTTCCAAGAACTGATGTGCAAAAGCAGGAAAATGGAAAGGGCAGACAAGGGGATACTGTCACCGGGAAGAGCATTGAAAAGGGGGAAAGTCAAACAGTTTTCTGAAGTAAGTGCATTTGAAAAGGTTAAATAGGCCACCACCTGCCATAGCATCACCCAAAGAGCTTGTCACTGTGACAGAGACTTGTTACCAGCACTGTTGTATCAGGTGATTTTGACAGAGGAAGCTGTGCAGGTCAGGAGGAAAAATCTTAAGCTGACAAGATATCAAGAGATTCTCTTCGAGAGAGAGTTTGTAGCTGCAAGAGTGTGTACCTCAAGCCTTGAAATCCAGCCCCGTAGATATTTATCACAATTTTTGTTCACTGATAAATAAAATTAAAAATGAATAGGAAAAATAGATTCCAGAGATTTCAACATCAGGAATTGATTCAGGAGGAGTTTTATAAAGGTAGCAATGTGGCACAGTGGATAGGGAGCTGGGTTTGCAGTCAGAACACAGGAGATCTGATTCCCAGGTAACACTGTGCTGTCATAGCATTGAACAAAGTGCATAACCTGAATTGCTTCTGTAAATATCCAGCAGCAGAAGAGCATAATAAATTAACTCTGGATTTCACCCTCAACACGTGTGCCTGGAATCATAAGAAGTAGTAATATTTCTCATTAGGATGAAATACCAGTCATCCAAGACTGAAGGACAATCAATACAATGTAGCTACATGAAAATAATGTGAAAATGTGCTACCTTCAGTTACAGATCTCCTCAATGAAACAACAAAGCAATAACCACTCTTTGCAGAATTCAAATGCTTCTGTGCTTCTTCTGTGCCCAAAACTCTCCAAAATGTCATTTCTGTTCAGATTATCATATCTATCTGAAATCTGAAAACAGCATGAAAGAATGTTCCCAGTACTAAAAGTAGGTATTAATGTTGTTTCAGTATCTAGACTGCTCAAAAAATTAAGGGAACACTCAATCATTACAGTATAACACCCAGTCAATTAAACTTCTGGAATATTGACCTGCCCAGTTAGGAAGCGTAAGTGATTGTGAATCAAATTCACCTGCTTTGGTGCAAATGAGAGCGATAACAGGTGGACAGGAGGGGCAACAGCAAGACAACCCCCAAAAAGGCAATGGTTTTGCAAGTGGTGGCCACAGACCATTCCTCTCTCCTGATCCTTCCTGACTGACTTTTCTCAAGTTTTGCATTTTGCTAGTGCTCTTGTTACTCCTGGTAGCATGAGGCGGTACCTGCAGCCCATTCAGGTTGCACAGATAGTCCAGCTCCTCCAGGATGGCACATCCATACGTGCCGTCGCAAGAAGGTTTGCTGTATCTCCCAGCACAGTCTCCAGAGTGTGGAGGAGATACCAGGAGACGGGTCAATACACAAGGAGAGCTGGACAGGGCCGTAAAAGGGCAACAACCCAGTAGCAGGACTGGTATCTGCTCCTTTGTGCGAGGAGGAACAGGAGGAGCACTGCCAGAGCCCTACAAAATGACCTCCAGCGGGCTACTCATGTGCATGTTTCTGACCAAACTGTCAGAAGCCGACTCCATGAGGGTGGCATGAGGGCCCAATGTCCTCTAATGGGACCTGTGCTCACAGCACAGCACCATGCAGCTCGATTGGCATTTGCCAGAGAACACCAGAATTGGCAGCTTCACCATTGGCACCCCATTCTCTTCACAGATGAGAACAGGCTCACACTGCACACATGTGACAGACGTGAAAGAGTCTGGAGACGCTGTGGCGAATGTTATGCTGCCTGCAACATCATCCAGCATGACCGGGGTGGTGGTGGGTCAGTGATGGTCTGGGGAGGTATATCCTTGGAGGGTCGCAGAAACCTCCACGTGCTAGCCAACGGTACCCTGACTGCTGTTAGGTACCGGGATGAAATCCTCAGACCCATTGTCAGACCTTATGCTGGTGCAATGGGCCCTGGGTTCCTCCTGGTGCAGGACAATGCCTGGCCTCATGTGGCCAGAGTGTATAGGCAGTTCCTTGATGAAGGCATTGATTACATTGACTGGCCCTCACATTCCCCAGACATGAATCCAATTGAGAACCTCTGTGACGTTATGTATCAGCGCATCCTATGCCGCCAAGTAGCACCACAGACTGTCCAGGAGCTCACTGATGGCCTGGTCCAGGTCTGGGAGGAGATCCCCCAGGACACCATCCGCCGTCTCATCAGGAGCATGCCCAGACATTGTTGGGAGTGCATACAGGCACATGGGGGCCATACACACTACTGAGCCACATTATGAGCTGTCGAGATGAAATTTACGCAAGTTGGATCAGCCTGTGATTTTAATTTTTCACTTTGATTTTTGGTGTGATTTTGAATCCAGCCTTCAATGGGTTAATGAGTTTGGGTTCCAATGACCATTCTTACGTCATTTTTTTCTCAACGAATTACACAATGTATATCGATGAAGATTTTCGACTTGAATATTTCATTTATCGAAATCGACTGTGATTTAAGTGTTCCCTTAATTTTCTTGAGCAGTGTAACAACCTGTAGACATTACTTAATAAATCACTACAAAGGATATCTGTATGCAGGTCATTAATCTACTTTGTACTCTTTAATTGAAATAGGTCATTGTCATGCTGGTATATAATGGACAGAGAATGCACTTGATGATACCATTAAAATGGGCCACTCCTGAAACTGCTGGGGATGCAGGTCACCATATGCTGCTCCCATGTTGTTTTATATGTGTGCTGTTTAATGCAAACGTGTTCAATACATTGTATTTGGCAGCATCTGCTCCACGAATAAAAATCCATCTCAATTATGGACAGCTCCATCTTGTCCTTTATGACGGCTGCATTGCAGCTGGCTGACAGGTAACAATTGGGGGAATGACAAATATCAGGCATTTTGCTCTGTTCCCTTTATTTCTGCCATGAAAGAGAAGACACAGCAAGATAAACTTGACTGACAGACTCTCCTGCAACCTAAAGGGGATGGGGGATTATGGGTTCAGGAGGGAGTCTGTGGATGAGAAAAAGGACGTGGTGGATGCAAGAGCCCCCCCCCCCAATCCCCCCCATTTCCAGTTTGATTGGAGGGACCCCAGGGGGAGTAGGTACTGCAGCAGCAAGGCACAGCCCAGGATATGTGAGAGAACAGAGGCTTTTGTTTGTATTGATTTGCAAATTTGAAGAGAGCTGAATCAAACTTTATCTCCAGCTGTCATACTGAAGTGCCTGTTCCTTTGGGACCCAGCGAAAGCATTTTAGTGCAGCTGACGAGTGGGCTCTGTGCTGTTATCTCCTGGCCCCAAATGTTCCCCTGCACACTCAATGCAAACATGTAAATATATAAATAAACTAATACATGAATAAACACTTGTTTGTTTAACTCCCACCCTGCCCGAATCACTCTGCTCGTCTTGTTATTAATTTGACCTGGTACCACCCCGCACAAAACTGCAGAAGCGATTAATTCATAGTCCACACTTTTTTTCTAAAGTGAGGTTTATTGCTTTTCAACAATGACGCTGAAGAAATCAGTGGTTTCCCTCTGCATGAAATAATGCTGAGTGTGCACAAAGTCAGATTCAAAATGGCTCCATAAATTCTCTGTGATAGAGTTAGGGGAGCACTTTCAAAACATCTCTGAGACTGGATGGATGTCATCATTCCAAATAGCTTTCAACAGAGTGAACAGTACAAAATTTTTCTGTATCACATCTCTGAGAAGGTATTAGAAATCTGAATCTATGTGTGAGTGTCTACCACTATTTTGTTAATTTGTGTGTAGATTGTGCTCATTTCATCATCCTGATTACATAGTTGCATGGAACCTAAAAATCAAAAGTCAGCATTGCAGTGTAGAGAAGAGACTACTTTGATACATTTCACATATAAGAACACATTTTTCCCCATGGCAAATTACAATCAATGTGTCACATGTATTCTTGATCAATATCTATGTTTGAGTCTGTAGTTTCAAACGAGTATATATATGTATCTGTGTGTGTGTGTGTGTGTGTGTGGGGGGGTGTAAATACAACTTAAGCAATATCCTCCAAGGGTCCTCAAAGTGTTTCTGCAATGGCCTCTATGAAAGTCAAATAGCCTCTCTTCTTTTTCCTAAAGAAATAATGTAGATGGCTTTAAATAAAATGACTTTCTTGGCCACTAATTCCCCTGAAAATATAAATTCAGTCCAGGTGATTGTGTCTTTTCAGAGCTATGTTCTTACAGTTTGTTTTTGTTTTATAGCAAAAACGTCCAGTGTTTTACTGTGTAACCTTTCTCAGGTTTAAATTAGCATTTCATGGTGTTTTAAACACGGTAATAAAACTGCCAACAAGCGATCAATTACATCAATTGTGAGTCAATTTATTAGTTTGTTATACATATCAGTTAGACAGCATTTGTCAATGCAAAAGTAAACAATCCAGTATAAAGACATATCAATGTGGCTTTACATTTGCCAAAGATAAATTAATTGGCAAAATCTTGGAGGGTTTTGTTTTTTTTTTTTTACTTTCAGATGAACAAAAAATATGACAGGGCATCCAGGGCAATTTGATCATAATTCATAAAAGTATAACTACAATGGCTGGATGAAATGTGCACAAATGTTTTAAACAGCTATTTCCACAAATTTAATTTGGAATTTTCCTTAGCTACCCTCCTGAGTCACAGAAAAAAATATATTTGCCTGTTCAGTGTTTTCATACAATTGAATAGTAATTAAAATGAGATGAACATGACTCACATTCATTATCTTAGACTGTCACTCTGCAAATTGCTGGCATTGTGAAGCCTAGAATAGTGTGATATAGTCAATGTCCTTAACTAAATTTTCTGAAACACAAAATCATTTCACCCATGTTAATTGACGTTTACAACTGACACTTTTTAGGTTTAGTGTTATGTGTATTCATTGATTACATTACATTACATTACATGCATTTAGCAGACACTCTTATCCAGACCGACTTCCATCACAATCGAACATAAGTGTAACCATTCAATTTAAATGAGCAACAGTGTCAGACCAGGCTAACAACATTCCCAGACCTGTGAGTGTGAGCATAACATTATTCAAGCTCTACTACAAGTTAACTTGTGCACTCTGACAAAAGCCTAGTATACTACAATACAACAGTCACTAGAACACAAATTCATAATGCATCATAATACTACACATCAAATGCAAGTAGCAATGTAAATGTAAATGCAGCAGCAGGTGTTATGGGGTGGGGATAACAGTGGAACTGAGATACAGTCTGAAGAGGTGGGTCTTCAGTCTGCATCGGAAGAGGGCAAGTGATTCCACTTTTGAGTGTGTCATGCTGCCCCAATCATAGGTGCCATGCTGGTTCACTTCTGAAGAGCTCTGTCTTTCTTCACATTGTTCTCCTTGTCTTCTAAAATCTTAGACTGTAGACTACTGAATGGCTAGTTTCTCAGTTGCATTTCACTGCCTGGTCTCACTGTGGACTCAAAAGGCATCCTGTTTTTATTTATAGAAAGCCTATGTCTTTTTCCTGACACATATACTGGCCCCTGGCATTCAGTACAACTGCACAACTCTCAAAACATTTTCCATTCTAGGTGCAACTCTAATTAACCCATAATACGTTATTCACTGTAACTAAATTTTTTTCCACTCTTTATGTGCCACTTTAATGAGCATCAGATTGCATGTTGTGAATGAGCCCAAAATTATTCTGTGGAGCTTGACTCTTATGAGCAGAATATTTAAGGGAGATTAGTAAAGAAATTATATCCCAGTATTTTGATAACTACATGTGGCTGATTCATATTTGTAATTCTTAAAAACAGAGTAAACTATGCTGAGAAATACTCATTACAACATTCACTCTGACATTGTTCTTTGTGATCCAAGTATATAATTAGGGACATAAAATCAAGTTCTTCCTTCAGGACATCAAGTGCCACAAGCTTCATTTACTTAAGTCTTCTTAAGGACATGTCTGCCTGTATGAGGTGCTCTGATTTTTCATGTGCATTTCAACAATTCACTGCAACTGCCTATTTGTGATCTGTGATATATCTGGAAATAAGACAATATCTGTCTTTTCTTTGAATAGAAGATCATTCCCTTCCCAATATGAAGCTGTCTTTGTTTACATACCCCAGGTGATATAATAAGATGAGGAGTACATGGGACATGGCACAGCCATGCCTATTTTTTATCACTCTACCTATGAGAGCTTCAACTGTACTAGATATCTAAAAAATACATACAAGTCAGGTATATTTCCCAACATATGTCTCAGACTAAGAAGGAACTGATGATCCAATATTCAAATTAACAACAGCATCTCTTAAAAAGTCAATGTCTTAATAAGAATAAAGGTGGACATTTGAAATTCAGTTTACTATTGGGGTCCAGTGCTTGTACTGTATATGTAGTGTGCCTTTCCCTATGCAATTCCTAAAAAAGATATAAATGCATGAGTAAATTGTATTTCTACTTTTAGCTGGGCCTTGTTCCAGCACTCATTCTGTATACATCTCCTGGCATAACTTGCCTCAATTTACTTATTTGGATAACTCTGTTCTCTGAAGTTATTAATCATATCTGGTTGATGACTTCTCAAATCCAAAATACATGTACTGGTACTATAGCTGAAAGACCCTGCTTTTAGAGGGAAAGGGTGAAAGCTGCAAGTCCTTGGGAGCATGTTCTTGCCTGCACAATTGCATAATGATGTTAAATGGACAAGACCAATTCTCATAGTAACAACAGCATCCAAAAAGTATTCACCGTGGTGGTTGTTCATCCTTACAAATCATTTGGTGAAAATAGATGTGTGGTGCGCAATGTAATGCAATGTGAATGCTCTGCATCACCCAGTAGATATTATATTATATTATATTATATTATATTATATTATATTATATTATATTATATTATATTATGTTGTATGTTTACTATTGTCGAAATAACACTGTCCTTGGCATTGTACCTTTACGTGTAGCCCAGCATCACATACAGACCAACATTAACAAAGAACTATACATATATAAACAAGTGCGTAAAGACATTGTTCAATTGATACTACTTATTTTAGACTGCATTCTGCTAAGAGAAAACTATTCTAAAAGCTGTGGATAGCACCATTAGTATCCTGCCCCCTCCTGTCTCCATCACCAAAAGGTAAAGATTTTAAAATCACAGAACGCAGCTGAAATGTTAGATAATCACATCAGTGATTCCATCTGTAATGCCTTTTTAATGAATTCTGACCTTGTACAAGTTGCTTTCATAAGTGCCCTTGGCATCCATTTGAAGCATTTTAAAATATCTGAGAGCATAGATTTATGGATTTTTGTAAAAGCTGCTTTTAGGATTTAAAAGCAGTTTATGTGACATGTACCAATGGATTCCTCAATACACTTTGAGGCCACATTTAGGGGTGTAGTTGTTAAAATGAGGTAGGTTAATTTTAAGAAAGTCAATGGAGGCCAGAAGTAACACTATGGACCAGCAGGGCTTTTGGGGTGTTTCTGTCATTCTGCAAGAAAATATTTAATAGAAAAACATTTAACATTATGTATGTATATACCTATAAATGTGCATGCACTGTTCTTTTCCTCTTTTATCTTAAAGGCTTTCATAGAAGCTTTCTTGATTAGTCTATTCCTTTCTTCTTATCACTTACCTCATCCACTTTCATTAAACTGGTTCTTGTTTTTTTTTTTTTTCCAGAACTTGAACTAATGAGGGGGTATTGGCAGGTTCCTCTGTCTGACTGTGCCCAAGAATTATCTGTTTTTGTTACTCCGGATTCCTTGGATCAGTGTGACAGTGTCCAAAGCTAACTTTCTGGTCCCCCAGTGAAGGTGACTGGTAGTTGAAAAAATTTACCAGCTAGTAGATTTTTCAACAGCCAAAATAATTTATTGCATTTCAAAAAATACTAGAATTGTACAGAGCTTTGCAAAACCACAACTGTTATTTATTTCAATTAATCTAACATTCATACTCACAGACCAGGTAATGAGAAATTTGATTCAAAATGAGCACTTCTATTTGGACCTATTCATCAAACTTGTCGTTAAAAGGTAAATTAAAGAAAACCACAGATGTATGAACAAATTAGGGTATTATTGTGAATCAGGTTTCATTGAGATTCTGGCATTATAACAGACATTTATCTTTCTCAATGAACAACCTAGCAAGCCAGCTAGGGGACTTGACACAGGGAATGTGTCTCCTCATTTTTAAATCAGTAGTTAGTAGCCAGCTATCAAAATGTGTAATGTGAAAGACACCATAAAGCTATAACTATTTCTCAACCAAAAACTACCAAGTTATGTGTCAAATCAAGCGCATCGCACAGTCTTGTGATCGGATGACCAACAAGGTATTTCACAACAGGAAAATGACAGAGGGGTCCTACCATTGACGTAGCTTAGAAAAAAAAAAAAACTGAAAAGGGGTATATTGCAATATTTATATATATTGCATATTTACAAGTGCTATTTGACTAACATCATAAGTCTTGATAATTTCATTTATGTATTTATGCAAAGCACCTGCTAGATTGGCTAGTGACACTGACTAACTTGCCAAAGTGAAAATCCATGACATGACACAAACAATGTTACTGCTGGCTTATGTAATTGTACTGGATACATTGATGATATTTTGGTATATAGTGATAGCTGGTCTGAAAATATCCAATATTTCGGACGTTTCTTCTCTGCTGGTTTGGTAAATGATTTACTGAAAAGAGAATTTGCCCAGGCTTAGGCTACTTACTTTAGTCATGTTGTGGAGAATGCGTGGTGAAACCATATCCCACAAAAATACATCACCAACTTGCCAATCCTGCGTAATCAAAGGGAACTACTTTGTTTCCTTGGTATTTGTGATTTTTACAGGAAGTTCATTCCTAATTTGTAAGGGTTGCTATATTGACAAGCTTAAAGAACACCACCCTGCAGCTTATTTCTGCAAGAAGCTACGGCCTCAACAAAGAGCTTATGCAACCAGTGAGAAGGAGACACTAGCTCTTGTATTAGCTATCCAACATGTTCAGGTGTATGTATCCAGCAGGTTCCCAGCAACTGTCCCTCCAAGAGTAGTCTCCTCCATGGGCGTCTCTACATTAGGGGCCGGTGGGGCCCGGCCCCACCAGATGTCATGTGGAGCAGTGCACGACATGATCAATAATTCAGTGTCACAAGTAATATATATTGTGACGGTTGGGGAAGGGGGCCGGGCGTAGACCAGCATGCCTTGCGAACCGCTCACTTCCCCTATTGTAAAAAGTTCCCACTGTGACTGTGTTTGCTCTCCCTTTTAGTTAGCCCCCTCCTTCTGTGTGAGTCTGTCTGTGTTACTAATAAATGGCTGGCTAGCCAACTTTAGCATTTGCAGTGTCATTCTTCTCGGAAAGAACCCGGTACGCTACAATATTTTTTCTTCGTGACTAACATTGTTGCGTGTTTATTACATATGATAATGGTAGCACTGTCTGATACATTCAATTATCTTCCTGTACCTGTTGTGTAAAGGTCAGTACTTCTCCTAGCGGTCTTCCTTTGGTGGGCATGGGGCTGGCCTGTCAGTGTTCGTTTAACCAAGTGAGCAGTTGAAAACACTGTGCGCATGTTCAATGCGCTTTCAGTAATGAGCTGTGGGGCATGATCATGTTGGCCCCATGCTGAGAGCAGCCAATAAAAAAATAATAAAAGGACATACGTCAAGACGTTTAGTAAACGTCATTTAGCTATCACAGTTATGTTAGACAAGCTAATAGCAATTAAGGCAATGTCGTAATCATGAATCAAATTGACAATTTAATAAAAGTTAAATTTAATATCTTTCCATTAGAGTAAAAATTCTTGATTAATTGTTTGGGACCACACAAGCCAGAGGATTTCAACATCATTCAGTCTGGAAAGGGAAAAAACTGCTCCTTCAATCCAGAGTGGTTCAAGAGAAAAACTGCGAGTGTAGCTAAAAAATCACTGTTCTGCTTTCCGTGCCTGCTCTTTGGGGGGACAATACTTGGACTACAACAGGATTCAAGGATTTGAAACATCTTTCGGAACGACCGGCCAAACACGAAAGCAGTTGGTTCGCATGTTGAAAATGCTGTTAGATTAGGCTTGCTTGGAAGGGCAAATATCACAGCTCAAATTGATGCCACTCACAAACGTGCTATTGAGCTCCACAATCAGCAAACAGAAGAGAACAGATATGCTCTTGGTAGAATAATAACATGCCTAAAACTTTGTGGCAAATGCAAAATTGCTTTGCGAGGCCTTGATGAATCCTCAGCTTCACTGAACCCAGGCATTTTTAAGAGCATTTTTGAGACAATGTGTGAGGGGGATTCTAGACTTAGACGACATTACGATTCACAGCCCTACTTCAAAGGCACCTCAGCCGCTGTTCAAAATGAACTTTAGGAGTGCATGTTCAGCACATACCAGCCAAGCAGGTGTCATACGCTCCTTTCGTTGCTGTTCAAGTGGACGAGACAACGGACATGTCCTGCAAATCGCAGGTGGTAACTGTGCTACGCTAGATGACTGGAATGACAGTGAAAGAGAGGTTTTAGAGATTCAGTGAGGTGAGGGGCAAAACAGCTTCCGGTCTTGCTAATGCTATTAAAGACACCGTCAAGCCATACAGATAAATTAATCGCCCAAACCTACGATGGTGCGACGGTGATGAGTGGGGGCATCAGTGGGGTTCAGACACTGATGAAGGAGTTTTATCCGAATGCACAATTTGTGCATTGTTACGCGCACCAGCTAAACCTCACTCTGCAGCAGGTGTGGTCAGCAAGAATATCTGATTTTACAGTATTCTTTGCAGATTTCTCTACTTTCGTCACTTTTTTTCCAATTCACCCAAAAGAACAGCCACACTAGCAGAGACTTCAGATTGGCACATCCCAAGGCCTCCGGCCACTCAATGGAATTTCAAAAGCAGAACAGTGAATGCTGTTTGGGAGAACCGTGTGGATATCAAAGACTGTCTAGATAAGATACGAACAGAACCTGGATGGGACAGTGTTAGCATTTGTGAAGCCTATGGCCTCTCCGTGCATCTGGAGAGTGAGAAATTTCTACAGTTTTTGCAGTTTTTCTACGAGCTGATGCCAGAAGTTGACATTCTATATAACATACTGCAAAAACGAGATGTAGATGCAGCCACGATCAACCGTGCAATGGAAAGCTTCAAAAACAGCGTGGGTCGACTGAGAGAGAGCGGATGCAATAGCTCAGGTGAGAGAAAACACTGGGACTAAACAGAGAAAAATAAATACCGCTGCTGTAATGAAGGAGGCTTGTGACACTGTGGTAGTGCAGGTAGAAGAGAGATTTTGCCAAAGCGATCACCTTATCGCAGCACAACTTGTCGTCTGTACACTCTTCAGCAAGTTTATCCAATCATTCCTCAGTGCCGAACTTGAATGTGCAATCAAAATTTGGCCAATAGCAAATAAAGTTAAGCTAGAAACTGAGCTGAAGTCGCTGTACAATCACTCTGAGTTGCATGCGGGAAATACACTGTCTCTGCTTCAGTTAATTCAAGAAAACAACCTTCAGGATGCCTTATCTTGTCAGTGCCCTGGCATCTTAGCTGGGTTTGTTTTTGTTTTCCCTGGCCATGTGCTTCTGTTTTTCCTTGTGTTCCAGCCCTGCCCTACTCTCCGCCCTGTCTCCGCTCACCTGATTACCTGCCTGCCTGTGCACCTGCATCCCATCTCCTCATCAGTCTCGCCCTATATATATTCCCCGCTTGTGTCTGGTCTTGTTGCTAGTTTGCCTCAGTTCATCTGTTTCGCTATGAGCTGTTTTTCCTGTTGCGCCTGCCTGCCTGTTTTGCTGAATTTTTGCCTGTTCTCTTCACCACATTTTTTGGATCTGTTTTTGGTAACATTTGCTGTGCGTTTCTGGATTTTTGACTTTGCCTGTTTTTGACCTCCTTTTCTGGACTTTGTTTTGGATTTAATAAATTCGCAGTGTGCACCCTTCCATCCTGTCTGCACCTGAGTCCCTGCCTGAGCCCTGACATATCTGAAACAGTGTCACTGCTAAAAATCATAATCACTACGCCAATGACCACTGCTGAGTCAGAGAGAAAATTTTCAACATTGAAAACGATTAAGACAATGACACACAACACCATGGGGCATCAGAAGGTAAATGCACTTGCTATGCTATCTATTGAAAATGAATTCATTCATGGATTGGTGGACTTTGACAGAAAAGTTATTGACAAGTTTGCATCGTGCATCTTTTCTTTTCAAGCAATGAACGTCACTGGTGAGTCTATTTTGTATTATTACAAGGCATGTTATTTTGGCTGTAGGTTAAGGCCTGGAAAGCAATGGGCTTCTCTACTCTGAAATGTTGCTTTGGACGTGTTATTACAGTGTGTTATTATAGCAGACCACAATGATCATATACTGCTTGATAACTTTGGATTTGTAATGCGATGCTGGTTAACAAGGTAATATACCAGTTGTGTGAGATCAAATGCTGTTATTGATGACGTCACTCATATCCCTGTCTCTACTTCCGCTAACTCCTGTGCTGCATTACGTTAATGTGTGCACTTTTGATTTCATTGATGAGGTGTGTTTGTGTTTGGATTCACTGAGCAAGAAGGAGGTGTGTGTAGTTTCAGTGACGAGTCGGATGCTGCCCATACAGAGTTTATTGTGCTCGACCAGGCTTTCCGTGCCAGAGACGCCACCGGTCTCCTCCAGAGATTGTGAGTGATTGTTCAGTGTTCAGTGATCTGGCCTGTACACTTGACAGATTTCAGTAACCTTATGCCATCATCCTTCTTGCTATTTGCCTTGCAGTTGAACTCCACTGAAGCCCAAAACAGAACTGTCCAATCTGTTTGGGTGGAGATGCAAACACTCATTGCTCAGCATATTGTTTGAAAATATTTGCACTGCATTCCCAAATGATGGTGTTTCATTTGGACTGTTGATGTACCCATATTGTGGTGGATTATGAAATCATTCTTCTCATTCAAAGGTACACAAAGTCAGATTAAAACAAAACATTGATCCAGCAACTAATTCTAAACTGCACACTATAAGCAATTATGTGTTTGAGTTTGTCATAGATTAGAGAGCTCTCGGAAGTGTCAAAAAGGTATTGTGGTTCCAGGATTGTGGAAACAATGATACCTCATTTCCACAGACACAGTTTTGATGGAAATCCAGTCTGGATTTGAGGATCTGGGTGTGAATACTTTTTGCCCGCAGGAACTGATCCTTAATAAATATCCACAGTGGATCTTTTCTTGGTGAAAGTTCCCAAATGTCTTTCGCAAACCTGTAACTTTTCTAGTTTTCAATGAATTCCACAATAACTTAGTTGACAAATTGAATTAATTGATTGTAGTCAAAATTGAAAATTCCAGCTTCAGAATTTAAGTCATATGGCAGAGGTGATAACATTGTGATATAGCCCTGGCACTGGTTGTCAAGCTGGTCAGCTTTGTTGCATGGGTTCCAAGATGGTAGGTTAACCCTCCATTTGTCTCAGACACAGATGTGGATCTATTATTAGGATTAAATGAAGAAGCCAACAACAAGGGGAGCAAATGGAAGAGAAGAGAAGAGGAAAATAAATGACAGATGTGTCCAGCACAGTAGTAATTCCAAACTGACAACAGTTGTTTTCAGCAGAACATTTCTGCATGAGCAGAGAGGCAGGCACTATCTAACACATGAAATGAAATAGTTCTGACAAGCTGTGGACAAGAAAAACCACATAACCATTAAATGTCATCTAATTCCCACTGGCACAGTTTGAAAGCAGATGTTTTGTAGTTTGTTTGTTTGCTGATCATCTTGCTCTTGCAAACAGGAACAGATATTGACAATGGTCATATTCGATTAGTCTACCGGACAACTGAATCCCATAACAAGTTTCAACAGATCATCTGAGGACTGTGCAAAAATGGTTGTGAACTGTACTCTGAAAGTACCGAGACCTGTGAAATACTGTCAGAGACCTCTGTCTGCACTTTGGATAAGAGATGTGAAACAAATATAGCTGTCAACGGGGGGCTCAGGCAGGGACTCAGGCGCAGACAGCGGAGAATGGCAAACGATGGTTTATTGCCAAAAAGGGAAATCCAGAAGTCAGAGTCGAAAAACAGGCGAAGTCAAAACCAGGAAGACACGGCAGAGGTACAAAGACAAAAATCCAAGAAGCGAGGTCGAGAAAAACAGGCAAGATCAGAAACCAGGTAGACATGGCAGAGGTACAAAGACAAAATCCAAAAAGCGAGGTCGAGAAAAACAGGCAAGATAAACACGGGCAGGCAGAATACAAACGAGACGAGTAAAGCGCTGGTTGCAAAACAGAAAACTGAGACGAACTGGCAAAGGGCTAAGAAACAGACAGGTATATAAAGGGAACACGCTAACAAGAAAACGAGACACAGGTGAACAAGCGGGCAGGTGAAGTAGATAAGCAATCGGGCAGGGAAACAAGGGGCGGGGCAGGCAAGGGAGAGAAATGAACACAAAAGCACATGGCAGGAAAAAAAAACAAGCGGCTACGTAGCTGCAGCACTGACAGTAGCCCCCCCCCTACGGACGCCACCGGGCGTCCTGGCAGGCAGTCCAGGATGTCGCCGATGAAAGTCTGCGATGAGGGCAGGATCAAGGATGTCACGGGCCGGGACCCAGCACCGTCCTCCCGGACCGAGCCCTCCCAGTCCACCAGGTACTGGAGACCGCGGCCCCGACGTCGAACGCTCATCAGACGACGCACGGTGTACGCCTCAGATCCGTCGATCAGGCGAGGAGGCGGAGGAGCCCGAGGAGCTGGGCAGAGTGGGCTGCGGATCACGGGCTTGACCCGAGAGACGTGAAACGTTGGGTGGATGCGGCGGAGAGAGAGAGGAAGCTTGAGCCGGACCGCGGCAGGGCTGATCACCTTAGCAACGGGAAGGGACCGATGAAGCGAGGGGCCAGCTTGCGGGACTCCACTCTGAGGGGGAAGGTCACGCGTGGACAGCCATACTCGCTGACCCTGGACGAGCGGGGGCCCTGGACCGAGCTGGTCCGCTGCCCGCTTGATCCGGGCAGACGCACGCAGAAGCTTGGTTCGGGTTCGCTTCCAGGTTCGGGCCGACAGCGACGGATGAGGCATAACGGCAGAGGGGACACCAACCTCCTCCTCCTGGGCCGGGAACAGCGGGGCTGGTAGCCGAGGCAGCACTGGAACGGAGACATGCCGGTGGAGGAGGATGGCAGGGAGTTGATAGAGTATTCCACCCAGGGCAGCAACCGATTCCAGGAGCCGGGATCTTGCGAGGCGACACACCGCAGCACCGTCTCGAGTTGTTGGTTAGCCCGCTCGGTCTGGCCGTTGGTCTGCGGGTGAAAACCTGAGGACAGACTCACAGATGCTCCCAACAACTTGCAGAATGCCCTCCAAAAAGTGCGATGTGAATTGGGGCCCCCTATCCGACACCACGTCGACAGGCAAACCGTGCAGTCTGAACACATTGGTGACTAGCAACTCGGCAGTCTCTTTTGCCGTGGGCTGCTTAGGTAGCGCTATGAAGTGCACGGATTTAGAAAAACGGTCAACAACAGTAAGGATGACCGTGTTACCGTCGGATGGGGGCAACCCAGTGACGAAGTCCACAGCGACATGGGACCAGGGCCTCTTGGGAATCGGCAGGGGACGCAGCAACCCCGCAGGAGGGCGATTGGAGGGTTTATTCTGCGCACAGATCGAGCAGGCGGAAACGAAGCTGCGCACATCCTCCTCCATGGTGGGCCACCAGAAGCGCTGTTCGAGGAGGGTGGTGGTGCATCTAACCCCTGGGTGGCAGGCCAGCTTGGAGGAGTGTCCCCACTGCAGTACCTGGGGACGAACAGACTCGGGAACAAAGAGACGGTTAACAGGGCATGTACTGGGACCGGCGTCACCTTGCTGGGAGGAGCGAACCAGGGACTCTACGTCCCACAATGCTGCCGCTAGCAGACAGCGAGCGGGCAATATGGTGCTGGGTACGGGCTCGTTTTCAGGTCTGGAGAACTGTCGGGAGAGAGCATCGGGCTTGCCGTTCTTGGATCCTGGGCAGTAAGAGAGGACGAAGTCAAATCTGGCGAAGAACAGGGACCAGCGAGCCTGGCGGGAATTAAGGCGTTTAGCCGTGCGCAGGTATTCCAGGTTCTTGTGATCAGTCCACACCAGAAACGGGATACTCGCCCCCTCCAGCCAGTGCCTCCACTCCTCCAAAGCCAGCTTAACCGCCAGCAGTTCCCGGTCGCCGATGTCGTAGTTGCGCTCAGAGGCGGAGAGGCGGCGTGAGAAGAAGGCGCACGGGTGAAGCTTGTTGTCACACGCAGACACCTGAGAGAGCACCGCCCCTACTCCCGCTTCGGAGGCGTCCACTTCCACCACGAACTGCCGGGCAGGATCGGGCTGAATGAGCACAGGTGCAGTAGTGAAGCGCCTCTTGAGCTCCCGAAATGCCTCCGTGGCGTCAGGCGACCAGGAAAAGCGTCTGGTGGGGGAAGTCAGCGAGGTGAGCGGAGAGGCAACAGCGCTGTAATTGCGGATAAACCGCCGGTAAAAGTGAGGAAGCCCAGGAATCTCTGGAGCTCGCGGACGGGAAGTCGGCGTCGGCCACTCCTCCACTGCCTGGACTTTGCGTCGGTCCATCTGGACCCCATTGGCCGTGATGACACACCCCAGGAAAGAAACAGAGTCCCGGTGAAACTCGCTCTTCTCTGCCTTGACAAACAGGAGGTTTTCCAGCAGCCTCTGCAGCACCTGGCGGACATGGCGAGAATGTTCAGCAGGCGGCGGGAGAAGATGAGGATGTCATCCAGGTACGAAAACAAAGCAGCCGAGCATGTCATGGAGGGCGTCATTGACCAGGGCCTGGAAAGCGGAAGGAGCATTAGTGAGACCGAACGGCATGACCAGATATTCATAGTGACCAGTGGGCGTGTTGAAGGCGGTCTTCCATTCGTCCCCCTCTCTGATGCGGACCAGGTGGTAGGCGTTGCGAAGATCGAGTTTCGTAAAAATCTTCGCTCCCTGCAGGGACTCGAATGCAGCGGACATCAGAGGAAGAGGGTAGCGATTCTTGACCGTGATGTTGTTCAGTCCCCGATAATCGATGCAGGGGCGGAGTCCGCCGTCCTTCTTTCCCACAAAGAAGAAGCCGGCTCCGGCAGGTGAAGACGAGGGGCGGAGTATGCCGGCTGCCAGCGACTCCCGGATATACTTGTTCATGGCCTCCGTCTCCGGTGGCGACAGGGAATACAGACGACCCCGGGGCGGAGTGGTGCCAGGCAGGAGGTCGATTGCGCAATCGTAGGGCCGATGAGGGGGCAAGGAGGCGGCGCGGGATTTGCTAAAAACCCCCTTCAGGTCCAGGTACTCAGGGGGCACCCCAGATAGGTCGGGAAACTCCTCCGTGATCACGGGGACTGCAGAGACAGGGACTGGGGCATCTTTCAAACAATGGGACACACAGAATGCACTCCACTCCAGCACCTTGTTTTCCACCCAGTTAATCCAAGGGTTGTGCTTGCAGAGCCAAGGGTGTCCCAGTACTAATGGTGCTTGGGGGTGTCGATTATGTGGAGCACGACTTCTTCGTGATGATTGCCAGACAGCAGTAAACTCACCGGAGGAGTGACGTGAGTGATGCTGGCAGCGGTCTTCCGGTGATTGCAACAGCCTCCAGGGGACTTTGGAGCGGGACCGAGGCAACCCGAGCTGCAGAACAAGGTTAGCATCAATGAAGTTGCCGTCCGCTCCGAATCGATAGAACGGCAACCACCTGTGGTCGGCCGTCAACAAAGAGGACGCTGACAGCAACGGCGAGAAACTGGGGAAGTAAGCAGAGGGGTTGCGCTCACCTGTATTTCCCGACTACGGGTGAGCGCTGGCTTTTAACGGGCACTTGGAGACGAAGTGCCCAGGGTTGCCGCAGTACAGGCAGGAGCGGGTCTGTATTCGCCTTTGGCGCTCGGCAGGAGAGAGGCGCATGCGGTCGATCTGCATGGGCTCTGCTGGCGGACCGTGGACCACAGGAACTGGCGACGATGCTGCCGAGAGCGAAGGACCTCGAAACTCTCCAGTTGATCCCGAGACTCCGCCCTTTCCTTTCGACGAGCGGACAGGCGATGGTCAATGCGGATAGCGAGGTCGACCAAGGCATCCAACCCAGCCGGCAGATCACGTGTGACAAGCTCGTCCTTGATCTCCCCAGACAGCCCATTAAGGAACGCATCGTACAGGGCCTCTTGGTTCCAGCCGCTGGTCGCAGCGAGGTCCGAAAGTCTATGGCGTAATCCGAGACCGAGGCCCTCGCTGACGGATCTGCAGCATCTCCCGGGCAGCCTCGTGACCGTGCCTGGACCGGTCGAACACCCTTCATCTCCTCACAGAAGGTGGCATAGGAGGCGCACACAGGTGAGCGGGCATCCCACACCGCTGTTCCCCACTCTCTGGCACGCCCGGTGAGCAGTGTGATAGCGTAGGCAATCCTTGCCCGGTCCGTGGGGAAGGTGGATGGCTGCAGCTCGAAAACCAGAGAGCATTGGGACAAAAAGGAGCGGCAGGTTCCGGGATCACCGGCATACGGCTCTGGAGGCGGCAGATGCCCCATCCGGGCTGGATGCCGAGAGGCTGCGGAGCAGGTGCAGGGGGATCCACGGGAGCGGCTTGGGCCAGCTGGAGCTGCTGTATCTGGGCAGAGAGGTCGCCCATACTTGCCGCGAAGTGCTCCAGGGTCTTGCCGACCGACTCGAGCTGATTCTGATGTCGGCCAAGGAGGGCACCCTGTCGGTCCAATGCCGACCGCAGCTGGCTGTTGTCTGCTGAGTCCATACTGGCCAGTTCGTACTGTCAACGGGGGGCTCAGGCAGGGACTCAGGCGCAGACAGCGGAGAATGGCAAACGATGGTTTATTGCCAAAAGGGAAATCCAGAAGTCAGAGTCGAAAAACAGGCGAAGTCAAAACCAGGAAGACACGGCAGAGGTACAAAGACAAAAATCCAAGAAGCGAGGTCAAGAAAAACAGGCAAGATCAGAAACCAGGTAGACACGGCAGAGGTACAAAGACAAAATCCAAAAGCGAGGTCGAGAAAAACAGGCAAGATAAACACGGGCAGGCAGAATACAAGCGAGACGAGTAAAGCGCTGGTTGCAAAACAGAAAACTGAGACAGAACTGGCAAAGGGCTAAGAAACAGACAGGTATATAAAGGGAACACGCTAACAAGAAAACGAGACACAGGTGAACAAGTGGGCAGGTGAAGTAGATAAGCAATCGGGCAGGGAAACAAGGGGCGGGGCAGGCAAGGGAGAGAAATGAACACAAAAGCACATGGCAGGGAAAAAAAAAAACAAGCGGCTACGTAGCTGCAGCACTGACAGTAGCCCTCAGTATCACAGTATTAATTCAGACGTTTCAGGTTAGCACCACATTGTTAGCACTAAGAACACTGTAATTTTAGCCTAGAGCTGTTCTTTTCTGAAATACTCTCTTATTGCTTCTTTTTTCATTGATTAACGGTAGCATGGACTAATGATATCAACATGTGAAATATTCCTGCACCTCAGCTAGTGGTTGGAACATTTGTATTATAATGAATACAGAAAATACAGAGTCTTTTGCTGATGTAACGGAGCCCCAGGAGAAGCCAGACTCTCAATAAACAGTACAAGGTGTTTTAGGTCTTGTACATAGACACATAACCAGCAGCAGAAGCATGGCATTATGCCTCTGTGATATATAATCACGGCAATCAGTTGAGATCATTGAGAAATCAGAGGACATGGCCCTGAATGACAGGTATAATATTTTGAATAATATATCCTTGGCATGCAATATATTATGGACATTATGTGATTAAGGAAATAGGTGTGCATCACACTTGGATGGAGCTAATTTGCAAGGTAATTTGAGCTTGGCAAAGAGTATGCTCGAGATTGCCGTGGATCATTAATTTTGCTGATACAATGGGATAATGAGTGTAACCTTGCACCACCTCGACCACAATCTGCTGCTTGTTGCATATTAATCTTGGGAGAGAAAACACAGAGGGACATACAGTGGATATAAAAAGTCTACACACCCCTGTTAAAATGGCAGGTTTTTGTTGTGTAAAAAAATGAAACCAAGATAAATCATGTCAGAACCTTTTCCACCTTTATTATGAAATTGCAACCTATATATGAAAAACAATAAGAATCATTTCAGGGAAAAATATGAAAAATAAAAAATGTACAATAACCTGGTTGCATAAGTGTGCACATCCTTTTATAATTGGGAATGTGGCAGTGTTCAGAATCAACCAATCACATTCAAACTCATGTTAAATACTAATTAGTATATACCTGCCATCAATTAAAGTGACTGATTAACCCCAAATAAAGTACAGCTGTTCCTATAGGATTTTTCTGACATCTTCTTGGTAACATCCAACTGGAAAAGCCATGGGCCGCAAAGAGCTTACAAAGCAGGTACGGGATCTCATTGTTGAAAAATATCAATAAGGAGAGGGTTACAAAAAAATTTCCAAGGCATTGAATATACCATGGAACACTGTAAAGACAATAATCAACAAGTGGAGAAAATATGGCACAACAGTGACATTACTAAGAACAGGACGTCCCCCTAAAATTGATGAGAAGACCAGGAGAAAACTGGTCAGGGAGGATGCCAAGAGGGCTACAGCAACATTAAAAGAATTGCAGCAATTTCTGGCAAGTACTGGTTGCTCTCTACATGTGACAACAATCTCCTGAATTCTTCATATGTCTGGGCTACAGGGGAGGGTGGCAAGACGGAAGCCTTTTTAAACAAAAAAAAAACATCCAAGCCCGGATAAAGTTTGCTAAAAAATACATCCAGTCTCCCAAAACCATGCAGAATAATGCGTTATGGTCTGATGAGACCAAAGTTGAACTTTTTGGCCATAACACCAAAAGGTGTGTTTGGTGCAAAAAAAACACAGCACATCACCAAAAGAACACCATCTCCACGGTGAAGCATGGAGGTGGCAGCATCATGCTTTGGGGCTGCTTTTCTTCAGCTGGAACTGGGGCTTTAATCAGGGTGGAGGGAATAATGAATAGCTCCAAATACCAGTCAATTTTGGCACAAAATCTTAAGGGTTCTGCTATAACACTTAAGATGAAGAGGAATTTCACCTTTCAGCATGACAACGACCTGAAGCACACCGCCAAATCAACAAAGGAATGGCTTCACCAAGACAAGATCAAGGTTTTGGAATGGCCCAGCCAGAGTCCAGATCTAAATCCAATTGAAAATCTGTGGGGTGACCTGAAGAGGGCTGTGCACAGGAGATGTCCAGCCAATTTGACAGAGTCAGAATGCTTTTGCAAGGAAGAATGGCAAAATATTGCTAAGTCAAGATGTGCCAAACTGATTGACTCTTACCCACAAAGATTGAATGCTGTGATAAAATCTAAAGGTTCTTCAACTAAGTATTATTTTAGGGGTGTGCACACTTATGCAACCAGGTTATTGTACATTTTTTATTTTTCCTTTTTTTCCCTGAAATGATTCTTATTGTTTCTTATTGTTTTTCACTTTAATATATAGGTTGCAATTTCACAATAAAGGTGGAAAAGGTTCTGACATGATTTATCTTGGTTTCATTTTTTAACACAACAAAAACCTGCCATTTTAACAGGGGTGTGTAGACTTTTTATATCCACTGTAGTTCAGGATTAGGCCACAGTGCCCACAGAACTACAGTAAAGGCACATTCAAATAATTCAGCAACAGCTGGGATCTTCATAGATAGCCATACATGTCTTAAAACTATTTAGATTAGGTGGTTCCACTATGGGCCATCATAGCCTGAGTAATGCCACTGGTTCTTGCCTATACCATTTAATGCTAAAACCTTTCACCTAATCTGGTGTGCATTGTGAAATTTGCTTGTACAGGAAAACTTTGTCATTTGTAGATTTGCACTTTTTTTGTCTTTGAGTCAGGTAGCATGTGCTATCTCATCCCACTACTATATGTAGTTACTATACATTACTATGCATTGCTATCATCCATTAAATCCATTACATTAATGTAGATAATATCACTTGCTTTTTTGTATTACTACAGTGTCTTTTTCTCAAAATCGGTGTATGTGTGTGTATGTGTGTGTATGTGTGCATGCGTGTGGATCCCCTGATAAGCATGAGCCTTTAACACAGATGGTTTATTATACATTATCTGAGAATTTTCTTGTTGGCAGGAATCTTTTGAACATATCTTTGTTGACACTCTCCATTATGTCCAATTTTAAGTCATAAATGACACTGCCATAGAGTAAAAAAGTATTCTCCATTGATATGTAATTGTGAATAAATGCAGCATAAGCTAATTTCCTCTTACTCAATATTTAAACCTCTTATGTAAGCCATCCACCACAACAGTTCCTGCTGTATACTTTTACCTTTCTCTGATGGCAACAATAAAAAGGAACAATGGGATTTGCATAGCAAATTGCAGACCGAAAATCACTCTAACAAATGATCATTTCAATTATTGCAAAACTTTGAGCGCTTAAATCTAAAAATGGTCTGACATCTGCCAGATGCCATTGGATATCAAGCAAGGGTAAAATAACAGAATGTCAGAATGCCATATATGCTGTTAGGCAGATTTACCACCCACACTACCCCTTCTTTTTAGGTATACCTATTATGAAGTTTTCACAGTAGTAGGATCATGCTACAGTCTCAAATTTTTTCGTTTGGTTTTTTTTTTACCCTTTGTTAGTAGTACATCTTTTCTACAAATGATGGCATCACTATTGTTGGTGTGAAATTTTGCTTGTTCGTGAGTATCAGATTAATACAGGTACAGTGAAATAGTTAATGGATAGTAAATTGAGGCATTGATCTAATCATCTATTGTGGCTCCCTTATCAGCCAATTCAGATCTTGTCGGGATCAAGGACCATATTTAAGACAATTATAACAATTTAAAGAGTACACCTTAGGCAAAATGTGAATTAAGTAATTAATAAAACATTTCAAATCTTAAGATTGCCAATAAATAGTGAAAAGATAGAGGACTCCTGTGACTCCAATGACTTGTGGGTAGCCTACACTAAGAAAGCTGAGAGTTTGACAAAAATCCTGCTGCAGGTCATAAACAAATGCAACAAGCTTGCAATTTTCATCCAAAAAGTCTTTGAGTTCTATGATGACAATGTATTAAACAAGATTACATAAGGTCGGACAGGGATTTCGTTTGTGACAGATTTAGTTACAGAGTCAATTTCAAAAAAATATGTCATTCTGAAATTATACATTTCCTGGTATGTGCTGGTCTTTTTTATCCTCTATGTTAACAATGAGTCCAGGACCTGTACACATAAAACAACCCCAGAAATTCAATCTGATCAATCTGAATCTGCTCTGTGTGATGATATTATGATTAAAGTAAAATGAAATTCTTGTGTATAAAATATCCAATGTACATGTTTCTTTTACAATATATATTTTTATTCCTATTTAGTAAAGGTATGAAGTGTCTCACATCAATAACAGGGTTCAGCCAAACAAGTCTTTACATTAATGTAAAATCCTTGATGTGCTATTGTGTTTGTGTAACCAGAAAAATATATAAAGAAAAATGAGACCCACTATACATTGACTGTGGGTTGTAAAGATTAAACCTTAGTTCTTTTAATGTGACATTTATGGCTGAAATGATATGATATAGTTGGCCTCTGGGATTAATAACTTTACTGGCCAGTTAAATCATCTTAAGACACTGCGTCCTGATAGCTCTGAACATGTATATTCCCTAAAAAACTAATATACAAAACTGAATGATTCAACAAGCACCCAGCTGAGGAAACCCTCAGAAGGTCATGGAGAGCCAGACATCTCACTACGGATAGAGGTATGGAGGCTGGGATGAAGCTATTTATATTTTAAACAAATCTAGTAATTGGTAGTTGGATGTGTAAATACCAACATCTCAAACTGAAATTATTTTGATGCTGATTTCATATTTTAAGGCGGATGAACACACATGGATATGATATCAATCGAATGGGTTCTCACACAAATAATTTAGACAGAGATGTTTAAAGCACAGCAGGGTACTGTTCATTCCTGAGTTATTGAAATGTTTATACAGATGAACAGTAATTATCTTAGAGCCACATTTCATCAATGAAGATAAACGCATAGTATGCCATTTGTATCATGCAGATACAAATACAATCCTACTTCACGTAGTAAGCATTGCTAAAATATAAAACTGGGTCTTGTGTAGGTGACTGCTTCCTTACTGAAATAACAAGACTTAATTTTTATGTTAAAATCTGAGGTATATTTCTACCTCACAATAAAACAAGAAAAATATAGCTGATCAGCCAGGACAAGAGATGTGCAAGAAATCCAGCTATTGCTGTATTTATAATTTCCATCCTGAAGTAATGGATTCAACCTACTGCTAAGCTCATTAGAGTCCCTCCATTCTAAAATGCATGTAATGCACTTTTCTTAAACACCTGTGCTCGTAAATAAAATCTGTTTTATTTATGTCCTTATTACCTCATTTTTCCCCACACAATTAATGACTTTCCTACCGTCCTATTGAATGTGTCCTAAGTATGGGCCACAATAGCAGTCAAAAGGTCAAAAAATTGCTTATTAGACATAACCCAATTCATGGCTTCCTTCTCAACTATTTTGAGCAAATCAATTCACCTACATGTTTTGCACTGCTCACATTTTCTTTCAAAAGATTAAGCCTGTGTCATTGCAATTAGTTGTGACAGCTTCCAACTCGGTCCATTTTTCTTTCTCTTCTTCTCTGAATTGAATTACCACAATAACACATTTCAGTTTATGCTATAATACCAACGTGGAACAAGCTATATCATACCACAGAAAATTTTCAAAATAACAAGTGACAGTTTAAGGGGACTATACTGTGTTTTTAAGCACTCCTTGATATCTAAGAAACACATCAATGAGTGTTTTTTAATAAAAATCGATATTTCATATTTTTAATAAATTTTTCTCACTGATTCCCTCTGTCCTTGAAATGAACAAGCTGTTTTCAGTGGAGGTGGCACATTTGGCATTTATATTCATTAACAAATGAATAACTAGATCTACCATTTATATGACGGCAGTAAGCTACTAGGACATGCTACTATTTCACAGCTACTAAAAGCCTTGCAGTATTCACAGCAAGAGTCACACATTAACTATGTAACAAAAAATAATCAAATAAATAGCTTTGTTGCTGTAATGTAGCCTTGTCCTGTCATCTAATTTTGCCCTGTGTTACGGCCACAGTTGTTGCCGGGATCCTGTGTGCACATTCAGGATCACATCCTTAAGTCTAGGATGAAATTTGTTTAGAAGAAAATTAATAAAGATCATAAAGATCCATCGATATATATTTAGTGGTTAGCTGCAGAAAGAGATCCTCATAACAGTAATTATCCTTGGGCTTGAGATGAAGTCATTGTAAAGGTGCACCTGTCCCTTTAAGTGTTTGGTTGTGTCTCATGGGAAAGGGGGCGGAGTGAGTAAATGCCGGGAAGCTTAAAGATGGTTGGTCATGGCCGCCTTGGGGGCCTGCGAGTTGCCAGCACTGCTTGAGCGTCTCCCCTGAGCACACCAAGCTCCGAAACCCACGAGCCGGGGACTCACCGCAACCTGGAGACCTACCACGAGGGGCGTTGACAGTGCATGCCCTAACGGAAGGAGGACCGCAGCTAACTTTCAGAAAACGACCTCAAACACTGAACAGACAGAGGAAACACAGACTGAGCTGGCCCGGTTGAAGTGGAAGACTGCATGCTGGAGCTGGCCGGGGATGCGAGAGAGATCGTATGGTGGGCAGTGAGATGTCCTGACCCGGTAAGCACCTTTATCTTTATTGGCTGCCATTTCAAGCCCAGGATAATTCAACTGTGGGGCAGTTGAGGGAGGCGTGCAGTGAATGTTAGGGTGGCATGGGAGGTTTCCAGGAGACTTTTCTTAACCCCCTAGATAACAAGTGCTTCTAGCACTGTTTGTCTCCTGGCTTACCTCTTGTGCACGCCCGTAACACCTGTTACCTTACATTACATTCATTTAGTAGATGCTCTTATCCAGACTGACTTCCAGAAAAAAAAAGAACAGAGGTGTATCCATTCAAGTTGAATGAGCAAAAGTGTAAGACCAGGATAACAACACTCCCAAACCATTGAGTGTGAGCATAACACTATTCAAGCCGTAGCAGATTGGAATTCACGCCCAGATTCACAAGGTAATGAGACACACTTGATATTTCAGGATTTCAATGTATTTCATTGTTTGATTTGTCTATTAGAAAGCACCATTAAAAACTCAATTCCTATCGATTGCAAGTACTTTTGATGCAACAAAGTTTACCCAGAGAACATAGTCTTTGTGAATTGACCTGCTGTAGTTAGTTAACTAATCTAGGTAATAGCTCATTTGAAGTTTATGCCCAACAGTCAACAGTAGTGACTGAGAAAAAACGAACACATTAACACATTTCTTCTCAGTTAATAGCATAATATTGATCATGACAGGTGACAGAAACACATCAAAACCAGTTTGCATGGTGGATGTTAATGCACACCTTTCCCAGTTGAGGTCAGTGGTGTAGAAAGTGCTGTCACTATCTGACTGAGACTATATACTACCCAATTGCCCTCCATGGATTGGATTTCATGACTTTGTTGTTCTTTATGTTAGTTACCCTGTTACATGGTACAGTGCAATCTTTTCCTCTCTTTATCAAGCCTGAATCAGACCCTGAATGGAAATTATTATGAATACCCGCTATCCGGTTACTATTTATCAAAGCACAGAAGAAATACCACTTGAAGGATTGATTTAGCTAGCTACTGTTAGGTGGGGTAGTTATCCAAATGGAATATAATATTGCTACTTAGGCTAGTTGTTGACCAGCTAAAAACATAGCACAAGTTTACCGAGCACCTCCTATCACCATAAACCAGATACCAGCTAGCATTCTCTCTTGCACAAATATGGATCTCTCATCACTGTTCACATCATTATAACACTAACTAGCCATGAGTTCCAGTCACTCATTGTGTTCATGCCTGCCAAGGGCAAGTGATGTGTAAGTGACGTGATGTGATGTGCTCTGCTCCATACTGTTATGCCTAGGAAATATATTTGTCAAGATAGCATGGCTTTGTTTAGCTGTTGAATACTTCCCATTAGCTGCTTAGCAAGCCATGATGTTGCATTAAACCACATTAGGCTAGCTGGATAGCAAAACTAAATCATACATGAAGATTTATCCAAACAAGCAGAAACTGAATGGGTGAAAAAATTACAAATCATGTTTGTAAAAAGGTTCTGGTTTATTGGCACTACTCCTTACTTTAAGATCAACTTTCCAGCATCAAACTGTGTTCTCAATACAGTCAACTGAGAAATGTCCTGAGCACGCACAGATGCAGACTTGCACCGGAACGCTCTTGCTTGAAAGTAATTCTAGCCACATTGTGTGGGTTGCTTCATCTTTTGGAAGGCTGTGCATGCTTTGCTCCTTACCAGAGGTGAAAAGTATAGAAAGTATCGAAAGTAGAGGTACTGTCACTATTTGTTCCAATCACACAATTTTTCTAATAAATATTAAATCAGAAGGGGAACTAATTAGTAAAATCAGGTGGTTCAGTCATGGATAGAACAAATATATGCACACACTTCTACTTCTGAGGACTGGAATTTTGCACCTCTGCTCCTTCTACAACACATTTGGTATGCCCTGCTTTAGCATTCATTGTTCATTAAGATTACTTGCTAACAGCAGGCCTGAGGCTCTATGTTTATGCGGAGAGTCCCAGCAAATCTCAGGCACTATGGAGGGGGAGGGATATGCAAATAATAGATTAAACATTGGTATATTAAATTGAAGCCCAGTTGGGATGTAGAAACTGGGGCTAATTCTGAGAGAAGATTTTTCAGATAACACAAATAGCTAAATGTTTGACCAGATATGTCATATTTTCACTTTGGTTTCTACATATATATATCAGTGTGCAAATGCCACACAAATTCAGAAAATCATATTTTACTGAATGGTCCCTTTAGTCTGAATGGTCCCTTTAGTGACAGGTGTACCCCGTCAGCCCTGAACATAAGAGTTGCTCAAGGTGGAATCATTAAGGGACTAAATAAGCGGCTTCTAAAAACGTTACTTGTAAAATTCCTTTTCCATGGTATTAATTCATTTTGTTTTGAATTATTGTCCATTTTCAAAAATGAAAAGGTAAAGTGAGGGTACAGAACTAATCATGGGAAGACACATTAGGCTATACTTAGCAAGGACAAGATGTACCATTCTGTAGCTTGAGATAGATCACATAAGCTCTGGGTAACAGGCAGCAGTAACACAGGATACCCCATCACCTTATAATTATGTTCAAGCACTGGTCTTAAAAGAAGAGTTTGGCAGTAAAAGGCCTGGGTTCATATACGCCATGCACACAGAACGTTTTAATATAAATACAGCATTTACCAGTCAATCTGAATTTCATGCAAGGATTCATGAAAACTAGGAGTCGACCGATTATCTGGTCGTTAGATAATCGGGGCCGATATTTGCAAATTTTTGATTATCGGTCATCGGTATATTTTTATCGAAATTCCCGATATATTAAAAAAAACTTTTAAAAGCAATGCGTGTACTGTCCCGAGGCATCTCCTCTGTCAGAAAAAAAATGCTATTGGCTAACATTCTTTCCACAAAATTCCATCATTGGCCAAGACAGACGTTATCTGACCTTTAAAATCATACGTTTTCAGCTGCTGGAAACAAGGATGGAAGGTAAGTATCCAGTAAAATGGTCGTTGTGCTCAAACCATACCGTTAACCAAATTGCACTAGGCTAATTGGACCTTTTTGAATCAGTATAAGTACTCTACGCTTAAGTTAAAAAGCAAGCAGAATATAAAAGAAATAAGGACTTGTTATAACGACTAATTGGTGCACTTATGCTATAAGTTGCAACAATTTGACACTGCACATGTAACAAATAGTAATGCAAATTTATTCTTTCAAATGAAACACTCAAACAAATTTACCCTAAAGCACAGCCCTTCTGAATTACAGTCGTCATTTAAGCAACCCTTCACGAAATTAAACTTCAGATCGCTTGCGGTTGCACTGTATGTCGGAACCTCGCGGCAAAGCTGAAAATATCCGTTTGCCGCTTTGATCATGGAATCATCATCATGGAAGTCGAGTTATTAAAATAAAAAAATTCAGCACACAGTTTGCACTTCACAGTATTTTCGCTAACTTTATCACAGTCCTTCCACACGGTACCTTACTTTTGTATGAGCTGTCCATTTTTCACATAAATGACTTATCAGCATATGGGCTCCCCGAATCTCCCCGAAGCTTCAGAAAAAGCGTGGACGCACAGGGTAGTTTTAAGGTTTGATATTTCATACTTTATGAAAATGCAGCCGAAATGATGTATCAATTCGCTTTATTTCTTACGCAATGATTGCCATCCTTAGTCCGATAATTGAATGCTTGTGAAATAGCGATAGGCATCTGTTGCGTAGCCAAAATAAGATAACCATGGAGAAATTTACCCACAATGTCAATATTACAATGCACAGTTTAGTTATTGCAATTTTTAGTTTATTTTTTATCTTTGAGAAAGAATTTTTATTTGGTGTTTTTGCTCTTTATTTAACTTTAATAGTGGTGATGTATGCCTATTTCTTTTCACACCGAAAAAAACATGTTAAAAGCATTTAAATATCGGCCTGAAATATTGGTTGTCGTCCTCTTTTTGTCACAGATAATCATTATCGTATCGGCCCTAAAAAAACCATATCGGTCAACCCCTAATGAAAACACTACTAATACACAATTTGCCCACATAATAATGTGAGATAATTAAATTGTTCTTAATTCTACAGCCATTACAATTCAAGTTCATTTCAATGGATTTCAACTTAGAAGTATAAAAAAGGGAGGAAAAAGCAGTTGTGTTTTTCTTACACAACATTCCCCTGGTTTTTGGATGCTGAGGAAAGTTAAGGATTTGCAAGTAATAAGAGTCGTGAGCAGTGGCGTCCTTAGGTCCAGTCATTCGGGGCTATAGCCCTGAATACTTTAAGGCAAGCCCCGAATATTTTTGCCCTGAAAAAGGAGGTGTTTATAGCAAAACAACAGACAGACTGTGTAAAGATAAGTAGCATAATAATCTTTGAACGTGTGTGTGATAATATTTATTTATTATAAAGGTAGATATAACCTCCCCAACCTACCGATGCCGATCTCCCCTCAAAAAAGAAGACAATCCCCAGGCAAACTTGACTCAGTCCCTGATCTCTTCAATAGCTAGAAATGCCCCTGGTCGTGAGGGTTTTTAAACTTCCCAAAATGCAATAATCTTAGCAGATTTATGATGAAGAACCTTGAATATGAGCAACACAATTGTATCTGATGTGTTCTGTCCTTCTACTATTATTTTACATGAGAATCATTGTTGTGGGTACTTACAGAATATGTGAAAACAATCGTAAGAGTTTGTTTTTAAGATATTCATAGCACTAGGTGGCATTTGAAGCTGTAGAAAAGCATCACAACATATAAAGTAGGATTCAAATACAATGTTAGCCGTGAATCTAAATAAATTGCAGAAATTACAGCATGAATGAAGTATTGGAGATAAACACACCAGTAATACTGCATTCATCCTTAATGTCTGCATGTAATTCAAGCCATCTTGAAATAACAAGTAGATATGGCCAAGTAGATTTGTGTTGAACAGAGGCTTCACTTAGCCTTACCTGACTTTAATGGCTTTTAGTCTAATACCATAACTTCCATATACCACACATACCAGCCCCTGCATCTGAGACCAGATTAAGGTCTTAAAGTCAACACCACCTCTCTGAATCCACTATCATATCCACGCACAGCCCTTTGCAGGCAGATGATATATTGTTGCCACTTATAGAAAACCATGCACACTGTGAGCCCATGAGATTTCTCCCTTTTACTGTTAGAATCTTTCAGACATGATGCTACATTACAGAGAAATATAGAGGTCTTTATGGCTCCTCAAGCATGCATTTACTGAATGCATCTTATTCTCCCAAAGTGATTCTTCACTCCTGCGCTGCCATTAGGGCTCTAACTGTCTGTTAAAAAAACATCCCTAGTTGATACGGTATGCGACAAAGGTCCATTTGATTTGGGACATTTGCCTCCTTGAATTTAAGCAGCTTGAGGACAGGACTGTTTTTGCCCACTGGAACCCAAAGAGCTCTGCAGCTGCTAATGTTTAGTAATAGAGGAATTCTATGGCTAAGTCCACACATGCACTGAATACTAAATGCCCCCAGTGTGATTCCTTTGGACAGTGTAAATTAATTGTCTGTGAACAGCTAGGCACAGAAGGAAAGAGAGAAGAACTGATTTCCATTGATTGTTAAAAGCATTTGATCCATGAGAAAATGCCCTGTAATCATGCCATGAGAATTATAGTTGAGCATGAAGTCTTCATGGCAGTGGCTGCTGTGGTGGGAGCACAGATTTAGAGTGCACTAAGATTTGAAGTCACAACTGCATTTTAGTGCTAGTGGTTTCTCAGGGAAATTTTTTGTGGCATAATATGCAATATTTAGGATAAAATCATCATGTAGAGCACATATTGGTTCCTAGCAAGACCACCAGCATTCATTCAGTTCTGAGGGCCAGACTTGCTAATACATTGCAATAGGTCAAAATTGCCATCAAAAGCTGTTTTTCAGGGGCAGTGCCACCGTGTAATCATATCATAATGCATACATTGCCCTCCATAATTATTCATTCCCCTGACCATATGGGAAAGAAAGATGTGCTATACCTGAATATACCTAATAGATTTTTTCTTCTGGTTAAAAATAACAAGTGTTTTACTTTAATCTTCACAAATAATTAATTTTACTAATTGTTTAAAAATGATCAATTTTAATAGAGTTCATATCAACATCCTTTTTATTGACAAGTCTGTGAAAAGCACTATTGGTATTATAGGGGATATGGTGACATTTCTGCAACCAAAACCAAGTTTTTTAAAACGCTTACTCCAGAATGTATATGTCCCTGGCCATCTGGTAAGAAGAGTAATGGGCTCTGTATGACTGCTCACCCTTATCAGGTCATAAAAGAACCCCAAACTATTCATAAATGGACTTTGTGACACTCCTCTTGATTTAAGACAAATACAAACATCCCGGCACAGCCATGTATGTAATGCCTCTGAGACACTTGGCACCTGAAATGTGAGCTCCGATGGGGTCACACACAGTTTACTGAGATTCTCAGGTGTTTGTCACGTAGCGTCTACATGGGTCCTATCATCCAATCAGATCTCAGGGCAATTAGAAGCGCAAATTTTCTACCAGTGACAGAACTGTGTGCCCATGTGGACTATAGCGTTTGAAATAGCAACACATAGCAACATAGCAGTTACCTGGTTTGCTATCACACAGATCAGTCAAAGTGAGCGGCTATAAATACATCGTATTGGTGGTAACAGAAGCCTTACCTTTCGCTGTTCATGTGATGTATTTTGTGTGATGCGTAACTTCCTTGCTGTCTTGGAGGTAGGTTTTAAACTGTGGACATGCATCCTACTTAACACTTGGTGCAGATCTGACGGCTGTCTGTTTTATAGGTGGCCATAGACTGAACGGTGCCGCCTGGCTAATAATATCCGCCTTCGTGGTGAATGAAGGTACTGGTTACTTGTTAACAGTAAAAGTAGGGAAGCATTCGGCTCCCGAGGTGTTGTTATTACAGTGCCTACATACACTAATCTTGGTCTGATCCCTACAGGACATTGCTGGCTGCTGTTTTGCCACTGTGTTTTTATTGTGTTTTAGACTGGTTTTACCGTGTAACACACGTTACTATATATCGCATGGTGTAGCCGACGTCTATGATTCCCTTGTGTTAGTGTCCCCAGTGTATGTACTGCCTGTGGTAGCAGATCACACTGTGTTAAAGTAATTAGCTCGCTAGCTAGCTATATTCAGCGCAACCTGCCCTTCGGGCTTCTATTTTTCTGTCGCGTGCCCCATGCAAATCTTATGGTTTGATAACCAAATTGTTTTAGTCCGACGTGACAAACCAACTGTTTTACCTACAGGTTTTAACTGGTTTTTACTGTTTTGACTAATTGGCTTTGTTTTTATTTTCTTTTATCCGTGCGCTGTTCGGGTTTGTACATGCGGGGAGGAGGCAGTAGCGGCATTTTCAGAGGTGGTTGTCTTTTACACAAACACGGTATATGTGTGTGGGATATCTTGTGCGTGGCTAATTTCACATTTTTTGAAACTCACCTCCCTGTGGTGTTCCTTTGTGTACTTGTGTCTGTGTATCACAAGTGTCTGTGGTGTCACTTCCGGTGTCGTGAGTACCTCTCCCAGCGGTCGGCTCATGCCCGCACGCAGACGGTGGTGCCTCCAGTGGTTGTGGAGGACCTATTGCCACTACCTTTTTATTTTTATTTTTATTTTTATTTTTATTTTATAGATGGTCTTGTCGTTTTTGTTGTTTTTGTGGGCTTCCATGCCCTCAAGTCTGATGGACTAGCCCTCCTCAATAATTTGATGAGTATTATTGTTTAATACTGGCACCATTTGCAGCTTTGCTGAATTGATCGTTGTACAAGATGTGTGTTGACACATCCGTAGTTCGTACAATATTTTTTCTCCGTTACAATTACCATTATGAGACTGGTTAGACTGACTTACAAACAGCTAAGCTAAGCTTGTCAAATAAGGTAACTTGTATGGTTAGACACACGTCTAATTAATGTTTTGCCAGCGTACGTCAAACTATGGTTATCACTTCATGATTTCCTGTAATTTGACTGCTGAAATCCACTCCAAAACACACACACACACACACACACAAATATTATCATTACGTTCCTCTTTTCGTGTTGTCCTGTCCAACAACAACATTTTTCATGTTTGATTCATTAATTCATTTCTTGTCCGTCGTCTGTTTGTTTAGATATTCTAGTTTATTTTGTTTTGTTTAGTCAGTGTCTGTCTGCATTGCGTTAATAAACTCATTTTATTAATTATATTGTCGCCTCATCTGTATTTTGTATTGACAAACCAGGCTCAAATATACTTAAAAGACCTCATTTTATTAATTATGTTCTTTGAGGAATGTTAACTATCGTCACCAAATGGAAGGTGCGTCTGTGGGGATAGGCATGTCCCCTACATAATTGATGGTCAGTGTGAGGAAGTCTAACATGTCGTTTGTCAATTAAAAACTTTAAACAGCTAGCATTACTATGGTGCCAAGTCTGTCTGCTGCTGCCCGCTGACAGCGTGGCTAATTGGATTGACGACGTTAAGCAGTGGCCCCCAGTTACTGATGAAGGTACTTTATATGGATGGCGATCTTAACGTTACTCAAATTTTACATATTAGTCAGATATCAGTTACGACAACAGCCAGAAATAGAGAAAAAACTGACCACTTGACCATCCGCCACATTTAAAGTGAAGTGTAACATACTGTACTAACGTCACTGTACTAGCTAGCTAGCATAATCATTCACAAGTTGCATTTAACCATTACAGACAAGTTACATTAGTGAAAAAAAAATACGAATTTGTTTTTTTATAGGTATTCATTAGATTATTTCATTAATCGCCTGGCATGTGATGTGCAACAAAATGCCAACTACAGATATCTCATAGAAGGTCAAAATTACCTTCTATGGGATGGGTTGGCCAAATATTGCACACTCTACCAGATGATGAACGCATCATTCTAAAAGGACCTGTCCGATACACACAGTCTATCAACAACTATCATTCAATTTCAAGATTCAAGAACTTTATTGTCATTGTGCAAGCACAACGAAATTGCAAGTGTGTCAGCCTCCAACGGTGCATTTATGTTCAGGTCCTCACATATTTACAAGAAAAATAAGCAATATAAACAATACAGAATCTAAACAATACAAGTACGAAATATAAACAGTATAACATCTAAAAATACCAAGGGTGCAAAAGCGCCAGCAGCATAGGTGCAGTAAAGGTGCAGTGTAAATATTGCACTGCTAACGTTGAATCAATCATAATATTTATAACATACAATCATAATGTTGTATTAACTCGGCAGAGAAAGGATGGTAAAGTTGTAGGTGTGAACTGTGACTGTATGGCTTTGACATCGTTGTCAAAAGTTGAAAGTGAAAGGTAAAAAATTAGAAAATTATACCCTTCTGAGGACAGCTTGCATTCACACGCACGCATTGTCTACTTCCAGTACTTCGCCGGATTTGTCAGTAGTCTTCTTTTCAAAGCCAACGTGATGATGGAGGAATGATTGCCTTGGCAGCAGTAAGTGCAGAGTGAAGGAGACAAAAAACAAATTAAAGATAAACTGAACGGTGTTTCACACAAACATTTTCCTCTGTCTGTTAAGGGAGAGACAAATTGTTTAATGATTCAAGCTCAGGGGGCGTAACAATTATCATGTTGATAGAGAAAATTAAAGAGCACCTTGAGCCCTGCATACAAAGTTATTGTTCCAACAGTGAAGTAGCTCTCCTGGATACACTTCTTTACCTTTACTTCTCAGGCGGTTTGTGAGAGTCAAACTACAGTGAACACTGAATCTCCTTCAGCAGTAGCAGTGTGGTTCAGCATTTAAGAAACAGGTGTGTGCCCAGAAGACTGCAGGTTCTATTCACAGGGAGGTCCTTTACCTGCCTGATTTTAATGTATATCTATGCAAATGAGAAATATTCTCTACATTAGGCACCCTGGATGAAGGTATCTGTCAACAAGCAATATTTTAGTACCCCACCGGTAAAAGAAGAAACCAAAAAGATGCAGCAAACTGCTTTTTTAACATTGCAGACGTGCCTTTTTTTTGCTGCAACTGGTATGACACAAATGTTTGTTAGTACAGTAAGAGACAGTAAGTATTCCCATATATTAATGGGTGTGTGGGTGGCTTGTGATGCAAAGCACATCATTACAATGGTTGAGAGAACATACTGAGGATTATTTCCCAAAAGCCTCATCAGCCTTGTCAGCATGATGATACGCAGTGCTGTGGAGAATTGTGGCTGTTGAGTAGCCTGTTATTCCTTGATCAGTTTAATGTCATTTTCAAGAAAATTTCCTTAACTGTATATTTCCTATTTACACAGCTATAGGTTATCCTGACACCAATGAATCCTGACTTCATTTTGCAGAAGAAAATCACACTGAAGCATTCATTAACAACAGGCTAGTTATTGATCATACACAGTGCTAGGTGTGTCTAAAAGTCATTTTTGCTGCTTTGGTGAACTGCTTCCCTGTGGCCCTCGCAAAGTCTGCCAAATTGTGGTGGCTGGCCATATACTTCACAATATTGCTGTGAGGACCTAGAGAATGAGGAGATGGAGGAGAAGAACAGAGAGGAGGAAGGGCCACCTGCACCACTGCTTTGGTGAGCCAAAGACTGGAGGTGAGGGCAAGAAGAGATTATTCATATTGTTTTCCTCAATGCAATATGAGCCCAGACAGTGCAATATTTTTCCTCAAATTTCCTAAAATTGTTTACTTCCCGAATAATTGTGCTTTATTTTGAAATGGAAAAGAAAAACTTCAATGTCTCAAAACATTTAATAAATGACAGTTTATTTCATGATCACAACAATATATTTCTTGAATTTACACCATTTTTTTTTTAATCTATGTTCTCTTTCACACCCCCTCTCTCAGTTTGGCGCTTCCATTTCCTAAACTCCCATCGAGGTTTTATGATCGCTGTATTGTGAACTCTGTGCCTCTGTGGTTAGGTCAGGCTTTAGGAGGATATCCCTCACAGAGAAGCTATGGCTAGAACTGGCTTCAGAGGGCCTGATTTCTTTCTCAAAGGCAGTTGCCATCCTTTCCATAGACCATGGTTTGATTAGTCTCCCCCTGCTGATGCATCATGCTGGTATGGTTCTGTTACAGCACTTACCAGTTACTAGAAACTGTTGCCCAGTCCTCAACGGTCACATCTCAATGATCTCAGTGATGTGTTCAATTTTTTATCTACAGACATATCGGAAGGATTCTGCGGGGTGGTCGATTGACACTGATACTGTTGTAGAAGCATCTTGTCAATTTCCTGTGGTCTGTGTAGAGGAGGAAGCACGTGACTACTGCTGCCAGTGTTCATTATGGAGGAGTTGGTAATGTGTAAAAAAAGGTAAACATTAGAAATCAGGTACCAAAGGTGACACTATCAACTGGTGACAGATCTTGAAGAAAAAGAGGAAACTTATATATAGATATTCTGAATGATATTTTATCCCTGTTAACTCTATACAATTATATTTGTGGGATATGCATTACACATAAGACAGCAATATTATGCATTTTAAAATAATCCATAGTTAAGATATTGACTAAAAATAAATATAAATCCATTCACAATATGTAACAATGTATTGGCATGATAATTAGCTAAGTGTAAGGTTTAATAGTGGTATAAGAATTTGAAAATGTCATATATCACATTATAGTAATACCTATCAAATAAAATATTTTGAAAAAAAAAGAGTTAAGCAGGTTAGCTAAGTATCTAGCTGTCAGTAACCATGGAAGGAAAAATAAACTTTCTGAAAATGGCATTTTCTGCATTTCTGAGTCTTATAATAGTCTTCTTTTGACAAACCAAAGAGATGCAGCTGAGAAATTGGGCAATCCACAGTCATGACTGAGATTCTTAAAGATGGCGATCATCGGTAAGAAAAAAGGAGACAGAAAATAAATTGTTTTTAACATAAAAATGAACTCTATGGTCAACACGACACTGATTATTACAGACATACTGACAAATAATTTGCATGAATCCAATTGTTACATCATGTTTTAAAAAAAATTAAAAGGTGATGACACTCAAAAATGATGAATCTAATATTATTTTTATTTTAACAAAGTACTGTGTAAAAATACCGCACAATCAAATATGCTTTGTTCCTTGTTTGAACAGTTTTGCCAGGACATCCCATAAGAATCCCATTAACATAAGAAAAGACATTTAAAAAATGAACATCCATTCATTCTTTACATGTTCATATTTAATTTCTCCCTACTTCAAATACAAATGGAAGGATTTTTGTTTTTGTTTTTAAGAAAGATAAACTGTTTGCTGAGTGTTGCTTGACAACATCACACAAGCATCCAATAATGTCTCAGTCAGATGTTACTTTCATTTATTAGTAATCATTCTATCTCCCTCTCCTTCTATCTCTAATTCATATTCATTCGCTGAATACCAAGGTCACATTTAAGAGTTTTGTTTAACTCTAGTTTTCTTTTCTGTAGCTTATGTAAATCACTGTTATATCTCCTGGGCTGCGTTCATTTTTCACTGAAACAGACATTGCTTGATGTTGTTACTTTACCTCACTTTTAACTTTTTGCCCTAAAATTGAGATAATCTCAAAATTGTGCTTATTTCAACCATAAATTTGCCAGTGTTACAGACACTCCACTGGTCAAACTTTGAAATATATATCTTTTTTCCTTGCATCCATCTTTGTCAGGATTGTTTACAGGATTGTTTGAATCACAGAAAATGTATTGCTTTTTCCCTTTCTGCAGCATCGGCTATATCTGCAACTCAAAAGTCAGAAATCCCTTAAATTGGTTTTTCCTGGGATTTTGCTGACACTAATTACAGGTAACTTAAGAACAGTTGGGATTTACCATCATACAAACAATGGTAAGAATGAAATTGTGTGTTTCTGCATGTTTCATTATTCCGATGTTAATTTTTCATACGCACTTTCACCAAGAAAGAAAATATGATTGTTTCTGTGAACATTTTTATGATTGACGCCTAGTGTATTTGAATGTGGCTTTTGAAATGCTTAACAGTTTTTCATATTGTATACATTTTGTACATTTGTAATCATTTTTAGCAATATTTTAAGTTTTAAGCTAAAAATGTTAATAAATTCAAGCATAAAACTGTTTTGAGCACTGCATTTCTAAATGGTACTGTATTGTATACAGCTTCATTTCAGAAAAACTCATGCTTACCTCTTAGCTCAGCTGGATGGATTTCTGTGGATTCTCTAAACTGCCTAAAATATTACATTACATTCATTTAGGAGGCTTTCTTATCCAGAGCGACATCCAGCACGAGAGAACAGAAGTGCATCCAGAGAACAGAAATGTAAAATATTTGGAAAATTGTACTGTGACAATAGACCCTATATTATAAATTTAAAGCATGACAAGACATTGTCAAAGTACTTCAAGGATAGCTGCAGGCAGAGACTGGTTGTACAATTTGTATCTTATTATTGTAACATGTTACACATTGTCCATTCATACAGCTGTTTTGTCACTGAAGTGAATCAAATGAATTACCCTGCTGAAGAAGACAGACTTCCCCAAGGAAAACCCATGACCTGTCTGTCATAAGTTCTAACTAATGCACATGCTGAGAAAATGCTTTCGCTTTCTGCTAGTCAACAAATTTGAGGACAGTTGCACACTGCAGGGAACATAATGGTAAAAAGCTCGAACAGCCACAAGCACTTCAGCATTAAGTCGTGGCAATGAATGCTCTGCAGCAGACTTGAGTGTGCATACACACACAGGGACAAGGACAGGGCTGGCAGCAGAACGCTCTCCTCTGGAGCTGTGCAGGTCACGGGGGGGCAGCCCGTCTGTCACAGCGGCTGTCTACCTCCGGTCGTCTGCAGGGAGCAGGGACTGCAGACCTGTCAGTCCTCATCACATTAGGGGAACAAGTCCAGCTATAAATACTGCGCCTGGCACCGCTGCTCTGCCTGAGCAGAGGTTAAACTCACACTCTCTCCTCAGTCCAGGGGGAGGGCTCGTGCAAGACATTGGGAAGGGGGTGAGCAGATGAGTGTATGGCTAACACGTGTGACACGTGTATGTGCATGCTACTGTCCTGGAAATGTTCATACAGCATAGCAAGTATAAATCATTCAAGTAAAGCACCTTGACTAAGGGCAAAAACAATCCAGAGTGAGATTTCAGCAGATGTATGAAGTTGAGTGCCTTGACAAACCTTAAATGCCTTTGCTGTCAGGGTTGAAAACTGTATGCACGCAATCCATTTGCTCACGTACAATGGCCGCAGCACTGAATAACTTGCACACAAGTTTATACTACTGTCAGATTTGATACATTTGCTTTTGAAATTGAGTAACCACCAGCAACCCACCCCACCCAACGCTGCCTTTATCTTCACCTTAATCACCAGAGAAACAGCTAGAGGAGCCCCCGTCTGTTGCTCAGCAGTTTGGGGAGTGGTTCCCACAGCCACTGTTGTTTACCAAAAGAGCAAAGCTGGCACTTCCTGAGCCCATTGCCCAGGTAAAACTGTAAGATTAAAATGATTTTCTGTCACTCTTGCTCTAGGCAGGATTAAACCTGAATCCCAGGTGTGACACGCAGTGCATTCATTTACTCCGTCATTGAGTCTCCCACTGTTTCAATGTTACCTGTCTGCAGTCCGCCTGGATCTTTTAAGATGGTGATCGTCAAGTCCAACAGTGGGCAAAATCACATTGGCGGAAATGTCAACAGTCTCCCAGTTGGAACCTGTCTGATTATTCACACCATTCATAGAGCAGAATAAGTGACAGGTAAGCTGGCCATACTTGGTGGAGTTTCCATGTACTGACAAACCTTAAATGTATTGTTTTATCGCAGACTTGTGCATGTTAAAGAAATGTGCAAAAGTGAGATTTATTAAAATGTACATTCCAAAACTGAATTGCTGAAGGCAATTAGTAGAGTTACCATCCAGCTGTGCTCTTCAAAAAGTGTGAGCTGAAACTTTGTCATTATTAGTTACCTTTTAAAACTTTAATTAAGAAAAAAACAGGCCTGTGAACAGGCCTTTTAAAACGAGTTGTTACAGTGATACCTAAAATTAAGTATAATTTTTTTTTTAAAGAAACTTGCAATAAAACAAAACCGCTGAAATAACCAATCATTTGAAATAACTAATCATTTTTCATCATTATTATTAATACATTTTATCTACTGAGGACTGAGATAAAAGAGTCCACAGAATGTACACAGAAGTACAGAGCATGAGTGTATTATGTTTATAGAGTATTATGATTATAAATATTCATGTAGGCAGACACACATCCATTTCTCCTAATAGATTTGCCCTTTCACAAATTATTATCATAATTTTTTCAAGCGCTACAGGCCACCCCTGCACCTATTGTTCAGAGAAATTTTACAAAGAGCAATGCACCAATGTTTGTCATCAGATTCTCTAAATAGACCACATAAAGGGCACCATCCGTGATTCAGTCATGGGAAAAAAAAACAAAAAACAGCAAAACACTGTCACTCTGTGTTTGGAATTAAGAGTAGAATTAAGGATTGGCACTTAAGGACTGAAATCCCAAGTGTCATGCAGTCAATTCTTCAACTGTGTCAGGGCTTTACAAGAAATCACTCTTAGCATTGACCCTCCAAGTCAGGAACAACTGCTAATTAAGATATTTCCAAACAACCTTAGTGATATGACAGCACACAGCAAGCCCTAAACTCCGTTCTAACAACTCCTAGCCTTTTCTTGACTGTTTGCTTGGACTGTTGACTGGCCATTAGAGCATCTCCATCCTCCACTCAGTCTAATTAGGCTTTTCTGGGTGTGTGCCACACTTAACATTATAGTCACACAACCTATTTTCACTCTTGTGGTACACATCAAAGGGAAAACCAGTCGATGTGTACTGTTAGTTAGAATTACTTGTAGATTGGATTTTACTGTCACAATTCTCAAAAACCCTCATCGGTGTTGTGGGAATTCAAGTGTAGCATTTATTGCAATATGTGATTCAGCAAGATGGACCGCAGATTATTAGCACATTTGTTAGTTGTAATTCTCCTCTAACAGTCACAGGGAAATGAAATTGAGTTTCTACAATCATTTTATACTCATTTTAAACTGCTGAGAACTTTGCATAAAAATACTTATTATACACATCCTAGCATTCCCGTTGCATTTACATCTAAATAGATCTCTTTTTCATTTTGTGGAAAAACCTGGGTCCTCTAGAAGTGAGTCATTCTAACCTTAATTAGAAGAAGAAATCATAATGCTACATCATTTTAAATTTCACATATGGATATGAATGGAGGTGGGTGGTTTCACTGTCTCTTTCAGTATATGAGTGTTGTGTTAATGACTGAGTGACTAAATGTTACATTACTCATCTCTGGGCAGTGCACCTGTACAGTAACACATATACAATCCACAAAGCAAATGACATTACATCATTGTCTGCATCTGAGCACATGGGGTGCTTTACCTCAAGGTTCATCCAAAGAGTTCCAGTTGAAACAAAAATGTTTGTAGCTGTTTTCAGTGCAAACAGTAACAGTATGTTCAAAACAAAAGAAATATTATGTTTTGCTATTCCTATTACATGAAATGTAAATAGTGTGTACTGTTCAGCTGAGCTCACAAATATTAGAAAGATGACATTCAAGGTATGTGCTCACATAACCCACAGTTTTCTTTACCAGCTAAGAGAAGGCCATTGGCAAAAGAGTTGTTACTGCCTTAACATATTGCTTTACCAAACAAAGCAAAGTGAATTAAGCTAAATAAACAGCATGGCAACTGAAGAGAGGGGATTTGTTGTGTTTCATTTATGAACAGTAGGAATGTGTGTCCAACAAATACCAATTTTCACATTTTTAACAAGCAAACAAATTTTCCCTCTCACACTGTTTATAGAGCGTCATGCTAACAATGATCCAGGCCAAAACAACCACACATTATCCACATTTGTGTTCATCGTGATCACAACACTGCGTGTTCTGTCACAATCACACAAGCCACTAGTGTTAGATACAGTTTCTTGTTTGTTTGTTTATTTGTTTCTATTTTTTTCTTGTTTTTTCTTGTTTTCTATCTACAGTATGTGCAGAGGAACTATGTCTGAATCACTGTGTAGCATTATAGATGTGCCACATTATATAGAAAGTTTTGGTCAAATAATTGTAGCTATTTTTATAATGCATATTAGCAGAAGAGTAGAATTGATAGAACTATAAATGAGGTAAACCTAAGATAAACATACACACGGGGTCATGTTGTATGACATCACTACTTATCAGGGATATGCTCTGTAAAATTTGTATTCATCTTTATCCTTGACTTCATAAAAAGAATTTTATTAAATGTAGGGTTCAAGATAAATATTAAAGCAGCCTAAAATAGTGTTTTCCATGCATTACTTTTGCTTAAGCTTAAGCCTCCAAGTGTGAAATGTCTTGCTGATATTTTTACCAGCAAATATAGGATTGCAGAGATGAAATAACTGAGTGTAGAAAATATATGAAAAAAATATTTTACTAAGGTGCCCAATGTAGAGTGATGTCACTACAGTTAGTTGTTAGGTGTTTTGACAGGAGAATTGTACAGGACTGGTTTGGGCTGCAAGCCACTTTGTGTCCAACCCATCATATGAGCTCTGGTGGAGTGGGGGGATGGAGGGGATACCAGCTACATGACAGTGGAACTGACAACTAATGTGGCCTGACATGGTCCTCAGGCACCACACCACCACACCAAAAGCAGCACAAAATAGAGCAGTGGACCTACAGCTCAAAAATGAAGATATTTCTCACAACACAGGGTTTGTGAAATGGTCCTTTGGATCCCCTGAAAGAAATGTCAGCCCCAATGCAGCAAGACTGTATACTGAAACTGGCTTATGTTACATTTTTGGTTACATCTTTGCTTAGTGAGATATATCAAAGTGCCTGTTTAACTGACTTGGCCTGTAATATGTCAGAAACTGACACCTTAAAATTTAGGGAGGGCAAAATGACCCCCTTTCAGCTATGAACAAAATAGTACAAAATACCTATGTGGCAGTTTACATCAAATGTCTTGCGCCTGATGCAAGTCACATGACAGCATAACCATTCCCAATTCACAATTTTTCATAATGAATTGGAAACTATTCAACTGCATTGTCAATCTAGATGGGCTGGAATTTGCTACAGGCAGAAAACAGGACCATTTGTAAAGGGTAGACTGTAACTTACATAGTGGCAGAATGGTATTGCTAACATTGGGTAGCCTTGGATACAGTAGCAAGCAAGCCAGCTAGCTCATAGAAATGCCATCAGGAGAAGAAGTTGCAAACGTCTTTAAAAGGACTTTTTTGAGGAGTTGGGCACACATCAAATCTTCTGGAATTTTGGCATCAAGTGAAGGGGAAGAAGAAATTATGAATGATGCCTGTGGCTCCCAAGCAGCATACTTTCAAAGAGGCTATACTTCTGGAACAGTGCTCCCTGGGGATTATTTGTTCATAACTTAGCAAGCTGGTGTATATATTTATTATTCATGTGTTTTCTCTCTGTGCATCTCCAGCCTCAAATTATGACTTAAATGCACTGTAAATTATGAGATTGTATCATTTACATTCTGGTAAAGATACTATTCACATGTTTAATGAAACTATTTTAAATTAGCCTGTTGCATTTTGCAATAACCACATTTCATACACAAAATATATTACAGATGGAATGTTTGTCGATTCCATATTGATATGAATGACACTCAATTCTAAACAATGAAAAGTATAGCAGGAAAGCAGAATATATTGTATATTCTGATGCAATTACCCCAAGCTTTGCATAGAAATGTTTGGAAAAGGACGCTAAAGAAACAAATAAGGTCAAGAAAATTACAAGAATAAAAAAATTAAGCTGATATGACAACAATACTTCACAAATGTCAATTTATGAACAACCAAACATTCTGATGGGAGGATAATTCACATTACTCATGAGTGATCCATGAATGAAATCAATATTGCCACACTAGGGAGTCACGTGATCAGCTGGACAGGATTGCAGCCTAGGTTATTTGCTTCTAGCCCAGCTTTGCCAAATTGTTGATTTTTTAAGCTACTGGTTTGATTAAAAGTTATTTGATTAAAGTTAGCTAATGACAATGTCTACAAAAAACAAAAGCAACCGGCAAGATATTGAAGCCATTGCTGATTCTGTACTGGAAAAACAGCGCAGCTACTTCAAACCATGCCTCACCCAGATTCAACACATGGGGAAAGATACCGATGAGAAACTAAGTGCTATTCAGACTGAACTAGCCACGCTGATGGCACGGCAGGCCTCAGCAACATTAGATCTAACGTTAATACATTGAAAACCAATGTGGAGAGTAACTCCAGTACATCAAATAGCCACGACAAAACTCTTCAGGCAATAGAGCTCAAGTTAGCGGACATGGAGGACAGGAACAGAAGGTGTAACATTCGTGTCACCGGCCTGGAAGAGTGGCTTGAAGGCTCCAATGCTATTACGTTTCTCACACATTCCTCACCCAAATGGTTTCCTACTCTCGGTGACCTCCAGATCGAGATTATGAGAGCACATGGGATCTATAATGACAACGCACGTAAATGAGGTGTGAACCGCACTCTAATTTTAAATGTGCTTCGCTACCCAACCCGCCAAGCCATTCTACGTGCTGCCAGGAAAGACCCTCTCTCCATTTATGGACGCAGAATTCGCTTCTCTCCTGACTACAGCAATTTCCCTGTTAAATGCCGCCAAGCCTTCTATCAGGCTATGGATACAGCTCTACTAAAGGTCTGCACTTTTTTCTACTTTATCTTGCCACATTGAAAATTAAGGATGGTGCTCAATACAAAGCCTTCACCTCTCCCAGAGATGCAGAGAATTTTCTGGCCTCTGCGGCAGCCCCACGTTTGGAGACCTCTACGGTGAACAATCACAGCGTTCCCTCGCCTTGACTACAATTCCACCTCGGATACTGCTGCTGCCGAGAACACCTCTAGTTCTACGGTATGTTACTGAATTGGCTGGCTACCTGTTGAACTGGCGATTCTATGTTTGTAGACTATTACTTTATTCCGTTTGCATTAGTTGTTGACTGAACTTTGTTGATCATGTTTTTGTTGCCGAATACAAAAGACTAACGTTACTTGAACTTTTGAAATGATCACTGCCCGATGTCCTTCAGCCGGTAAGATGTCAATCAACCTGCTTCAAACACATTCAACATGGGTTATCATCTTAATTAATAAGTATCATTATCTTTAATTTCATAAATAGCCTATTGTTTGTTTTATGTTCATTCAAATGTATATTTTGTAGGCTGCTGTTATCATAGGCGCCGATTCCGTGGGTGCTCCGGGGCCTGAGCACCCACGTGTACAGTCCAGGCTAAATTTACATTGATTTGATACCAAACTTCACGGTTGGTGCTAGATTGGATCAACTGGAGGGACTACGCATCTGTGATTGGTTATTTCACTGTGAATCCCCTGCTCCAAATTCTAACCACCAATCAGAGCATCGCTCCGGACGATCTAATCTAGTATAACTCCTGACCCAGCATAGGCCTCCACTGCGTGTGCAGTTCCGGGGGCACCTGTGTACTTCTCAAGCTGCATTTTAACCGAACGCGACATGAAATTTCACTTCGCTTTCCTTGCGCGGGTTTGATCGCTTGCCTGAAAAATGAACAAGCGAATTTTGCATCACATCACAGCAAGCATTTTTGATTACACCAAACGCTGCTAGCAAGTTCGCTAGACACAATAGAAGACAGCTAAGTTATCTTGCATTGCTAGCTAGTTAATTAGCATATATAAATACCACACACAAGCGGTTTGTCATTTCTTGTGAACTCTCTTTTTTAAGAAGTAGTGCTTCTCTAAAGTTTCAAAGCTAATGGAAACACAACAATGGGTCCACATTTCGAAATGTCAGCTAACGGACAACACCAATCAGCCTGAGATTTCTGGAAAGGGGGCGTGGCTTCTAGCCCTACTTGAAGGTGATTGGCTTTCGCCAGGCGAAATTTTCGCTCGAGTTTTTTAACTCAAGCGAACGCTCATTTCGCCCATTTCGCGGCACTCGCAGTTTCGCTGCGATTAACTCCACCCATTCGCCTCCTGCCGTTGACTTTTCATGCATTCACGCCGCGCGAACATTTTGTGTTGCGTTCGGTTAAAACGCACCTTTATACTTCTCCTTGTGAGTAGCGGTGTAGCAGCGATTCAAATTGAAATCCTTCATCACAGATTTGGTCTCCAAGCAAACCAAGCACATGGGTTTCCCCTTGAATTCAGTGAAAAGATAATCTGTTTCCCATTTTGATTGGAACTCGTGGTTTTTGTGGTCAACTTTTCTCTTTTTTTACTCATATTCGCAGAAGTTTGAGTTAGCCCAACTAGCAAGCATTAGCTGAGGTAAAAGGTAAACGACTGTCGCAGAAAGGCCCTTGGTGCGTGTGTGTGCATGTCAGTCGTCGCTGTTAATTTCCTAAGGTGCTGAAATGCATGCATAATACAATAGCGTTCTTCTATGGGACTCGGTAGTCCACATTGATGGAATCATTCCAAGTCACATTTGTGGCAAGTGTAAAAGTCACTTCCATCTGTGCAGTCCTTGTGTGCCCAGGCTTTACAGGACCAGCACTGGAGCCAGACCTCCCTTGACCTGGAGTAGCTCTCCAGGCACACAATGCAGAATTCATCTTCATCAGATGAGTCCTACTTTTTTTTCTGCTTCTTGCTGGGTTTGGGTTTTTTTGTTGTTTCTGTAGTACATGCAACTGAATTCACTGCAGCTGCAGTGGAAGATGGAACCTCTGGTGTCACTGCTGGCAGCAGGCGGTCTGTGACTAGGGATGGTGCAAAGTCGCTGTCACTGACTTTGCAGTGCATGCGAACCCTGCCTGAATATTTGATGGCGATGCAGCCAGGGGAAGGGTGCTCTTCACAATGCTCGGCAGATCACAAATGGTCATTGTGACTCCTGGATGAGCTTTCATCCAGCTGTCACAGCAGTTGTTGGTGAGCCTCTTCAGTGGCCCATATACACTGCAATCTAAGGGCTGCAGTTTATGGGAAGAGTGTAGGGGGAATGAGAGGAGGATGATCCCATGGCTCCTGCAAAAATCAATCCCCACCAAAAAAAGGGGGAGGAATGATTGTCCAGAGCTAGCAGAACTTTTGACTCCAGTGAGGACTTAGTGTGAGTCTGGAAGTGCTTGAGAAAGACCAAAAAGTCTTCCTCTTGCATCTACCCAGACCCATTTGCTGTACCCATACAGCCAGGAGGGCCATTGTTGGCAAAGAAAGGGTGGAATTTTTTGCGGGGGAATATGAGTAATGGTAGGATGGAATTCCCCAAGGCATTTACAGCTCACGCAAGTGTGATGAGAGTACCCCGTTCTGCAGATGTCACAGCGCCTATTTGTTTGACTCCCTTTCTGGCCACAATTTTTTCAGGATTTTGGACAGTGGTGATTCCTGTCTCGTCCATATTCCAGATGTCTTGTGCAGCAAATTTGTGTTTGGTCAGGACATCAGACAGGTTGTCAAAAAACTTGTTGACATTTGTTTTATTGAAGCTTGTAGCCCACGAGAGGCTGGTAGCCTGAGGGCTTCGTATAGAAAGGGTAGGGTGTCTTTTCAAAAAAGCTGTAAACCAGTCAGCTCCAGCCATCCCTTTCTCTGCCCAGGTTTCAGGATAGTTGCAGCTGTAGGCCTTTGCTAAATCATAGGCAAACTTCCGTACCTAAAATGAATAAATTGTTGTGAATTACTTGAATACATAAAAAATCTACATATAGTCTACTGTAGGTTAAGATGTACCTCCTTTGGGCTCAATCCATAGTACAAATCAGCTGCCTCCATTTGGTAGTTTCTCAGAAGGATTTCCTGTTCTGCGGAGAAAACCCTCTTGAGGGTCCAGTACCCTACTCTGGGAAATGATTTGGATCCCTGGCACTCCTGCCTCTGTCTCTTCTTGTGAAAATGGTACAGGGTCACATGGCAAATGCCTTATGATTTGGCCACTCCCCTGACTGATTTGCCCTGTTTTATTTCATCTGAAGCCCTCTCCAGCAAAGGAGGTGGGACTTCCCTGTCTGTCTTCCTCTTTCTGATATTTGGCATGCTGTAAGCAAACACATGTGTTTCCACTGACTATTAGCATGCAACTGATTATCATTAACTTAGCATGTAATCTAGTTTATGTAGGCCTAATACATAAGCTTATTGTATATTGTTTCATTTATCTAACATTGCCTTCATTCTTTTTTTATAATAATGAACAAGAACTGACATGAGAGAGAACTGTGCTGACCATTTACCTCAGTTACTGCCTCTCTTGTTTGATGTGACAGACTTCTTGTGCAGCACAGTCAAGAAAAAAAATCCTATGAAAATGTTGTCAAGCAGTTGCTAGGGTAAACAATGAGCTCTTAAAGCTATGGTATGATATTTGGTGATCAAGCAATGCAAGGGAACAGTGAGCATTCCATTAACCAAGGTATTTCCATACAAATTAAATTATTTATGTTGATGATGTTGATGTTGATGATCTCTGTTTTTAAAACATAAATGAAAGTCACTGACTACTTGGTTCAGGGAGGGTTGTAACAAGGCGTTACAATCCTCCTAGTATCACCAGCCATGTTTTCACCTCATGTGAACTAGCCTGACTGCTAGTTTGACACGTTAGTCATTTTTAGCTTACAAAACAGTGATTCTAATAATATTTGTTTGGATTGCTAGACATTTGATCTCAGGACAGTATCCAAAAAATACATCTGATAGAAAAGTGAAATTTTTACCTATAAAAACACTGCTGCTGGTAACTTTCACTGGGAGTTTCAAATGTGGCTTATTTTTGGTAAACAAGAAGACAATCTAACTGAGCATGTGCAGAGTGAGTGTAATCACTCTAGCTTGTTTCTGATTGGAGGAATTCAAGGTGTTACAACCGTCCCATGTTACAGCTGTCCCTGGTCTCCCCTAGTATATGATGTGAGAAGGTGTATATGTGCTTAATCTCACTTTGCGGATTTAGGTACATGCGCTATACCTTTTTAAATATTTTTCTATGAATACTGTACATTTGGAACAATTATTTTAGATAATGGGTGAGCTTTCTGTTTTATTGTGGAACTGTGGCAGATTGAATGCCCCTCACAAACGAGCATTCTTGGTCTATTGAACAGAAAAAATGTTGACATTGCATTATTGCAAGAGACGCATCTGTTGAATGCAGATGCTGGTTGTCTTGCTATTAAATTCTACCATACAATAGCGTTCTTCTCTTCTAATACAAAATGTAAAGGTGTGGCCATTGTAGCTAGACGCAATCTCAAAATCTGAGTGTTGACATCTTGGGCAGACAACTTGGGTAGAATCGTGATTACTAGAGTAGAATTTAAGGCCAGAAGATTCACTCTTATCTCAGCATATGCTCCAAACGTTTTTGACAGTACCTTCTACAACACAATTACTACAAAAATGTTAGAGTTAACTGATTACTCGGGTAGACATAAGTCCTTTTCTAGAATAGATTTTCTTTTCTCTTCCCCTCAGCTTTTTTCATTGTATTAATAATGCAGTTTTACTCCCAATAGTTCTGTCAGACCATAAAGGAGTCTTTTGTTCCGCCACTTTGGGTTGTCAGTCTAAGAGTGCAGCTACATGGCACTTTAATACTTCGTTATTGAAAAATGACGCCTATACTAATCAATTCATAACTAAATATAGGGAATTTATTGGTTTCAATACTGGTTCTGTGGAGGACCCCAGAATACTATGGGATGCGATAAAGGGCTTCATTAGGAGCAAAACAACATTGTTTAGCTCTAATGCATGTAAAACTAGATCTCTTCGGTTACGAAATCTTGAGGCAGAATTTACTAGGTTAGATTCCATTTTGCAACTCAATTTCTCAGAATAAGTGACATTAGAGCGTTTACTAGTCAAAAAATGAATAAATAACATTTTAAAACAGCATTCTGAATTTCAAATTCACAGGACCAGACGACGGTATTATTTTCATGGTGCCAGACCTAGCCACCTTCTTGCCATGAGAATTAGGGCCAGCGACCATTTTTCAGATATTCCTGCTATTAAGTCTGCAGATGGCAATATCAGCACTTATCCCAAACAGGTAAATGAAATATTCCAAACGTTTTACTCCAATCTATATAAATCAGAGACAAAAATCGATGTAAGTGTCAGGAGTGACACGTCACCCAGTTGGTTCGCCCTCCCAGGGATCCGCCCGCCACAAGAACGCCAGGACAAGGTGAGTAGGATCAGCACACTTTATTTCTTTTTTTTTTTTAAACAATTCCCACAAAACAATTCATAAAATATGACGCCACTCAACCTACTCGCAGCTAAGCCCCTCCCCCTGCCCTCCTGTCCACTCCTGTCCTCCCCTCCCTAGTTACAAACAGGCGGGAACGCTACCCAACCACACAAAACAAAAAGGAAATCCCCGCACACCACACACACACCCTTCACCCTTAAGCCGCACTGCAACCACCCCGTGAACTGGCGTCCCCGCCCACCTGGGCACAGGGAGAGAGAGGACCGCTCTGCTTCCTACCAGGGGGAGTGCTGCCGCTGCAGGGGAGGCTCCTCGCACGCACACGCACACGCACGCACACCACACAAGACGCACAAAACGAAAACGAAAGTATAAGGGGGGGGACGTAGCTCGGCCCGCGCCACGTTGCCGGGCCTCGCCTACATCCCAAAGAAACACCAAAAAAAAGAAAAAGAAATTATATAAACTCCAGTCAAAGCCCCCGCTCCACTCCTGCGGGGGCTGGCGGCTCCGGCGGCGACGCACGTCTTCTTCCCGGTAATAACTTCGCCGGCTCCGCGGGATCACACTGAGGGAGAGACAGTTCAGCAGCCGGTCAGCCCTCCCGATCCACCCCGTGCCGGTGACTCACGCATTCAGTGATGTTTCGCGGTGTCACCTCCCTTCCAGCTAGGGATCCACCTCCCCAGCACGCGCTTCCACGGGGTGGGGGCTCTCTTCGACCCGGCTGCGTCCGGGACCAGGTGATGTTCTTCCTCCTCCCTCAGGGACCCACTGCTTGAGCCCTCTTCGGTCGCCGCTTTTTTGGAAGCCGCCTAAAACACACACACACGCAGACGCCCACTTGCCCCAACACACCAAGGCAAAAAAAAAAAAAGAAATTAACCAAACCAAACTCAACTTCCGCTCCGGGTCGCGACTCCCAGAGCTCAAACAAAGCAAAAAAGGAGCAAAACAGCAAACCAAAATAAATCCTCAACTCGGCCGTGCCGGCACGTTCAAAAGAAAAAAAAATCAAAAACTTAATCCGCACTAAAACCCCGTGCGATCACCTCCGTCGGCGTCCTCATGCTGCTCCTACTCACCTACCTATAAAGCCCCGGCATCCCTTACAGCAGATAGGCAACAGGTGCGGAGCACGCACCAGGCAGCGAACACCGTCATCACCCAATGATTCAATTTAGTATTCAGCCCTGCTACATGCCCGAGCCCCCTCGCTCTCCCAGAGAGTGCAGCGCGACCTATTGCCGCTGTCAGGAGAAACTCCTGACATAAGTTTCACTTACCCCAGCTATCAAGAACTGACTCAACTAATTTAGATAAACCAATCACCTTTGAGGAGTTGAGGGAAGCAGCACTGACCATGCAGAGAGGTAAATCACCGGGCATTGACGAGATCCCCCCAAATTCTATGTAACTTTCTGGGAGCAGCTGGGTCCATTTCTTCTGGATATGATCATTTTTTTCAATTGAAAAAGGCAGATTTTCAAGGGATGATAATATTGCCCTCATTTCCTTGCTTTTAAAAAAAGACAAGGATCCAACTGAATGTGCCAGTTACCGCCCCGTCAATCTCTTAAATTCTGATTTAAAGATCTTTGCAAAGCTCCTCGCCCGTCTCAAGAACCACATGCCATCACTAGTCAATTCTGATCAGACAGACTTCATAAAATCAAGGCTGGCAGCAGATAATGTTAGGCGCCTTCTTCATATCATTGATGCTGCAACGGATAGTAAGACACCTATATCAGTACTTTCCCTTGATGCCATGAAAGCCTTTGACCGATTGGAGTGGTCATTTTTGTGGTCTGTTTTGGAGGTGATGGGTTTTGGTACCACTTTTATTGGGATGATCAAAGTTCTATATTCAAACTCATCAGCATGGGTTCTAACCATTCAAACTTACTCCTCTCTGTTCTCAGTTTCCAGGTCCTCGCGTCAGGGCTGTCCATTAAGTCCTGGGCTATTTGTACTCTCCCTAGAGCCACTAGCTCAGTCGATTCGCCAATCCAACATGGACTTACCTATTTCTATCCATAACACACAACATCAGTTGTCTTTATATGCTGACGATATATTAGTATTCTTAGAAAACCCTGCTCAGTCTGCACCACATCTTCTGTCCATCTGTGAGGAGTTTGGAAGTATATCAGGTTTCAAAATTAACTGGTCCAACTCTGCTCTTCTACACCTGAATGAATCTGTCAAAACATTTGTCATCCCTGTTAACATTCCCATAGTAAAACAATTTAAATGTTTAGGAATCAAAATCTTTCCCTCTCTAAACCAGATTGTTAAACACAACTATTTATTTGCTCCGAACAAGGTCCTGAGGGATATGGACCAATGGGTTGGCCTCCCCATTTCTATTCAAGCCTGTATTTCTGTTATAAAAATGAATATCCTGCCCAGGATCAATTTTTTCAGCTCTATGGTCCCTCTTCCTCCTCCATTCGATCATTGGAGCAAGCCTCAGTCTTTAGCTTCCAAATTTATCTGGAAAGGAAAGCGGCTGTGCCTGAAAATGTCCACTCTTCAGAGGAGAAGGGAGGATGGTGGTCTGGCTGTTCCTAATTTTAAACTTTATTCTTGGAAAAAATAGTTGTAAAAAATAATTTAATGTTACTACTTATGTCATTTGCACCTAAGTAAAACATTTCCACACTCATTTTTTAAATATTTTGGATTTTATGAGTTGTTTCTCCTGGGATACGTCGCCCTGTTAAGGTATAAAAAGAGGCAACATGGTAAAGATTTTAATATTTTATTTGATAAAGAGAACTGATACATTCTTGCTTTCCTTGGTCATTTACATCATAAAAGGTAGTTTAAAATGGATTTAATCAATTTTTAACAAAGTATTAGCCTACCACAACAATCAAGTTCTACTATATGTTAGGCATAGCAACCATTTTTCAACAAATTCAAACAGCCGAAACACGATGCCCCTCCCTTCTTCTGAAAACAGTCAAAATAAAAACATTTTAATGTTTTATTTTTTGTAGTCTTATTTTGTTTTACATTGTGTTTTTTTTTTTTAATAATGGGCGCATTAATGTTTCCCTGGTTCACTCAAATCAGTTTTAAGATTGATTTCAGCATTTTTCAACTCATACAAAAAGACAAAATGAACAGCGAACACATACAAGGCCTCTCAAGAACAAATACAATGCCTGGCATTTCCTGTGTGTCATTTTTTGTGGAAGTTTAGGAAGCAGTTGTGCATGCTTTTCCCAATGCACAGACGAACACTCCATTTATGGCAGGAGATGGTGGTCTGTCCATCTGTGCAGAATCTGCACCTTCCCTTATCAGTAAAAACTGGAAAGTGATCCAGTTGATCATAACGGACATCATCCACAGGTCTTGGGGTTGTTGGTCTTTGGATGCATCTGGTGGGCATATCCTCCTCCCTTCCCTTGGAGGGCCTTCCCTTCTTCTTACCACCATAGAGGAGTGCATCTGCAACCTCCAGCCTGAATGGCTTGAGCCTTTTGTACTTTAGCACACAAGGCTTTGGGCATCCTGGCGATACAGAAGCCATCCATTGTTAATAGATATATCAACCATTTGCCAAAAGAAGCACATGTACCACCGGTGAGATTTTGCAGGAGTACGGTACAAGGCCACCATCATGTCAGCAAGGTCTACTCCTCCCATATGGACATTGTATTGTGACACAATGTTTGGACAAGGAACTGCAACTTTTCTTTTCTCTTCTTTGAAGAAACGCCTGACTTCTTTAACAGGGCTTATAGCAGCACAGGAGCTAGCTAGAGTGACAGCTTTGTTGTCAAACCATTTCACTACAGCCACTTTTGCCTCATTATCCACCCTGTAATCATAGCTGCCCCTTCCTTGCTTCTTCAGGGTGTGGTCATCCTCAAGGATGCATCTCTTCACCCTGTTCTTGCGAATGGTTCCCAGACTCTGCAAGCCAAAGGACTCTTTCAAATGCACAATGAGTGGTATGGATGTGAAAGAGTTGTCAAAGTAGACAACACACTCTGATGGGTTCCTGATTGTCTTGCAGAGTTCAACAACAACACTGGCTCCAACTCCTTTGATATGTAACCCCATGGGTATAGTGTTACTTTTCTGTTATTTAATATTTTATTTGTTTACATTTATAATGCTAACAGTTGCGGTAAAATATTATTTGGTGTCTCTGAAATATTTCATTGTAATATGAGAAATTATGCCATGGGTTAATGTCAGCCAATCAGTGAGAGGTCAGTGGGAGGGGGGATGGAAAACAGGAAGAGGAGTGGGGAGTAATGAAAACGAGGAGCAGTGAAATTTGTAGGAGTTCAAAACGGAGTTTTATGAGTATTTCCTGGTTTACAGGTTTAATGAGTGGAGTAATTAACAAGTACAGTTTGTTAGGAGTTTAGTGAGCCTTCTTAGGGTGATGTTAGCACGACGAAACCACGAAGACTGGCAAACAAACCGGAACGAACTTGGAGAGTGACTCTGCGCTGGAGATTCAACAGTTTACACGCTGAGGGACTGTGACCGGGTTGTGTGTTACGGACAGCTAGCAACCGTCTGCGCACAGTGTGTGCTGGAGAAGAGACAGTGTGGAAAGTATCTACAAGACTGTTTTGCAAGTATCTACAGGACGGAGGTAACCGGTTGTGTTTTTTTTTCCCCTGGGCTCGTTTAGTGAAGAGGACGTTTTCCTACCGAGCGCGCCCACGTCAAACAGGCCTGCACCGGTTCTTTTTGGTTTAAAGCTAGTTTACATAATCTGCCGGCATAGAATTAGAGTTAAGCAAAATTGCTCGTTGTGTGTTGCAATAAGGGAGTGAACTGTTTTTTTTTCCCCTCTTTTATCTATCCTCCTTACCACTGGCTAAGTGAACTGTATAGACGTACACCCTGTTTTGTAATTGTAGCAGGGAGCTGCACGTGCACGTATATTGCAAAATCCCTAGGGTGTACATTCTATGTTGTTTGTGAAGTTAAATAGGGGGGTACAATCTGTATTAGTGATAATACTGTATCATTGACATTTTATTTTTGTATTACCTGGCAACCTGTGTGATTAGGGTTTTGTTTGTGTTTTTTTTATTTATTTGTTTGTTGTTTATAAGTCAATCCATTCCTGGGATAAAAGGAAAAAGGGGGTACTTGTTGTGGGAGACCCTGATAAACAGTGAAGCAAATTTGAGTTGGAATTTATTCAATAAGGTTGATTTCGTTTTATTGGTGTATTTTTTACTTTATGGGGCCAGTAAAGGAGATTGGTTAAAAAAACAACTAATTGTGGTCATTCTTGGAGTTAGAGCTAAAGGATTTGATAAGAGATTGAACTCAGGGCCCAACCTTTAACTAGACGAGGGTTTGAGGCGTTACAGATAGGACCCTGTGCTGAGTGAAATGTGGTTTTTCCAGTATATGTCAAGAAATCATACACTATCCCAAACACACCTGCTCGAACAAAGATCTTGATACCCCCAATGGTGAGGTTTGCTCAGAAGATACTGTCGGAGAGACCCAAACTTGCCCTTGTAAGGGACCATCATTTCATCTATTGAGAATTGGTTCTCACTATCAATTTCAAGAAAATTCTTCCTTATATGCTCCAGCACTGGTGTGACTTTGCAGAGCCGATCCTGGGCAGGGTCACATATCTCATTATCTTACATTTACATTTACATTTATTCATTTGGCAGACGCTTTTATCCAAAGCGACTTACAAAAGTGCAAATAGTGAGCAAACAGGCAGGCAAACAGGCACAAGATCTTGAAAGTGGATGAATCTTGAGAAGCATTTAAACCTTTTTACTGACATCACATCAGCAATTTTGGGAAAACATGAGGTGTCTGCCCAATAATCATCCATAGATGGCATTTTTTCCACCCCCATGATTATCTTAATGCCAACATATGACTTGATCTCATCTACAGTGGTGTTAATGCTGCATCCAATCTGTTGACAACTGTAGAGATTTGTCTGTTCAGCAATAAGATGGAAGAGATCATCATCAAAAAATCTGGCAAAGTAGCTACATGGAGAAGACAACTCATCAGGTGCTCTGAATTCACTGGCAGCAGCTGTTGACTGGTGCTCAAACCTTTTCTTTTGCCAACTGTAAAAAAAAAAAAAAAAAAAAAAACACAGGTAGTACACACACACAAAGTCACGAAATGAGTTAACTTGGTAATTTGTCAATATTTGTAACTACATTAATCTGATTCTTATGTTCTACATACCAGAATACCAACAAAATACAGTATATACATACTCTAACTGTGCTATGCTATGTGTATATGACAAGGAGCTATTCACAGTTTTAGGGAGTCATATTCCACACCAATAAGGAGCAGTATACTGGTTAAACTGGTGCCTGCTCACTTCAGTAAATATGACCAAGTCCCTCAATAACAGCACTGTCACCTAAATTCCTTGGCTTTTTTGGGTGTTTGTCCCATTGCCTCTTCTTCCTCCTCCTCATCCTCAGCAGAAATATTCTCATTCTCTGAGACTATCTCTCCATCCTGCCTGATAATGACTTCCTCATCTTCATCACTAGTGCCTGAGTCTGAAGAGCCTTCAGGGATCTCCTCTATCATTCTCATTCTCTCGTTCATCCTTCTACTCATCCTGTTGCCATAAAATGAGCTAACTGTGATACCCTGCAGGGAAATACATGGTTATACCATCATAATGTACATACCTGTGCCTGTTAACATCTATTTGTACAGTGTATATTAGCATGTCTACCTGTTTGAAACTAAATTTTGAATACTACACAAAATGCACACTGACAAAATTTTATACCACAAATCTGGCAACGTATCTCGGGGGATACATACATTTCATAGTTACTAACTAACACCATGAACACAGACAGTTTTTTTTCTTCATCAGCATATTTAGACAATAGTTATTATCAGTTGTATGCGTTAACATGATTGTTTTATTGAAAATAACTACGATTTATATATATTTACTTACCTCATGGTCAGCATGTGCTCCACCGCTGGCAGCCATTTTGATTTCTGATCAGGCTGACTAAATGATGGCAGATAACCTGAACAAAGTCATGTGCCCTAGATATTAATATCAGACAAGACTTTTCATAAACAATAATTTGATTTGTAAAAACATTTAGTCATGCCCCCTACAGGATGTTGAAGAGTTTGTATCTCCTGGTGCACGTTGGCTATTTAAGGGTTAAACCAAGATTTTTATTATAATGTTGCATGGTCCAGCATCCATGATGCATCTCACAACCCAAATCATCAAAAAATTCTCTGTAATTTTTTGCACAGAACATACCTTACCCCTGTAAAACTCCATCACATGAAAATCATCAATGATCCTTTTTGTAACCTGTGCTCAATGAAGGTTCAGGGCACGTTTTTTCATATGATTTGGGACTGTCCTCCTGTTAGACAATTCTGGAACAAAGTTGCATCCAAATTATCCAATTTGATACATGAAATAGTGCCTGTAACTATATGTGCTTTGATTCTAAAAAACTCAAAAAGCATGTTATTTTTGCTGGACTGACAGCAGCCAAGAAAATGATTGTAACCCGCTGGAAGCCACCTCATTTTCTGACTACTAGATCTTGGATCGTCTCCTTTTTAGATGTCATATACATGGAGCTCTCAACAGCTTGAATTAATGGTGCCAGTGAGAAAACATTAAATGCCTGGCGTAGTACCGCTGAATCTTTGAAAAACATTCTGTAAGATCAATATATTGCCTCTAGCTTTCTCAATCTAGTGTGCTTAGATGTTTGGTTCCCTCTGTTTTGTCTGTGTGTGTGTGTGTGTATTTGTGTCTTGTGTTTGTATGCACTTTCTCCCTATATGTTGTATATGTGCCCCTCTTTTTATTTCCTTATTTTATTTATCCCTCTTCATAATTAATTATTTGGTTTTCCATTATTGTCAATATCATTATTTTTTTTGTTCTAATGTATTCCATGACGTTTTCTCATGTCTTGGGCCCATTGTATGTATGTTTACTAAAGGAATGCTAATTCCGTGTTTCTGTAATCTTATATTTCATAAAGTCACAGAATATCTTTGTTATATATGGTTTGTTGAATCACAATAAAAATTTGATCACAAAAGAATATTGCCACACTAATCACGTCCACTGGATTTCTGGGTGTGTGTGCATGTGTGTATGTGTGTGTGTGTGTGTGTGTGCGTGTGTGTGTGTGTGTGTGTGTGCGGTGGCTCAAAATTTACCAAAATTCATGCCACAACAGGGCTGATTATGTTCCAAGCTCACACGATTTTGCAGTTTCACAAACATGATTTCCCCAGCGGAATCTGGACTACACAGGAAACATTTTTAAAACCAGGCACTATATTCTGCTTTCTCTCTGACTCTGTCTCTGTCTCTATCTCTCTCTCTCTCTCTCTTCCTTCTTCCCTCTCCTCTTATCTAGGTCATCAGTGCAGCGGTGCCTGGTGTCTACAGTGGAGGTTAATTCCCTCTTCAACAGATATTCATAACACTTACAAGACACTGTTCATTATGGGAGAAGAGAAGAAACAGCATGTGCAAATGAGTGTACTGTTAAAGTGCCATAGACAACCAAGGCTGCTGCCATGCTCTCCACTCAGGACATGGTCAAATCAAGGGAATCTACAAGCACTGAAAACATGTGAAAATGTGTGGTTCATGTTTTGTGCTCATATTTTGTAGCTGTATGTGAGACTTGATTAGGAATCTAAAAATACTTCTCTTTCACAATAATTTTCTTCAAAAATTTCAATGGAAAGCTATTTTTTCAGAAGAGTATAGATTATGCCTCAGGTAAATGGGGGGGTCAGTACGTATAATTATCAGGTGCTGGTCCCTCCTGGGCTATGTAAATGCTGCAGTGCTGCTCTCCCAAAACCTCACTGTTTCACTGCGAGGAGTCTCCAGTTCACACTTGATTATCCTTGATTAGCCTGAAAAACACACATGCACAATCAAACGAATAACAGCTGGTCGGACGGTTTCCTTTCAATTAACAGGGTGATTGCACAACCCTCCACATAATGCAACACACATACACACATAGATATAATATAATATAATATAGCATGAATAAGGATGTTATTGAGTTCCCAGGTATTTATTTACTCCTTAATGTCTGTGCAGCAAGTAAAGAATGATAAATACATGAGAAGTTCATGTTGTACAACGTCAGATTTTTCACCACCCACATTTCTGCCACTAATAGTATGAAACACAACACTATACCTGCTGCACTGTGTGGAAACACGTGCCTGTTGGGTGAATCTGTCCCTCCAAGTCATTACTTTATTTAGTTTATTTTCATTAAATGACATTTTGATGTGATCTGCAAGTCCAGTCATGCCGCTAGCTAGGTATTTGGGAGTTTAATGTCTCAGAGGATAGCAGTAATTGTTTGGGAAGCTGGTATGTGCTTGATGGACAAGTGTAGAAAAGATTCAACTAAGAGCCAAGTTTTCTGCCACTCAGCTAACTGTTGTTCTTTATTATTGGATCTGGTTGAAGTGATTACTGGTTTCCATTGAAGTTCCCATTATAAAGAAAAGCCACTAGACTGGCCATTGCCTTGCTAGGAGGTGTCTGTAAATTACCACATATTAATATGAGAAACCTGGTTAGTGAGGCCATACCGAAGGTCAAAGATTGGAGACCCTTTTTCCTTTTATCTCCTTAGGACACAATGCCTCTACAACAATCATTCAGTGTCAGACATTTGTATCTGGTATGCTAATAGGGTGACCAGATGCAAACAGACCAAATGTAGGATGAGTAGTAAGTTTGTGTGGGACAATGTGGGACATGTTACCAATGCTGAGAGGTAACCTAAAACTTTGATATAATGACTAGCTAACTGAATAGCCTAAAACATTTGGGGACATTCTAAAACGCTTAACGTGGCTTAACGTTCCAAAACTGCAATCAATGATCACCAAATTTCTCTCAGACATCTCTTGTCAGAAACACTTCCTCCTGTCAAAAAATCAAAACCGAAATCCTAGGAGTATGGTCGTTATCTCACGTTAAGCATTTTCCTCTCCATTGACGCCCATTGTAAGGAAAAACCTTAACGTGGCTTAATGTCCCTAAACAGCGATCGATGATCACCAAATTTGTCTGACATCTCACATGTCATAAACACTATCTCCTATCAAAAAAGCAAAACTGAAACCCAATGAAAGGGGTAACTGTCTTGCGTTAAGCCGTTTCTTCTCCCTTGACCCCCATTATAAGGACAAAGCTTAACATAGCATTATGTACCAACAACATACATTATGTAACAGCAACATATCATGATTACACTAACACGTTTCTGATCATGAACACGTTCAAGAACCACTACGACAACCTCATGGGTTTAATATTGTAGGTACAGCGCCGTCCACAGATAGATTTGTTCATTTTATTTGTTCAACTTTTACGGACAATAATACATAAATCGCTCTTAACGTGAAACGCGATCTCACGGGCAGTGATGTTGCAGTTTTACGACCTCTCGCCCAACCAAGGACCACTACAGTAAACAGGAAATGCCCCCTGCAGCGATGCCACTAAAAACTGGGTGCATTCCTTTACTTCTCTCTCTTGCTCTGGCCTCGTACGTCCGAAGAAGACGGACGTACTACTCATCTCTCTTGCGCCAGACGTCCGAACAAGACGGACGTATCCCTCTCTCGTTCCCGGAGGCCGCACCACGCGGACAGGACACGGACAGCCGAGCCGAAGGCCCTGTCCCGGCGTAGATTCTCCAAGCTAGTGACGCTTTGCTTGCGAAGATCAATAAAGCAAGAGCCAAGTTTCAGCGCCCGCAAGAAGAACAGCACAAACTCGCTACCAGCTGGAGACAAAGGTGCGACCGGATCCACCCCAGCGTGTCTCCCGAAGGAAACACTCATCCAGACCGAACCAGACCAGCCCTGGCTCCCAGAAGACGGAACCGCCAGCGAAATCACCCACGGAACCGCAAGATTCGGACCTCATTTCATGAGCTACAGTAGGCTATCATCTCTGGGCATAGGACATTGCATAGCTAAACAACCAATTGTTAGCTACATCGATGAATGTTGTACATTGTGTGTTTCAGATCATTACGAGTAATGTAACTAGCCACGTTTCGTTGTTCCGAACTGATTTGTCACACACACACTATTCACCGGGCAGCGTTAGTTAAGATACCACACAGAGACATAGGGTCTTTGCATGCGTATCCTCTTGCTAACCCCGGTACCTGTTTTAATCCGCACAAAATAACCCCGCCGCTATCAATCGTGCGAACATATCCTGTACCAAACAGACGTTATGTTCGCTCACACATGCACATAACCAACTCAAACTCGCCGCCACACGCATGTTCCTTTGTTCTCTTTGAACACGTGTGTTCAGCAAGCAAGCGCAGCACACATGCACGCGCAGCACACGCACAACTCAGAACAAAGGAACACACACCCTGACACGCTCACACACTAGCATAAGACATTCACTCATATCTACACATAAGTGTAAATACATACACGTTTCACTCATTGTACATATGACACGTGTGCCTTACTATTTTGATATCTCAATAAATGCATTATTTTTCCAAGCTTGTGTGTTTTAATATTGCACGTGGAATGAATACCGCCAACCTCTGCTGATCAGAATTCTAAATGCCTTCACCTCTTAGTTGAATTATCAGTGTTATTTGTTTAGTTAGCTAAATAGATAATATTGAGATTTGATTAAGATTAACTATTGATGTGGTAATTTTGATTATGATTACTAATTTAATTATTAATTGAAGTTCCAAATTAATAGTTTAGTATATTTTATGAGACTGATATACGAAACCGAGACTGATATTTTATTTTAAACATTATGGTAGACGCCATATTCTGTATGGCGCCTCCATGTGTTTAATTATTCCTTACATAGTTGGTGCCCCATGTAAGGAAGACTAATCGTAGGCTTGATCCCCTACAATATAAACACAGACGTTTTCACTGAAGTTTTCCCCATAGGAACCTAAATTTGGTGTTCATTGGACGATTTTGGAACATTAAGCCACGTTAAGCCTTTTGCTTATAATGGGCGTCAATGGAGAGGAAAATGCTTAATATAAGAACGTCCATACTCATAGGATTTCGGTTTTGATTTATTGACAGGTGGAAGTGTTTATGACACAGATGTCCGAGAGAACTTTGGTGATCATTGATCGCTGTGTTGGAACATTAAGCCACATTAAGCCTTTTCACGTTAAAAGTTTTAGAATGTCCTAACATTCGTATTCTGCCTTTCGGCTCGTAAATAGTGATGTGCAGTTCATGGACGAACAAATCCTTTTCAACGAATCTTTGAGGTGAACTGAGTGTACTGAATCCCTAGTCTAAAAGATTCGTTCCTTCCTCTTTGCAAACATGCGCCCTGATTAGCTAGCATAGCAGCTATAACTCTCCCTCCAGTGGATATTAGGTATGCGGTCTGTCCATGAAGCAGCCTATCACAAAACTGTATCAGCAGTACGTTCATGACAACAACTAGCCAATGGCTGAAATGCTAAAACTCTCGAAGCACCTCCCACCGGCCATCTCGGCAGAGCTGACGATGTGGGACAATGCAAAAGATCCGGTGACTACGAAGACTCTAAACTCCACCTACTGACCCGATGAACTGTTGACAAGTTCCTCAGTTCACCAGTTTGTTCGGACTCAAAGGAACTGTGAGTCCTCAGTTTACCAGTTCATTTGGACTCAAAGGAACTGTGAGTCCTCAGTTTACCAGTTCATTTGGACTCAAAGGAACTGTGAGTCCTCAGTTCGTTTGGACTCAAAGGAACTGTGAGTCTTCAGTTCACCAGTTAGTTCGGACTCAAAGGAACAGGAGTCCTCAGTTCGTTCGGACTCAAAGGAACTGTGAGTCCTCAGTTCATTTGGACTCAAAGAAACTGTGAGTCCTCAGTTCACCAGTTCGTTCAGACTCAAAGGAACTGTGAGTCCTCAGTTCACCAGTTCATTCGGACTCCAAAGATTCACTGACTATGAAGACTTGGTGACTATGTGTTGCCAGAATCGCTAGTTCTCAGTATAACAGGCTTGGGCTACATCCGCCATTGACTGTGACAATGCAATAAAATATATTATTAAATGAAATAAGTAATATTATTAAATATTATTTTGCTCATCTACCTGGAATATTATTTTATATTTATATTTTTAGCAGTAGAATATTTTAGGTGCGCACAACATATCGCAGTTCTTGTTTATCACAACTGCAATTTTACGTAGGCTACGATGTATTTAATGTTGACATCACATTTCCTTTTAACGTGAATAAAGTGCTTATTAATAAATACTGACAAATCAATATAGTAGGCTGCAAAACAAAACAGACTCATACATTACATTCGTAGCGTACTATGTCTACATTAACAACAAATAAAAATACGTCATTGCTGACTAGGCCTACAAGTATATTAATATGTTTGAGCTGGGTTAGTTCAAAACTTGTAAAAAGTTATTTGCTTCGGATATAAGCTTGGCTCTTTTTTCCTCAGTGCTTTTTTTTAGTTTTAGCAAATGACATGTATTTAGACTATCATACGCGTTAAAATGTGGGGTTCAATTACCTTTTGCGGCGCCATGATTGTTTGAATAGCATGGTGCAGTTTCACGTAATGAATATTATGATTTAATTATTATTAATTTCATTGACATTTGGTTTCACACATGCTGTTTTGCTGCAGAGCAGGCTAATAATGGACATGATGTTTGGAACAATGTACAGTAACTTTTAAAATGCAATAAAACTATTTACAGCTTCGTGTATGCCGCCCGACCGGATATGGAAATGAACGAATCAGTGAGTCAAAGATTCAAATCATTTTATTGAACTGAACGAAAGGAACCGAATCACTAAAAAGAATCATTTTGAACACCACTACTCGTAAACACCTATACTTTGTCCACGAGTCGATTCCACAGTACACCAGTTGGGCCATAAAAGATACAGGCTACAGCTTTTGCTCTATGAAAGAAATGATGAGCACAGTGCTGTTTCCCATCCCAAAGGCACACTAAGTTTTCAACATAATGTCACCAGCCCCACGTCTGCACAGTTTGATTGACCGCCATCACAGCCTCTTGATGACCGCCTTCACTGCTCTTTTCTCAGCCATTGGATGAAAGCCAGGCTTTTAGAAAAGCTTGGCTATGTTGCATTTGTATGAGCCAGGTTACTGCTTTTGACGTAGTGCTATTAAATAGAGTAGAAACTATACTGCAATTGCATAAGTGGCTCATGTGCCGGGCGGGACATTATCTCAATATGCAGGATGCGGGACAAAGGGTCAAAATGCTGTGCAGTACAACGCAAAGCGGGACACCTGGTCACCCTAGATGTTAATCATGAATTTAGTTTTACAGACATGCACATAAGCAACTTGTTTGAGACCAAAAAGTAACAGCTCGAGTTGCAAAGAATTTTTTTTCCTGACATGAAACAATTCTTCCATTGTAGAATTGAGCAAGAAATGGATTAATATACATACAATACAATTTTAGTTAAAAAAAACACCAAACCACACCTTCAAATCCACTTAAGTAGCCATGAAGACTCACCATAACAGTCTTCAGACTTCAGTTTGATAAAGCATTTGTTGTTTCTCATGAAAGCAGCACAATTACTCCTAAGTAGTACCCGAACTTCATAAAAGAGTACAGGAAACCTCATCTCAGGCTTGTCACAATTCAATGCAAAAAATCTGGATTACAGGGGTGTAATAAATTTGATCATTAGTTTTTGTAATTTTTTTTAACTACTGTTGTCCCTTTAATTCATCGTTTTATTTGTTTATCAATGGAGGGAATATATATAAGGAGGCTTCCATTTATACATTTTGAAAGAACACATACATATACATAGATAGTACACTACACACAAAATCACATTCAATACCATTTCATAGTCATTCAGACACTCTGCAACTATAAAAAAATGCCTTCTTGAAGCATAACAGCAAGGTTAAAATGTGCATAGGTCTATGAAATGATAGAGTGCTGAAGCGGCAGTACAGTTCTGCTGCTGCTGTTTCATTCCATAAATACCCTCAACCTCCTAGGGCTAAAACACTGCGTTCTGTGCCAGCACCCAGGCCTGCTCTGCACGTAAAATGCCAGTGAGCTGCATGTACAGTGTGTCCGGGGCTAGAGACTGAGCTGATAATTGGCTTCCAGGTGGTGTTCCCTCGTTGGGTGGTGGAAGTGCCCCTGTGTTCAGGGCAGGCATTCTGGCATGAACTGCAGCGAGCCGATCCCCTGAGGGTAGACTAATGCCTTGGGACAGAAGCCGTCAGTCTGTTGGGCACAATATCATATCCAGGCTAAAACCAAGAATATTTGGAAGCAGTTTGATGAGCGGTATTACACAAGGCTTGGTACCAAGGACAGGATACGGAAGCCCTGGGTGTCTTTGATGAGTGTTCTTTCTGCTTTAATTCAAAAGAAGTAAACCTTTTGAACAGTTATTGCTGAGATCAGCATTAGTCTGTGTTGGTGACCTAAGGAAACACATAGTTGTGCCTAGCTAAATCATTACTCTTAGCTCTTCATTATTTGGATGAGCCAATAAAACATAAATTATTGATTGTGTTGTCATAGTATGACTTATAACAAGACTGTTTCAGACAGCTGGATTTGTGTGTAATAAAACTGATAATCTGTGTATTAAAAGCAGAAGAAGAAAGGGACTAGGGTGGGGTAAAGAGAAAAAAAGGCTTCTATTTTATACATCTCACTGGAAATTTGCATTACTAATTGTAGCAAATCAGGTCAAATAATGCACGTGGTACAGTGGCCGTGCCCATCTCCAGATTCAAGTTCACAGAACTGAGCACACAACCTCCACTGCAGAGCCCAGGTCAGTGCTACATAGCACAGCCCTCACCAAGCAGAAGACAAAAGTCTGCAAAGGCACAGAGATTTAAGGATGATGAATGATCTGTTGGACAGTAAGGATGATGAATCTGGAGTGGAGGTAGGCCCTACCGCCTTCTCGCACCATTTGGGTCCTGGAGGTCATGCAGTCCTCTCCATGCCGCACCCTGTTTCACAAGATTGTGTTTCAATAACATGTTGGCTACAGGCCTTATTGCCATCTCATACCCAGTGCTATACGCTGTGACCTGGCTAGAAGAATATAGCCTCACTACACTGATCTAGTTGGCTGTGGGTACCTTACAGCAGATGAAAACACAGTTTTAGTTCTGTCTGCATGGAAGAATTTTTGGGTAGAGGATTTTTGTGACCTGACAATTGTCAACTGATAATTTACACAACACTTCCATGCAAGTGTAATAACTGGTGATTTAAGGAATGGTCAAAGTTTTCCTGTGTTGTTAGGCATATGAAATTAATCTTCGTGATTCTATGATTCAGCATCAAATAGCATAAATGTCAGCATTTTGTTACAAGATAATTGGAGCGATACATTAAAATTCAGCCATGACAAGGATAGCCATGTCTTCAAGCCTTTGCTTAGATTGGAGCAAGTTAGATACAGCATAAAGGTAAGAGATTAAATACACACTGTATAAACATTGGTTGGACTGAACTCATTGTTATTTTGATGGGACTCTCACTTCTGTGTGAATTGATAAATGGCCTCACTTTAGGCAGCATGCAAAGGTCATGCCCACAGAAAAGTTGGGCAGCTGGGGCTTTGACCATAAATAATTGCTGCAAATGTAGCTTTTTGTTTATGGACACAGGGCCCTGTGTTGGGTAAATCAATCACTACAGTTAATAACCTGTTCACAGGAAGGGTGATGGCAGTGGGAAGAAGTGGGGACACACATGACCTTACACAGGTCTCATTTGTCATCACTGCATCGTGGCTTATGAATTATGTGCATTGATAAAACTGACATACTCCAGCAAAAACCCTTTGGTTTTGCTCCCACAGGACTTAATAAATATACCAGTCAGTCAAAATAAATGAACCAGAGATGGAGTATGATAATACTACATATTGAGTGGTATTCTAGGAAAAAAATTAATGACCCAAAGTTTTTTTTTTTTTTTTTTTTTAACCCAGTTTTTATACAAAAAGCCAGGTGGGAATGGTTGTGAGATATATAAAGAAAGAGACCATGTTAAGAGCTGAAAAAGATTTTCCTGAAATGTCTTCATGTTGGTGATTCTTTTTGTTTAGATTTTTCTGTACAATAACCACTGGCCAAATGTATTATCAAAATTATCCAAATTTACATATGAATGAATAATAAGAATACAAATTGTTCATAGGAAAATGACATCAAAAGATTTATTATTATTTTCATATGAAAATAAAATGTGAAATATCAATAACTGCCTGATTTGCTTATAAGACAGCAAGTATTTCTAACAATTAAATAGGGATAAATGTAAAGAAAAATTGGTAATTTTCGGTCTAATTTAATTAACAATCATGGTGGAAATCATTCGTGGACCAATAAAATGGAAGAACTCAAGCTTATTTCATAGAGGATCTCAAACACATTAACGATGTAATATGAATTATTTAGCATGAAAAAAGAAATTTGGTCATAAAATAAAGGCAGTTCTTGGCACACTTAATGAAAAATATATTTCAGTTTTCATTATTTCATATTCCCTAAAGCAAAATATTCTTTTGAAAAAAGAAAGAAAACATCATGATGTCATTACTTTATTTGACATAATTTCCTAACTGGTATAGTAGGTCTGACAGCAATAGAATAGAGGAATATGCAGTTTCATAAATGTGCAGAGAATAAATATGCCAGTATTTCTTCTTTACTACTGCAGTTATGTGTAAGTAAGAAATAATGAAAAATGAGAGCACAATTAAATTTTTATACATATAAATTCAAGAAAGCTGGAATTTCTTTCCACCATTTCTTTCCTTTCTATATTGATCAGTAGTGGTCAGTCTCATGTCTGCACGGCAGGTGCAGTCTATTTCTTCATGGGTTTTTTGGCCTATGCCCACTTGAAATCTAAGCCCCTCTTATTTCCACAAATACTACAGGGGCAACGTTCCTGGAGAGGTTATGGTATTATTCATTTCAATGCCTCTGTGTGTTTACATCCTATCAAACATCTTGCTTGTACAGTTCTTTGTACACAGCCAACCCCTTGATGCAACAGCAAGCTTGTTTCCAAAGGGTGGACTTGCACTGAATCACTTTCATTTCTATTTTTCCACCAGCCACTGGAGTGTTCAAAGTCATTTGATCCATTAAAATAAAAAGAAATGATGGTCCTCTGGTGAAAAGAAAATTGAATTATGTTGTCAGAGCCATCCAGGCCATGGTTCCTGCTACTCCCTGCTCCTCATTGTGTTCCCTTTTCTCCCCTGGTTTCACTTTTTCACGCGTGACTGGTTTTTAGTGCTTCTGATGTCTCTGTGCGCACAATGAATGAAAGACAGACGGTATTGACAAGAAACATCAAATGAAAGGTCACAAAGAGACATACTTCTGAATTAGCAGCACTGGGAATCACAAGGAAGACATTTGGCAAAAATATTTTGTTAAAGTAACAAACTACTGTAAATGTCAGATGTTTGAAATGTCAAGCTATATCTTTGGGAGTCTTGACTAAAACACACAAGTGGAGGGTTAATAGCACAAGAGCTTTCAGAACCAAGTGAGGTGAAAAGTGACTAAATTTAAAACTTCTACAGCAAGGTGGATAAATAGCTTTTATTTCAATGTCACCATACCAGAAAGCAATGTAATCTCACTGATCACTAATTCAGATGAATGCCAAGTGCACTACATCCAAACAGATCCATTGCTCTTAATTTAAAAAATTGAATTGAAGCACATAACTCAACAAAATACAGGTAACTTACAAAATTAAACTTTATTGAATTTTTTTTTTTTTAAGTTTGTTTTTTGGCAAAAGCAGATAACTCCAACAGTCATTTCTTTTAAGTGCAATATTTAACATTTTTTAACATAAAACAAGTAGGCAAAGTGCTGAAAATTGCAACAAAAACAGCCCATTAATGGGCAATATTAAACATTTATGAGATCATACCTTGGAAAATCCCGGCCAGACTACAAAACCCCTGAGCATGAACGTGCCAATGTTTTAACCTGCAGAGTGTCATTAAACACCACAGCTGTCTTTATTTTAAAGAGGTACCACAGTGGTGACCAGACAAGCTGATAGCAGAACTGACTCATTGAGCCTAAAGACAACAGAGTGACATCCTGTTTTACTTTATCCATTGTGGAATAAAGCACGCGGTTTTATCTTGGTTAACTCCTCGGTAAACAGTGCAGATGCCTGACAAACTTTTTCTGAGTTGTGTTTACAAGCAATGGAGGGAACTTTTCCCTGACCACCATAACCCTGCGCTCACACCGGCAGTGACTTTGTTGCTGAATGTCGCCAAGTCACTGTGTTTCTGTCGCTAGCTGCAGCTAGTCGCTGTGTCGCTGTCGCTTGCTGCAGCCAGCTTATGGGCGTTGTTCACATAGTTTTAAGGAAGTGGGCTACAAATGTATTGACAGGAGATGCATCAATTTTCTAAAAAAATGTATATACTAATAAACATTATAAATATATATTATATTTTATATTTTTTTATATGTCATATTTACATTGTCTTTGCTATATTCATCGTGGAGTTGTATGTTTGTATTTTCTTAAAGGCAGGCCTATTAATATATCACCCAATATAAGTGTGAACCCACAAAAACTGAAAAATATGTTTTGGAGGGAATTTATTTTCCTACAAATAGTGTGATCTTGCTTCAGACACTACCATTTCACCATGGACTGCAAAGTAGCATTCGCAATCGCCGCTATGGGAACTAAAATACTGACCTGAATACTGTGCACTGATTCGCTAAACGAATTTATCGGGTTTTGTTCAAGAACAGCACCGGTGTTTGACGTCTTCTGCTGTAAAACGTGAACTTGCAATGCCTTTACAATGGACAATAATGGCTTTTGTGACAAAACGTATTTAGGGTTCAGAATGTGCTATGTGTTAAGAATAACTCATGACAGTCAGTTTTTTTAAAGGATGGCATTTATTGGTTTTTGGAAATGAACTCTTCATATGGACATGACTCAGAAGGGAATTGGGAACAACACCAGAGGCTCAAAACACCAGTTACTGGTGGACAGAGCAGTTTCCCAAGACTCAAAGTCCAGACGCACCAACCTGAGCACAGCCTGGATCGACTACAAGAAAGCCTGTGATTCAATGCCGCATACATAGATCCTGGAATGCCTGGAGTTGTACAAGGTCAACAAGACAATAAGGACCTTCATCAGGAACTCAATGGGACTGTGGAAAACAACGATAGAAGCCAACTCAACACCAATAGCACAAGTTTCCATCAAGTGCAGAATATACCAAGGTGATGCACTATCCCTGCTGCTGTTCTGCATAGGCCTAAACCCCCTCAGCCAGATCATCAAAAAGAGCGGATATGGGTACAGGTTCAGAAATGGAACCACCATCAGCCACCTCCTCTACATGGATGACATCAAGCTATACGCCAAGAACAAGTGAGACATCGACTCACTGACCCACCTCATGAGGATCTACAGCCAGGACATTGGGATGTCCTTCGGACTGGAGAAGTGTGGTCGTATGATAGTAAAGAGAGGGAAGATGATCAAGACTGTAGGGGTGAAACTACAAGAAGACCACATAGCAGACATACAGGAAAGCTACAAATATCTGGGGATTCCATAGTCACATGAGAACCACAATGAAGAAGTAAGGAAGACATAAACAGCTAAGTACCTTCAGAAAATTAGAAAGAGCCAGCTCAATGGGAAGAACATGATCAAAGCCATCAACACCTACGCAATACCGGTCATTAGATATCCAGCCGGTATAGTGGGCTAGCCAGTGGAGGAGATGGAAGGTGCTGATATCAAGACCCAGAAGCTCCTCACAATGCATGGAGGATTCCACCCAAAGTCAAGTACTCAGAGACTGTACATCAACTGGAAAGAAGGGGGTTGGGGCTTAGTGAGTGTCAAGGCCACTGTCCTGGATGAAGCACAAAGCATCCACAGGTAATTCCACGAAACAGCTCCCAAGGATGAACTGCTAAGAGAATATCTCCGGCAGCAGCAGATAGAGCCAGTGGTGGATAAACCCAAGACAGTGGAAGTGCCATAGCAAGATAAGCCCCACCATGGGATGAATCATTGGCAGAAAGCAGAGATGGCTGACATTCAGAAGTCCTACCAGTTCCTGGAAAAGGGCGCACTGAAGAATAGCACCGAGGCACTGATCATTGCAGCACAAGAGCAGGCACTGAGCACCAGGTCAATAGAAGCAGGGGTGTACCATACCCGGCAGGACCCAAGGTGCAAACTGTGCAAAGAGGCCCCTGAGATGATCCAGCACATGGTGGTTGGGTGCAAAATGCAAGTGGGAACAGCATACACCGAGCAGCACAACCAAGTTGCCGGGATAGTGTACAGAAACATCTGCATTGAGTACGGATTGGAGCTTCCCAAGTCTAAATGGGGAACATCTCAAAGGGTGCCTGAGAATGACTGGGTCAAGATCCTGTGGGACTTCAAGATCCAGACAGACAAGCAAGTCCTGGCAAACCAACCAGACATCATGGTGGTGGATGAGGACCAGATGACGGCAGCGGTGATAGACATAGCAGTTCCGAATGACAGTAACATCAAGATGAAGGAATATGAGAAGCTGGAGAAATATCAGGGATTGAAGGAGGAACTAGAGCGGATGTGGAACATAAGAGCCAAAGTCATCCAAGTAGTGGTTGGTGCCCTCAGAGCTGTGACACCTAAGTTGGGAGAGTGGCTCCAACAGATCCCAGGAACAACGTTGGAGCTCTCAGTCCAGTAGAGCGCGGTACTAGGAACAGATACTGCACAGAAGCCTCAAGCTCCCAGGCCTCTGGTAGAGGACACAAGATTGAGAAAGAAAAAAAGAAAACATACCACCCGGGGTGAGATAAAAAATTATAATAATATATATATATCTTTATGTGTGTGTATTAGGGGTTGCACGACTTCAGATTTTTTAAAGTCGACAGTTATGTGATGAAAGTCGAGTTGACATTGACATACGTTCACACCAGGAGCGGTGAGAGCATCATAATTTGTTCTGGCTGCCCTGCCAACAACGCTGTCGAAGAAGGGGACGTTCTGACGTAGAACAAACAAACGTGTCAAAAGAAACGTGTCGACCGGTATAGCCGTATGTGCCACCGTACATATTTAATGCCATTTATCATTATTTTCTCCAGCTAAGCAAAGTCTATGTGAGCTCTTGGCCATGTATGATGTGCTGGTAAAAAAGGTTAACAATACCAATTACATCAACGTTGCTTACGTAGCTAAAGTTTAAAATGTGTACTTTGAATGTACTGCGAAATGACTCACTGTATGATATCAACACAGACTTATGATAACAACACAGACTTTAAGCATGAAAGGCATGAAACATAATCATGTTATGTTATGTATGACGGCTGATAATGACACTAGCGTATAAATAATACTGAAATATCAAGGTGTTATTGACTCCCTAAAATGTTTAAAATATTTTGGATGTTTTAGTTTTACCCGTAATTTGTTGTTAAACCGTAGACATTCAAATTTGATGACTCAGAGACGTCTTCCAGATGAGCAAACGCTCTTTTAAATACCTCTTCCAGATCTATCGGCATACATCGCATAGACATCTCAGAGATGTATGTTTGCTTACAGGGATACTAATACACTAGCTAGCTATCGAGTTTTTGTAGCTCTGTAACGTTAATACTATAAACTCACGTTCGGATTTGTCACTTTGACAGAACAACTAAGCTAGCTAACAGCTAGCTAGCTAGCTAATAACCAGGGACGTAGCAAGCTTCTGAGTATGCCGGGTATGTAGTTAATAACTATAAATTATTATAATATTATATAAATTATTACAGCCAAATCTACAAACCTGGTAGCCCCATCTCGATGCTAACTTTGCACCATGCATTGGGTTTTTTTTTTATAAGCTTCTCCAGTGTGTTCTCCATTTTGACTTTGATTGGATCTTTAAATTCAATGTTTATATTTCGAGCCGGTGTCGCGCCACCCATGTTCCAGTACACTGTAAAATCATTGGTTACACTCGGAAAGGTCAGCGGCAAACGGGGTCGAAGTTCAACCAATTTGAACTTTGAGCGGAGTGTTACAACGCCTGGTTTGAACAGTACGCTACGCTGAGGTCAGGACGGAGGCATGGCGCTCTCTTAATAGGAAAACAATGGCAAAGCGAGCGTTGGGAGATTTTGAAGCTAGTCATGTGTAAGCAGTTTTAGTGTCATAATCACGTGATCAGCGACTAGTCGACGTCAAGCTTAAAGCGTCATCGCAGAGCAGTAAAATCGACTTGCAGACTAGTCGACTAGGCTGTGCAACCCCTAGTTTGTATATGTATTGTTGTGTGCATCTGTACCTAAGTAAGTACTATGCCTGAGTTCAACTGGTTGTATTACAATTGTCTGTAGAGAGAGGAGGGTGATATGCATTCTTATTCGATGTATATTATTATGTGTGCACGTTATTTAAGATCGTGTTCGTCTGTTATTTGTACCAAGATAAAGTGTTTGTTTGCATGACACAACACATTAGCATCGCATTGTTTTTACAGTAGACTACACTGTTGCGGAGCAAATAGCAGACTGTGACGGGTTGACCGCAGCAGCCCGGCAAAAGATTCCAAAATGGAGCCGAACAACAACTGAAGTGGCAAGGAGGTGTTTATTGGTTCCCAGGCGTGCAGGTGAAGGTGACAGCTATGTACAGTGCAGGAGACCATAAAGTACCAAAATAAACAAAAACAGAACTTAAGCAACAAAATGTAACAAGAGACAAAAAAAATAATAAAATAAAATAACAAACAGGTAAACAAAACTATTTATATGGGTTTTCAATAATTCCCACTAACTAGGCATGTTCAGACTCAGACCAGTCTTTACAATCATCCACTCCACCAACCAACCAACCTCAAGTGAGGTCACAGATTGCCTTTTATCCTCCTTGCTGGCTGGGATGATCCAAACCATATTACCATGTTTCATTCCAAAATCGTAATCTGTTTACAAATCACAGAAATAATTGACAATACAAATGACATTACCATTATCACACATTTCCCAGCTTTTCTTATTTTCCCATGTTCAGAAAATAAACTCATAAATAAACCTGCGTTAACTGGACTATACCACCCGCTGTACATTAAATTATAAATACAGTCCCAGCTCACTGTACCACCCTTTGCTCCCGACGACCCGGAAACAGTGGACGTGTTCTGAAACCCAAACAGATACGCGGTAAGGCGTTTGCTTGCTAGCACGCTCACACGATATCATAAAACATTTAAAACAAAGTTAAAACTGTTTAGCTATGTTTTTAAATAGCGTAGCTAGCTTCACTGCCCTGCTAGTTGGCCACCCTAACAGTAACAGTGCCACTTAACAGAAATTTAAAACTTTGTTTTTAAACGTGCGCGGTGCGCTTGCTTGCCCGTATTTCTGCGAACTGTTTTCATATCAATAAATGGGTAGGTTATTCATATATGGCGTTCGTTCTTTATTGTCCCAATTATCGACACATTCCGTAACGGGCTAGCAGCTCCGTTACACAGACGAAACGATTATTCTTCCATAAGTCCAGCCAGCTAGCATTCATCACCCAGGGGACAGGGTGGAGAGCAGGGCAGGGCTGGAACACAAGGAAAAACAATAAACAAAAGCACATGGACCACAATGACAGATGGGGAGAACATTAAAACAACATTAAAACAACAACTAGGGGGCCGGAGCACTGACAAAAACTGTGTGTGTGTGTGTGTGTGTGTGTGTGTGTGTGTGCGTGTATACACACAGTTAGTTATGAAAGTACTTATATAAAGTGGTAGGAAGGAAGATGTAACAATGTAATGTGCCTTTTTCAGACATGATCAATAACACCAGTCAAGTACCTCTGACCAGTCTGATATTGTAGCGGACCATATCATCTAATAATAAAAATGCAGGAGTCTATATTATGTTGAGACCTTAATTTTTTTACTGCAAAGCTGAGTTCATACTGATTTTCTCCTTCATAAAATATATATTGAAAATGTATTTTACAAGGACAAAGAAAGCCATACACTAGTTTGAACGGTGTGCACAACAGAGAAGTGATTGCTTTAGGACCCACTGTCTTCCTTTAGTGGCCATATTCAGCAAACATTTTGCATTCAACAAGCTGTATGCTACTAAGTCCCAAATAACCTTGATACACAGTATGCCATGAGTGTATATTATGTACAAAACTCTAGACTATACAATATTCAAGTTCTACAAATGTTGAGAACTACAGACTGTTTTGGGAGTTTACTGTTATGCAGCATAAGAGATCTACTGTCAACGGAATGAGTCTTATTGATTATGTAGTATTCTGACAGAAAAATCATAGACCACAAGATGCCCAACATTTTGCATGATTACTGACATATTTGCAGTTCTCCAAATGACTTTCCATTTTCTAAAAATTCCATTTTAATCTCATAAACATTCCTCCATTGTATTCCCATATATCATCAAAGTAGAAATGAACTAATACATAATTTGACTTTACAGTAATCTGTCATCTGCCAAAATGACATTTTGAATACTAGTCATGGTGTCTCTGATAAGTTTACATGCTGCCAGTTTTTGCCATGCAGTTTACCTGTGTAAGGGCTCTGAGTGTCAACAATTATAACCATGTATATAAACATGAACTTTAAAAAAGTGTGGTATATGTACAACCCCTGGCAAAAATTATGGAATCACCACACTTAGAGGATGTTCACCCAGCTTTTTTACTCCATAGCAAATAAACAAATCACAAATATGACACAAAACTATTTTTGTTGAATAGCTGAACATTCTGGCTTCTGGCTTTTTTAAAATTTCCACCATACATTTTCATTAGGATTGAGATCCAGACTGTTTGCTGGCCATGTCATTGAGCTGATATGCCTTTCCTGAAGAAAAGCTTTAACACTCTTTGCTCTGTGGCAAGATGCATTATCATCCTGAAAATTGACTTCATCATCACCAAACCTATTTTCTATCAATGGAATGAGAGAAGTGTCCAAAATTTCAATGTACACTTGTGCATTGACTGTTGAGGTAATGATTGCCATCCCCCCTGGTCCTTTACCTGACATGCAACCCCATATCATAAATGAGTGGGGAAATATGATTGTTTTCATCAGGCAGTCATCTTTATATGTTTCATTAGATCGGCACCAGACAAAAGTTCCAGCATCATCTCCTTGGCCAATGCAGGTTTGTGATTCATCACTGAATATCACTTTCATCCAATCATCCACACTCCATGATTGCTTCTCTTTAGCCCACTGTAACCTTGTTTTCTTCTGTTTAGGTGTTAGTGCTGGTTTTCATTTGGCTTTTCTGTATGTAAATCCAATTTCATTCAGTCAATTTCTTACAGTTTTGTCACAAACATTTTACTCCTGTTTCCACCCATTTGTTTTTCATTTGTTTTGTTGTGCATTTTCTATTTTCAAGGCATATTGCTTTGAGTTTTCTATCCTGACACTTTGATGTCTTCCATGGTCTACCCGTATGTTTTCCTTTTATAACCTTCCCATTTTGTTTATACTTGTGTTACAGGTGCTAGACTCCGAACTACGCCACTTTGGGAATTTCACCCAAAGAAATAATTAACACCCTCTTTAATAAGATATTTGTTCCATGCACACAAGTCCCTCCAACTGAATGAAGCAAGCAGAGACGTGAATTCCACAATAAAAACCAACAAGTTTATTAAGATAGCTGATAAAAGTAACAAATAAAAACATACAAACCACGAGTTATAAAAATAGCAATAAAAAAATCACAAAATAAAACCCTGACCGTTCGTCCTCCCGACCATCGGGGGCGTTACTGCAGTACATGCGGGTAAGGGCGCTGCGGGGAGAGAGAGGGCAACTTACCGGAAGAGGAACGGGAAAGAGTAGTGATGGTGGCACACACACACTGCAAAAAGGGTGAAATAAGAGCAAGTGAGTATTTATAGGTCACCGTGCTAATCACGTGTCTTACCAGCCAACCGGGTAGCCCCATCACAATCGCACCAAATTTTAAACACAGCTGACTGGGAACAACCAACATCTTTTGCCACACTCTGTGTTGGATGTCCTTCTTGAAGGAGTTTTATAATCCTTTCCATTGTTTCAATTGACAACTCTCTTGTTGGGGCCATGTTTCCTTTCAATTAGCCAAGTCCAACAGCTCGTTAAGGTCTGCAAGTACTCTCTTGTAACTGCAAACTAATTTGCATTTTTAGACTTGTGCCGGTATTTGTTTTATAAATGCAAATTACAAGATGATTCCATAATTTTTTTCCTCTACTTGATCTGGAAAAAAATATGCCATTAATTAAACTAATTTAATTTAATTTGTTTGAGGTATGTTTCACAAAGCCAGAATGTTCAGCTATTTAACAAAAATAGTTTTGTGTCATATCTGTGATTTGTTTATTTGCTACGAAGTAAAAAAGCTGAGTGAACATCCTCTAAGTGTGGTGATTCCATAATTTTTGCCAGGGGTTGTAATTTGAATAAACATTCTCAGAAGTGTACAAAAATGTAAAAATCAATCCTAAAGAATTTAAACTTAGAAACTGGAAATACCTATAAAACTTAAATGGTAAGTAAAGCTGTGAAAGATTTGTTTTAAATTATTGTACCTGGAACTGAACTTATCGAACCACCCAAGATGCATTTCTATGGCAAAAAACAAGCAGGTCATGCATGAGGGTGTTACAATATTTCACACCTGTGACTTTGAGTGGGCTTGCAGAAACACTACCAGTCTGCTTTTGTCATGTTGCAAGCACAGAAGGAGAGATGTGGCAAATGTTTTTGTTCCATAAGGTTTGTAAGAAATGCTCCCCTTCGCATCTGTCTTTGCATTCCCTGACGGTCATGCCAGGGGGGGCTTGTGGGGAAACATTCACAACTGAGCTTTACATGTGGCTGGAAGGAAAAGGTGCAGGAACAGCTGTAAAGGGTCTCATTTGTGCACAATCAGTTGCTTGTACTGTGAAAGCGGCCCCCAGGAACAAAAAGAAGTTATGGTTTCTTTGCTGTACTGAAGTCCTGGGTCTTTTGTTGTAGCGGCTTTGAAAGATCTTAGTGAGATGGGAGTGCTGCATCACCATTATGGCAGCAGAAACCCATTCCTTTATTCAGCCATATTCAACAATGAGAAGTGTAGATACCATATACAATCAACCCCGGACTGGGTCATGCAAAGTATCACAGAGGGCTGGCAGAAGTGAAATCTTCTCCTGAACTGAATGCTTGCAGGGAAACCTGTTCCAGGCATGTGACCGGCATAAGGAGAAATGGTGGCAATTATAGGCAGGAGATGTGGCTGACAGCTGGACTAAAGGATTGCTACAATTTGCAAACTGGTGCCAGCCTGGGCAGGCTCCTGTGATTGCTTTATAGAGCAGACAGGCGAGTACAGTGGCAGGGGAAGAAAGGACTGCTAAGCTTATTGTGCTCCTGTGATTCATCAGTTTCATTAGCGTGATGATTTTGTGTTACATAAGCATGTATCCATTCTCCTTCCTATGATGTACTACAACAAAGCATGTGCTTTTATGCACACTTAAGAGTTACATAAAACCCACCAATATCCATGAAGTGAAAAAATATAAGTTTGAACAGTGACTGTGGTATAGTCCTCATCATGTTTATGCTATGTGAATCCAGGTTACTAAAAGACTGCCTTTATCCAGTTGAGGAAAAAAAGTTAAACCTCATCCATAGGTCTGCTCATGGTTCCATCACTGACTATAATGCACCTCAAATTATACAGTGGTGATACATTTTCACTGTGCATATTTCTCACTGTAATGGAATGTCAGGATTGACAGTTTTATTACGGCTTCCATTGCCTTGCTTGACAGCAGCAGTTGTCACAGAATGAATTAAAGCGGAGTGCAAGTTGAGTGTGTGGCTGGTTATCTGACGCTGCCATTGCTGGGTATGCGACCTGGCCGACACAGAGGAAATAAAATAAGCACCTGTCTGTCCCCTTTCAAAAATGATTAACCTTCTGGAGGTTACACTGCCTTGTGGAAGATACATATTGCAAACAAAAGAGATGCTTCAAATATAGGGGTTGAGAAATGTAGCAGAAAATACACAACAGCTATGATTCCTTATGTGTTCTCCTCTTTTCATGAAAATATTCCAGTCCATGGAAGTGGACAGGAGCAGAGAAGATGAGGCTAGGAGGATCAGGGAAGCTACAAAAAGAACACTGGAATGGACCATTGACCATTGACCATTTGCCAAATATTTACCAAGTACAGCATGACGTACAGAAGTTCTTCTAGGGAAAATAGAAATGAGAGAGCCTGAGAAAATCACAGCTTAGTTTTGTTCTATTCAAACATGGATATTTTTGCAGGATAGTTCAATAGCCATTATTCTTGCCTGGAGCATTGGGATTGCATTCATTTCGTGTTTCCTTCAAGGGATATATTACAAGATTTTCTTTGCTGGAAGGTGTTGTGAGCAAACAGAACAGTACATGCAATGTGTAGAGATGGCCTTAATAAAAAACTCTTGCTCCTTGCAGAAAAGAATTTGGTTGTTCATCCTTCTATCACAAGCAATTTTCAAACTTTGGTTCAATACAGATGTAGAAAACTGTACATGTTTATTCATTCTTGTACAATATCATTTCTTCATGTTTTTCCCCTTTATATAACCCTATTTTGGAATTGGGCATGCAAGGTTCCTCTCTGCAACAATCTCTGCACTCGTGGAGGAGCACTGAAATGAGGCAATCCAATGTGATATACTCAAATGCAGCCAATGGCTATTTTTCACACTGCACGTCAAACAGTGCATAAGTTGAGCACTTATTGGAGGATAGGCACTGTTGTACTGATGCCATCTGAGCAACTCTCAGGTGCCTGATGAGTTATGGGCCACCTCTAAGCAGGGAGATGAAAACATCAAGTAGCAACAAGCAGTAACCCCAACCCTTATGACTCAAAGAACAAAGCCATTTTGTTCCTCCACTGTGGGAACAGTCATTGTTGGAAACCTGAGACAGGTTTCAAACCTGGCTCGTATGGCTCAGCCTGCACTCAAAGTGAACACCTTGGCAAGTGAGCCACTCAGGTCCTAACACACAAAAGTGACTATCTTTTCTATAATTATCTATCTTTATAGTCCAGTAAAAAAAGGTGGGAAAAAGTGCTTTATTATTGTCAGAACAGTGTTTTCATCTGTGTTTGTGAATTGTGTTTGTTATTGACATTACCATATCCTATACATGCACACATAATTTTATTAACAATTCCAATCAATGCTGAGTGTTTACAAGATCAAAGTAAAAGTTTTTCACCTTATCAAGCCCAATATTGATCAGGAAATGCAACTGCCCATTTATGTTGGTTGACATGTTGGACGAATGCTTTAATACACATCCAGCCTGGGCAAGCATTGATACAGTATGTCCACCTGACTCCAGGATCAGTTAGTTCAAACTAGGGTTTCAAACCCAATTTTTTTTTCAAAATGTTCTGTTCGGAGCGGAAACAGTATTTTAACGTAGTAATAATAATGAAAACTAAGTGATGATTTTTTCTTTATACTCACGTTTGATCAGTTCATCAAACACCAAAATTGGTTTAAAAATTAAGGACAAATGCAGGCTGGATCCAGGGTTGAGTCTTGAATGGGCATAGCACAACAGAGTGTGTTACACTTTAAATATAAATTAAAATAAGAAATAATGTGTGAAACTAAGTACAACATCCAATAAAAATGCTTTCAGATTGCAGGGGAAAGTAAATATCTCATCTCAGTAATTTATCCATGTAATCACTACAGAGTCAGGGGAAACTGCTTATTACAACTGTTCATCTAAAGCCTGTTGCTGTTTTGTGTCTGGAATGCTCAACTCACTCGTGTACATGAATTCTTGTTCCTGGATCAATACCCTGTTTTCTGCATAGACAAAAAGCAAATGTAGCTTCCCTTCCAACACCCATTGCAAGGCTTTTCTTCTGGTGCTTTTGTCCAGCAAGCATTTTGTTGAGTATGAATCATGTGTGGGAGAAAGCAAGACATGAGTGGACAGTTAGGACATGCTGGTTGATCAGTCAATCAGCCTATCCCTCACAAGGTCAGTCTGCAACACCACAGAGTACAGCAGAGTTCATTCAACAACACTAGCATTTCCCTTTGACTGTCTTATACTTTGAATTGCTGTCAAAATGTTACACCTCTGGAATCTTGTGTATGTTATTTAAAAAACCTAAATGCTACTAAAGGTAACTTCAGTGTTAAAAGGATATTATCTACCCTATCATCTGGGTACTATTCACTAAAAAAAGATATACAGCTGACTATTTGTTACTTTTCCTGGTACCTACTACCTCGGTGACAAAAGGTTGTATACAAAAATAGTTCCTATTTAAACAGTCAATCACAGTTAAAATGGTGGCTACTTAATTCAGTGGTTGTCTTTGAAGTCTTGCCAGTACTATACTATTCTACTTCCACTTCATCATGCCATTTTGGTCAGTTGCATTATTACACAGGGCACAGCATCCCCCATCTATCAATAGCTTTTTTCTGAGAACAGTTTGAAAATGGTTAGTCTGTCAGCGTGTGCTAATCCTACCCCATTCACTGTATCTGCCCACTTTTCCATCCAAATGGGCAATTACTTTGTTTTGAAATGCACAGAACCTGGTGCGCATCAAGGGTCTCATTTTGAATAACCATGTGCAATCACTGACATTAAACCGCTTTGTTTACACTGACCTTTGGTTATAACACTGACATAAACTACACATTTTACAACTAGCAATCGAAACGCATTGTTTTTCAGCTGCAGCACTGTGCAGAATGTGCTAGGCAAGATGTAACAATGTTGGGTATTAAGGGGTAGCAAGAAATAGGATCACAGATGTGTGCACTAAATATGTAAGATGTGTTGTAAATACAAGAAAGCTTTGAAAACCATATTTTGCAAAGACAAATTTTGAAAAATAGTGTTAATGACAATTTATTTATAAATTGTTTCATGGGGTGACCTTCACAAAGATACTTTACAAGAAAAGTATAATACAGTGATTTCCTGACATTTCAAAGATTGTATTTTTATTAATCGTTGTATGTCATCAGAAACAACCAGGTCTGTGACCCTAATTCTTTATGGCATATACATTCATGTATTTCAGAGTGTGTATGTATTTATGTATGCAAACCACTTACAGCCTGACTGGGACTACAGAATGGCAAGCTGCAGTTCTGAGCATTTCAGTGTCATGATTTTTAGCCATGGAGCTTTGAATGCAAATGAACGAACGTGAAGTAATTCCCTTTTTAATGGATATTGTGTGAATTAATTGAGTCTTATAGTGGTATGACAGTAGCTGCCTGTGTCGTTCAATTACAAAGACACAACAACATGCCCTGCATAGCATCCACCTGTACTACCCTTGAAAACACATTCTTCTCACAAGACAGAAATGAGTTCTAAATAGCACAGTGATGTTGAATAACCTCTAATTCAAACAAACTGAAGGTGGTGGGACTCTACAGGGCTGGAAGAGATTTAATTATTCGAGTTGCCTGGTTATGTTATTAAAATGAAAACCTCCATGGCTGAAATGATGTATGCAATAAACTGGAACACAGTACACCATTCTTCTCTTAATTTCCTATCATTAAAATGAAGACATAAGGGGGGAATGAATGAGGTTCTTGCATTAAGTAACTAAAATACCCTTCAAAATGCTTTCATTTGGAGCATTAGGAAATTTGTTAATTCATGGGATTTGTGGCATTGTAGCCAAACATGGCAATCCCTTGCAAAGAATGGATGATAGCCCGGGATTTAGGATTAGTAATGTCTGTCAAATCTCAAACAAGAAATATACATTTCCTTTGCCAGGTTTTAATCTGCCCAGCACCATTTTCCTCCTATGATGTTTTCATTAAAAGTATTCTTTTTTTGTTCGCAGTGTACTTTACACCAGTCTCTGCTGATGTAATTATTGGGTATTTATGGGTTTGTAAAGCAGAAGGCAAGTTTTCTTTTCGCTTGTTTCAATGAATCTGTACAGACCTTGTTTCTTCATGTTGTAGTTTACATATGTATGTATGTATGTCTTATATTGCTGTTGCTGTCATCGCTGAGTACATTTGCCTTTCTGTAGTTGCAGAACTGTGGCTTGCACAGGTGTCGCCCTGGCATAATGTGCGCAGCACAGGAAGCAAAACAAAGTTAACATGCCATCTAATAAACACAGTATTTGGATTGTCATTTAGAGGGAGAAACCATTGCCTATATTTTGTCTCCTCGTTTTATTGACGAAAAGAAAGAGATTTTATCTAAGTTTTTATTCTATGACGTACATTTTAGTCTCGTCTTTTTTCGTCAACAATATCACATGTTAATATAGTCACAGTCAGTGTTCGAGGACATATTGGTTCCGTCTCGTCATCGTCTCGTCTTAGTCATGGAAAAAAGGGTCGTTGACGAATATATTTCGTCTAGTTTTGTCTGACGAAATTAACACTAGTACTCAGTGATGACAGCAACATGCTAGGGAGAAAGAGACGACTGGATATTTGGTCCCATTTCAAATATAATGAGACTGATAGAAAATCCGAATGCCTAATTATATCTGACGGGAAGCCATGTGGTTTTAAAATATCTGGAAAGAACACAACAAACCTTAAGCGGCATATTAAGGCTAACCATCAAGAAGTTCAGGTAATGTTAAGTTAACGTCTTGATCATAATATGAAAACTAAGATGGTTTTTAAGCTATAAGCCAACCAGTTAGCTGTGGTGTTTAATCTACATTATACAGGCTGTGCTTTATAACCAAACCAGACTCATTAAGCTAATTGGCTTGCAAGTTGTGAAGGAGATGAAAACGAGTGACAAAGCTAACGTAGGATTGAACTGAGATGTTAGCATGCAACACTGCTAACAGGCTAACATGTATCGTATCATGTTTTTTTTTCTACTGAGAAAAAATGAATCCTAGGCAGCTTAGCTGGCAAACATTTTACTTAAACCTATGTTATGCACACTGTTATGTTATTGTAGGTAGCTCACATTAGTTTGTCTAGCTAATATTCTCTGCCCACAAACGTTATTTTACATGTAAAATAACGTTAGCCTACATCATTTCTAAAGCTAGACCTTTATCAGTGCTAACAGTGCTGATATTTGTGAGACAAATATAAAGTAGATTGCAAGGGGCAGCTTCATTGTAAAACTAGCAGTTTAACTAGTTAAAACACACGTTACAACTTGCAGTCATAACGGCACTCTGAACTCTTGAGCAGCTACTAGGGCAATACATGAACGCACAGTTAATCACAGGTGTATTTATTTTGCTATGTGATGTGTGAATCTGAACTATCGTGCGTTAGTTTTGATGCAAAGCATTGTATCTTGCAAAGCCTGCATTGCATACGTATGTAGGCTGTAAACTACATGTACAAAATTGACGGATACCATCGTCGTCTCAACTCTTATTTAATAAACAAATTATACACCGGAGAAAAGGAAGACGGCGAGTTGGCGTGAGAAGGCGCATGTGTGGCGTGCGAGATGTTAATTGCGTGTGTCACACGGTCAATGCTTGAGACTTGAGAACCATGGCATATTTAATAACCTTGCCTTCAAAAATCATGAAAGGTGTCTGCAGAGACATGCAGGCATAACCTGTATAAAGTAGGCAGTTTACTCTCAATATAACACCACCTAGTTTTGATTGTGTAGGCTTGTCTCATTAAGTTGCAATCAGAGCAGTTATTCACCTATAGTGCAACACTTGTATTTCCTGATGTTGCATCTGGCCAGGCATCATTGTATATTTATTCTTATCATAGATTCCAGATGTGGTAAAGAAACCCAGCAAAGAGGTGAGGCCATCCATCTCGGGGGCGTCAGACCAGTCACTTTTTACAAAGTTGCATTCTCAGTCATTCAACATGTGTATTTCATCAGGTAATGGTAAAACAATTCTTATGGGAGATGAGTGAAAGATTAAAATAACAACTATCTCTTTTGGTTAGACTAGATTGACTGAAATGTTAATGAAAATTAATCTAATGGTTTAAAATAGAAAAGACTAAAATGTGACTAAAATTATTTTCATTGACTAAAATTTGACTAAAATACTTCTGGTTTTCGTTTGACTAAAATAAGACTAAAATGCCCAGGCTTTTAGTCAACTAAAATTTGACTAAAAAAATAGTATATGGTTGACTATATATGACAAAAACTATTAAGGACATTTGACGCAGGACTAAGACAAAGACTAAATTAAAAAATAGCTGACAAAATTAACGCTAATGTAGCATGTCACTCTGGTATACATTGGTGATTAGCATGTAGGTAGGTCAAGGCGTGGAATTAATTCCTAGCCAGGGAAGGTTGCCCAGGTTGTATGTCATGAAAGAATGGTCCTTAATAGTATCATCTATTCCCAAGTTTAGTAGGCATCTCACTGCAAAACAGATGGTCCTGTCATAATCACAGGCTCACCCAGGGGACCAATTTTTTAAATGATCGTGCAACAAGTTCATAGCTGCAAGGACTGGGTGGAGGCATGAGTTGGTGGCAGTTTGCTGCAATTTCACTGGCACCTCTATGTACACCCCTTTTGATAAGGAGGGTTCAGATGTGAAGGGGTGATTGTAATGAACAGGGGCAAGCCAGGGGCCACCTGAGCAGCAGATGGCAGCACAGTAAAACCATGGCTGCATCAGGCCTGCACTACCACACCTCCCATCCTGCCAAATTGACAAGCCAAAGAGCTTGTGTCATTTCCCTGCCAGGCGCGCTTGTGAACCAAACATAACATGGACACATAAAGCAAGAAATCTGCTCCCTTCTGTGTGCTGCACAGAGGAGGCCCAGGGGAGCAATAGACAATGCATCCAGATGACTTTGCACAGCTGCCGAGTGGAGACTCAAGCTGACAAACAACAGCAGCACCGGAACCAAGACAAGACACTTCCGACCAGGAGGCTTCCTCATTACAAATACTACTAGCTAGAAACCGTACTCCTTGTAAAAGTGGAGGCAATTAGCTCCCAGAGGAACGCAACTTCTTGAAACAAGCCTTCTGGATACAGGCAGCAGTTAAGTTTGTTCACCCTACCACTTTTCTGCAGAACTGATTGTGCTCCAAATTTCATTCAGCAGCAGCTATATACTTTTATTGAAGCTCCAATAAAAGGGACCAAGTTTGGTGTTGGGTTTCACTGGCTAATATGTCAACAATCAAAATGCAGGGTAACACAAATCATAAATATGACCGCACTGCTGGGAGTCCACTTGCACTCTGTGCATCCCAGTGATTGTTTCACTCTCACATTTAATTCACCAATGGAAAACATGCAACCAAAAGCAACACTGCAAAGGGATCAGCTGCAGTTTCTTTAATCATGCTGAAATAAACATATGCATCAGTACTTAGTTTCCATTTGTCTTGATTCTTTTTTTCACAATCTCATTCATTTTGAGATTCCTTTGGGGGTCTGCAGTGACCTGAAATCCTAAAGGGGTGATTGTGTAGACACAGAACTCTGAGGCTGCAAGATTAGAAGCTGTTGATGGCTGTACGGCTCATTTCACCCAGAGGGATTCAGATTTGATGGTGACACGGTCCTAGACCACACTCCCGTGTTGCCTTCCTGATCAGCGCGAGGCTGAGGCGCAGGCCTCATTGTCCGTGGGAAATCACACAGTTGTGTTCAGCCAGTGGGGTAAAATGTCTGCGAGGTTTGGAATTCCAACTCAGGAGAATACATGAGTGGAATTTAAAAACAGCTTCACTTAAGCTGTTGCAGAATTTCATTACAAGGGAAGAGGGAATTAACTTGTGTTGTGGCCTCAAAGTCACCAGCCATTTGTCTCTTCTGCCTGACACTGGTATGTCTTTATGTCGTATTTCCACCTGCCCCCCCTGTGAGGCATCAGAATGTCACAAAGAATCATTTTTTTCTGAGTTGTTTATACCTGATTTTGGAGAATAAGAATGCTAATCTACTGTGACTGACAGGATACAGGTGTTCATCAGACTGTATTGTAGACCATTCATCAGACCGTATTGTATTTCAGTTTATTTATTTTCAGTTTATTACCTGTCTAATGGTAATTAGGCAGAATGAAAAAGCTATCAAATATTAGTTCGACTTTACATATTCAAACATAATATACATATTCGCACTGATTATTAAAATTTTCTCTTGAAATAAATGTAAAAACAAGTACTAGATCAACAATATTAGATATACAGTATTAGATCTATGATAGTTCGGCTGGCTTCTTGCTTCTTTTGCAATGCACTCTCTAATCCATGCTTTTGATGAAAGTGATGTTGCTTAAAATGGCTTAATACAGGCTTACTGGCTTATTGTGAAAAAATACCAAATTCATAACACAATGAATGATAAGTAGTCCTTTGTCTCATTTGATACATTTGTATAGTTAAACAGTCTGAGGCATTGGCAACTGCCTAATGGGCACTGTGCCTGTGAAAGGGTCGGAACAAGCTCAATGTATATCTTTGTCCCCACTCAGTCATTTCTGAGTACGTAAATCCCTCCTTGTATTAACCATTAGATCTTCCTCTACATTTAAAAATTGATTTACTGACAATTACTGTAATGGAAATGAGGATTACTAATGACTTAGGGTAAATTAAAATCAACATTTAAAGATGCTATGACACGACATCTGAATGCAATGAGTGCTCATTTCCAGGGGCTTCCTACATCTAATCCCCATTATCTGACTTACAAGCCACACGTGGCTGGAGATGGTGAGGATTGCTAATGCTGTTCTGGATGCCTCTCTCCATATTTACATGCTGTTCTCATATTGCGGGCCTGTCTCATGACAGGAGCAACAGACATTGTGGAAGTACCTTTGCTAAGCTCACTGTAATTGAGCTGACAATGTGAGGAATAAAGAAGAGAAGAACTCTTTAAATATTCATCAGACAGTCTTGACATGGATCTGAAATGAATAAGCCATATGTGTCAGTACTGTGCGCATAAATGACTGTGTATATGTCTGCGTTCCTGTCTCTGGGATTTTCATATTAGCAATTATCTCTTAACAGCAGAGGTGGTCGTAACATTATTAGATATGGTGAGAGGGTTGCTGGTTTGAATCCCAGGTCGGCCATGACTGTTGTGTATTCAGGCAAAGGGTCTTTTCATACTCAAAGTAGGCCAGATGGCAGATGTGTACAAAAATTTGTTGCAATTTTCTGAGCAAATTGTCTGCCACAGCTCTGGTTCTCTTTCATGATCTGTTGAATGCTCATACTGCTAGAAGAAAGAAGAAACTGGTTCCCGGTAAGACTCATATCTCACCGAAGACTGGACTGACATCTCAAATATCTAGATTTTGCCCTTTTTGTGCTCAGTCACTGAATCCTCTTTGTGCACTGATGCCAAAAAACTCACATGCTTCAGTAATTACTATCAACCAAGACCAAAAACATCATCTAAATAATTTTATTGTGTTACATGACATAACCACATGAGTGTGTTGCATGTGTTTGTAAGTATACTGCTTCTTGAAGATATGATTTATGAATTATAATTAAAATCTTATATTATATGACAAGAGAAGAATTGAGTAGATGCATCCCAAATTTAGTGTATTGTCAACAGAGCTCAATCCAATCCTCAGTTTTTTCCCCAATAGAGGATTTAGCTATGCTTAATTAGGCTGTTGAAAATGCAATCAATCATGATAAAGGTTCAGACTTCATTCATGAAAGCTGGAAATATTGTTTCAGGAAGGGAAAAAATTGCCTCTCATTTCTACCATATTGTAATATTGATGTATTGTGACGGCTTAATAATTAATCGCTACTTCATGTCTGAGCCCATGAAGATTTTTTTTGCACCATTCTTTAGCCATTGCAATCAATAAGGTTTTCTGGCAATTGTGGTGCTATTGATCAGGCGGAGAGGTTTCCCCAGAGTGAGGCCGTCTGTCACTTTCTTTGGCCCAAAGTACGCCCACCTCCAGCCGGGCTGCATCTGCCTTCTGGCACTCCGGGGGTACTGATGGATCATCCGGCCAATTCTGCTTATCTCCCCAAGATGCTGGATGTGATCTGAAGGGATAAAGCTGAGGAAGATTAATGCCTGGTGGGGCGGACGGTTCTGAACCCACACACGAGCGAACAGCATTCTCCAGAACCTGCCATAGTGTGTGTTCTCAAGCACAACATATCCAGAGGAATCAATGCGAGGGGACAGAACAAACCAAGCACAACCCCAACAACCCTTCCATCTGTCTGCTGGGACTTCTTCTTTCAAACAGTGTGTGTGTGAGTGTTTCTGAGGGAACATAACAATAGTTGGAGCGGTTTCTCTTACTGTCTTACAGATAGTTTTCAGGTGGCTTCAAAGTGCTAAGCAAGTTACTTAAATGTGGATTAAAAGCACTGTGTGGAAGAGTGAGGGCAAAATATAATAATTGATTAAATGATCTTAGATTTCATTGTTTTAATTCGACAAAGATTTATGAAAGAACCTTCTATTCTGTATGTAAAAACCAAATAAATTTTCTCTGCTTGCTTTAATTTTGCAGCCATCACTGACCTGGGGGCAAAAAAGGATTTTTTTATTAATCATTCAAAATCCCTATGGAGCATAACTATTGGGAAACCCTGCACATAGCAGTTACACTGTAATTGCTTGTAGTTACACAATGTCACTGCAATATACAGTATTATACATAAGTATCCACACCCTGACCCTGACTAAAGGTAGCAGAGTAATTCAGGACTTTAATTTAGGACAGATATGCAAAGTTGTGGGAGGTGGGGAACATAAACTTTCTTAAAGCATACTGTACATTACTGTAGGCTCTAAAGATGAATAGAAAAAACAATCACAATGGAATGGGATGTTGCAAAAAATATATTACTTACTATATGTGACAGGATAGGTTACCTCGCTTTCCATAGGGTTCAGATAATTGGGGGTGTGATGGTTGCCGCCCAGGTGATTACAGCCTGCTACGTTCTCGTGTATTTAAACCCCTTGTACCTGTACACGTACCTTGTACCTACTCGTTTTCCACTTCCGAGTCCGCCTCCTCCCGTGTTCCTGCTTCCTGTTCGGTCAGTGATCGCCAGTGCTTCCTGTATTTTAAATAATGAAAACCGGTTCAGCTGAGATAACCCGTGTTGCGGTCGCTGATTGCAGGTATTTGTAGGCCGGGATAGTGCAGTCGGTTCTGAGGGCTACTCAACCGGAATCATCTTATTTCTATTCCGTGTGGTTAGATCATGGGCAGTCTGCAACGCTAGCTGCTGTTTTGCTTTATAGTTTTAGTTCTTGTTTTAAGCTAGCAGCATGGTATGGTAGTTAAAAGTCTGTCTAGCCCTTAGGATTATAAATGCCTTCTTTTGTATACGATTCTGTGATGTGTGACCAAACTAACTGGTTTTAGCGTGTTTTAAATCTGTTTTTCGATTAGGGTAGCGCACCCAGATGCAGTGGGCTCAGGCTGTCTGGTGGTGGGGGTTTAGTTTGTAGTGGAGTATCCCTTCACCTGCATGTCTAGTGATCTGCACCAGCACATTGAAGTTCACGTTTGCTGTGTTGACTGAGTGAGGCTGCGCACGGAGCGGTGAGTATTGTTCACACAGGTGGAATCCTTAGTGGTGAGTAGTATAACTTCCCCCAGACAGCTCTTCACCCACTGTTAACGTGTTATTAATTGGAAATATCTTATTCCAGCGGTGCATGCTTTTATCCCTCTTTCAATATTTCATACTCTTAGTAACAATAACTCGTAGTAAATTGTAGTTTGAGGATTGTCGATAAATTATATTTCAACTTTGAACCACGTCTCTAGCTTCTTCCTTGTATCAAACTCCGGGGGTCCTTTATTGTGTAGCATAGGTGTCTAGGCCCCACCCATAAAACTATTTTCCCTTGGCGCAATCCCAGGGTGGCGTAGTAGGTTTGACAGCCGCCATACACCTCATTGTTACATATACATTCAGAACATTTTATCAACTCTTGAATTGTGTTGAGTGTTAAATGCAAGCTCCTAAACCTCAGCACAGACCCATTGAGGCCTGGGAGGGGGTGATGTAGTACTACATAATTATGGAAACTTATTTGGATTCAGTTGGTAATTTCTAACAGGTGCTTTTTACATGCTTGCATTTGCACTGAGCAGCACTTTACAGCTCTGATTCTACTCTACTCTCTAAGTGTAACAATTGTATAACAAGAAACTTTGTACAGGAAGTTTAGGCATTTGCTGCATATGTTGCTGAATATTATTTTATTAATACATGACATATCTTTTGATATACATTAAAATGCATTTTGAACATGTGTCAACACACTGATTGTACAAGCTGCTTCTTTCCAATTGGTGGGTGACAGGAAATGCATTTTCTCATTAGGTGCGTTTTGTACCTGGAATATTTGTGACCCTCAGAGTCAGAAAATAATCAGAAAGTCAAAAGGTCAAGGTGTTACATTACTTTAATATTTATATTAGCTCTGGTGGCTCGTATTGTTGTGGTACACAGAGGCTACATCTGGCCCCTTTCTGACATCCATTATCTCGATATCCTCTAATGACCCAGTATTCCTCAAATGACATGCACTTTAGAGTGCAGAGTGGCCTCTCAGAGCCTGACTGATTTGCCATTCACAGAGACACTGAGTTAGATGTCATTAGACTTTAAAAGTGGATACATTGAAATCATCGGTGCTCCATTTTCCCATCTCTGTCTGTCTCATTAAGTTGAAGGGAAATTTGTGTTTTGTCAGAAGACACCATATAGAGGACAAAAAGGACTATTATCTGACATATGCTTTCAGTGTATAAACATGGCAAGTTATTCACAGGTACTAATTATACATTTTCCATATGTATATACATACACATTTAAAAGATAGCTCTGTGACACATACTTAGGAGGCACTATTCCAATCTAATGCTAACGAATGTACCCATAATACTTTGTAGGCTGAAGGATGCAGATAGCGTCATTACTTGAGGAAAGGAAGAAAGACAGATTATGAAAGAAATACATTGATGTGAATGATCTTGCTTGCACCTTGACATTTACAGAACTGCCCTATTCCAAAATAAATGAACCTGAAAAAAGACAAAAACTTCATAACATATCTTCCTGTAATGGGATTTTGTCATCCTAGTTTCTTTCTTTTCTTTTAGGTTTGGTGGAGACATAAGGATTAAACTTACAGCAGTTTTTCATCACTACACAGTAAGTGCAATCCAGTAAATTGGATAAGAGGTTTCTGCTAAAAGACAATCTGATTTCACTATTTGAGTGAAACCATCTCAATTTAAAATCCATTCAATTTCCTCACATTTTTATGTGCTCTTTATTTAAGCTACCTCCAGACCTAATTGAATAAGTCAACACAAGCAACCTGTAAGCTTGTTAACTAGCTAGCTGTGCAATGGTAAAGGCAGGCGCATAAATCATTACCTAACTGGCTAGATACCCATACTGTGTGACAGGCAGAAACATCACAGAAATGGCTGATGCACTGCCTCTGGCTGCACCACAGCAACACCCACATTGAAAGAGAAAGAAGCCACTCAAGAACCTTAGAGCTGTCAACATTGCATGGGCCAGAGTCACACCAGAGACTGCCGTAGCCCATGACTAACTGTTCCAGTACATCAGTTAGGATCTTGGCACAGGAGAGTGCCCACAGTGACACTTTCTTGTACAAGCTACAATATCAAGACAAAAACACACTGCCTGGCCCTAGCTAAAAGAAGAGAGGCAGAAGCCAAAATCTGTAATATGGCAGGGGCTGGTATCATCCAATCCTCCGACAGCTCCTGGGCTATTCCTGTCATGATGCAGTGCAAGAAAGATGGGTTGTTATGGTTTTGTGCTGATTATCACCATCTCCGCACATTCACCAAGCAAAGACTCTTACTTCCTGCCATGTGTATATGTGTACATATATATATATATATACACACACACACACACACACACACACACATCCCCTACTTCTCTGTGCTAGTACATGCATTCAAATGCCATATATCAAGATGAATAATTTATCATTTCCATGTTTTTGTGACATTAAATGCATATCTCAGCAGGAAATGAATGGGGCTGGCAGTGGCTCAATATTGTATTTTGACTTCTAATTTAGTGGAATCAATTGTACATGTGTTTTGTACCCCCACTTTAATAGGCAATTGATCTGCAACTGAAGACATACTTCCATAATCTCTTTCAAGGGAACCATGACTTTTTCATGAGTCCTTGCAGGCATATCTACTTTTAAAAATGTATTGAGACTTCCACACAGAACTAGGGATTGCTTAATTTGAGCCTCTTTGAAAATCAGAATTAAAATAAAATGATAAAAGCAGTATTAAAGCAATGAGTACAGTGACCTTATTTTTGTAATAAATAAATAAATAAACAAATAAACAAACAAACAGCATGTTGGGCATGCAGCATGGGCTATTTGAGTATCTATTGCCCTTCATTTCCTATGTAGATAGAGCACCAGAGCAATTACAAAGACATTGAGGCTGTGCGGTGCTTTATGAATAATGCCTGAAGAGCATAACCCCAGCTTTACTGATGCTCTGAAAATAGTTGTGGGAAATCATTTCCACCATTATCAACAAGCACACAGCCAGATATATATATACACATGTAAATGTGTACATATATATGCATACACACAGAAAGCCAGGTCTCCTATTAGTTTTAAAACTGTGCTGGTCAGATTAAAATATGGAGTGTCACCAAAGCTTGAAGGACATTTTGTCAAAATAACCAGGCCTGCAGAGAGAACAGAATTGTCATTCCAAAAGTATATTTTGAAGGCTGATGGATTTTTCTGCATGAGCAGATGAATCCAGCATCAACCATGGCCTGCAGTGGCACCATTTTTACCATCATGTATTTAAAATAATAGATTGTAGCATCCCAAAGGGAACTGTGTAATACCATATTAGTTCAAAAAAAATGAGAACACTATATTCTGCTCTGTACTTCAAGTACAGGCACAAACTGCTTCAAATTATTTGGCTGAAGCAAAACTTTTCTGCCTTTTTTGATTGCATTCTTATGATGGAAGGCTTCAGTGCGCACACAGTTCAAAAAAACCTCTGTAAATCAGTTTTATATTGGATACAGTGGTACAGCTAGCTCATGCAATACAATTGTTCTATTATGATCCTTGCATAATAAACAAAGATTCCTGATAAAGCCCATGTGTATATATTTTCTGGGTGTTGTCAGGAGAGGAAGGATCTATTGGGAAATTAATTACTATTCCTGTTTTCCTCAAAACTAGGATTCTCCCATGGTAAAATCTTCTGGCCTGGACAATTCATCATCTTTACCTGCTGGTGTGTCATTTATCAACCTTATATTTGAGCTTTATTGAAAGGAAAGTGCTCATTTCCAATCATTACAGAGGTAAATAACAGCCCCTCATTCCTCCAGGTCAAGGAGGAAAACCTCACACTATACCACTACTGCCTCTGCTTTTCTATTTATTAAAAAGGCAGGTTTCAAACATGCCTTTATTGAGTTTGTGAATAGGTGAATACAGCAGTTAAACTATCACTGCTGGATAGTGATCTTTTTCAATCATGGAAGGAATTTCAATTCCTTCCAATATATTTTGGCCCAAAGAAAATAACTGAGGACACACAGTCATCGATTCTGACAGCTCCTTTCCAAATCCCATAACCACAGAGTGGGTACTACATTGTGCTCATTGCATGAATGGCTGAAAATAGTTTACCTAATTTATTAGGAGGTAGGTAAATACACTGTTTAAGTATGGTAGGATTTTTTATCATTGAAACCATAGTCAAAATCCATCAAAATGCATAATCATTGGAAAAGTAGTCAACAATCACTGACAGTCTCATATATCCCATAGTAAATCCCACAGAAGAGCTGCTCTTAGTGAACGATCTTGTTTGATTGGCATTATCCCCCTGTTACAGACAGACCTACAATTTTAACAATTGCTCTCTTCATTAGAAATACTACCACTTCACAAACAGGTGAATATCAGCCACACATAGCCATTCTCATGGGATCTCTTTCACTTGACCATATGTAGCAGGATTGCTAATACAATGCGTAGGCACACACAAGCTAGTTAGCATGCTAGGCAGGGCTGACAACATAGCAGTTACCCGGTTTGCTATCACACAGATCAGTCAAAGTGAGCAGCTATAAATACACAGTATTGGTGGTAACAGAAAAAAGCCTTACCTTTCGCCGTTCATGTGATGTATTCTGTGTGATGTGTAACTTCCTTGCTGTTAGGTTTTAAACTGTGGACATGCATGCTACTTACACTTGGTGCAGATCTGACGGCTGTCTGTTTTATAGGTGGCCATAGACTGAACGGTGCTGCCTGGCCTTTGTGGGGAATAAAGGAACTGGTTTTAAACTTTTATTGTTAACGGTAAGAGTAGGGAAGCATTCGGCTCCTGAGGTGTTGTTACTACAGTGCCTACATACACTAATCCTGGTCTGATCCCTACAGGACATTGCTGGCTGCTGTTTTGCCATTGTGTTTTTATTGTGTTTTAAATTTGTTTTATTGTGTAACCCGCGTCACCGTATATCGCACGGGGTAGCCTGCCTCCATAATTCCCTTGTGTTAGTGTCCCCAGTGTGTGTGTATGTACCGCCTGTGTTAGCAGATCGCGCTGTTGCAGTAACTAGCTTACTAGCTGGCTATATTCAGCGCAACCTGCCCTTTGTTTTTTTACTTTCCCTTCGTCTTATTGTTAATTTTTTTTTTTGTGTGTTAATTGTTTTAGTCCGACAAACCAACAGTGGTTAGCTGTTCTAAATGGGTTTTGATTGATTTTACTGTTTTGGTCATTTGGGGTTGTTTGATACTTTTACTCGTGCGTGGCTTGGATTTGTACTTGCGGGGAGGAGGCAGTAGCGGCATATCGGAGGTGGTTGTCTTTTACACAAACGTGTGTGTGTGTGTGTGGGATATTCAGTACGTGGCTAATTTCACTTTTTTTTGGAACTCACCCCCATGTGGTGCTCCTTTGTGTGCTTGTGTCTCCGTATCACGAGTGTCTGTGGTGTCACTTCCACTTCCGGTGTCGTGAGTACCCCTCCCAGTGGTCAGGTCCTACATGCACGTTGACAGTGGATCCTCCACTGGTCATGGAGGACCTATTGCCACTACCCTTTTATTTTTATTTTATGGATTGTCTTATCGTTTTTATATATTAAACCGAGTTTTAAATCTTTGAATCTACGCCTCTGCTGACTTTATTCAATTAAGGGGACCTGAGTGGGGAATAAACTGTATTGTAAAACTATTTCCTTGGGCGCAATTCCCAAGGTGGCGTAGTTAGGACCAGTACCCCCCCGGGCACAATCTGGCATAGTCAGCAGGATACAAGCAGAGACGTGCATTCTTTTGTGGGTTTTTTTTTGGTTGGTTTGTCATTACAATTGTTGGGTCACAACTGCAGTGTATTGCAATTATAGCAATAACTGACTTTTTTTAAGAATTGTTATTGTAAGGCAAAACAGCAGCTGGTACAACCTGACGATTTCCCCCTCCGCGCCTGGGAGTCCCTTCAAAGGTGACAGCTGGCCTTCGGAAGATGGAAGGAGAACTCCAGGAACTGAGGTAGATGGTACTGCAGCTAAGGACTGATAATGAACATTTGTTGCAAGAATGCACAGAGGCCCAGCGTCTTCTCAGACAGCAACACAGCCTGGACGAGACCATCCTTATGGCCAATCCCAGGTCCCCACGCCCTGATGGGAATGTCCCTGTGGTGGAACCTGTGTACTAAATTCCTAGAGAAAGGAAGTGCCCTATGTTCAGGGGTAGGACTGCGGTGGGTATATTAGAATGGATGGAGGATGTTCGTTCATGTATGCGGGCCATACAATTATCCTCCATCGACCAGGCGCATTTTATCTATGATCACCTTGAAGGGGAGGCTAAGGATGAAATTAAATTTTGCTCTAGAGTGGATAGAGAGGACCCTGAGAGGATCTTTGCTATCCTACAAGAGCTCTATGGGTGCACACAGTCCTACGTAGCATTGCAGGAACAGGTTTTTTCTAGAAAGCAGCCAAAAGGGGACTCGTTACAGGAGTATTCCCATGCCCTGTTTTCACTGATGGAAATGATAGTGAAAAATGCCCCAAATGCCATGCTTAATTCTGACATTTTACTGCGAGATCAATTTGTGGAACATGTTAATGACAGTGCCCTTCACAGGGAATTAAAACAGATTGTTCGTCGCCATCCAGAGTACACACCCCTAGACATCCGGGGTGAGGCCAGCAGATGGAAACGGGAAGGTAGGGCAAGTGAGGTGGGGACAAGGAGTTATCCTCTTCCTTGTGGCAGCCAATATCAGGTCCAGGGGAGGGCAAAAGCTGCAGGTGCTCCATACGGGGCTGAAATAGCAGAATTAGAGGAAATGATGAAATGGCAACAAGAACAGCTTAACAAACTTTCACAGACTGTGCTGCTGTTACAAAACCCACCTAGGCAATATCAACCCAAACATACTGGGCCAGTTCTTTGCAGGCATTGTGGGGAGCCTGGACATTTTGCCCGAAACTGTGACAACGACTGTGTAGTCCCCACAGGCACAGCAGCCTCAGCAGTCCCCTCATCCGGTTGCTACTCCAACCCCCAGCCAGCCGTCGGGAAACCGATCCCCTCTGAAATGCAGAGCCACATCTCAGAAGGGGGCGTCCCTGGCTCAAGCTCTACAGTCCCGGTGAGCCCTAAGTGTGTCTCTAAATTATTGGGTTCCTGCCCCCATGTTACAGTCAGTATTGGGGGAGTGAGTTTGAACTGTCTTTTAGATACGGGGGTCTATGGTCTCAACCATCACGTAAAGTTTCTTTTTACGGAATTTTGGAGCCTGGGGTAGCGAGAAGCTTCGGACATGCCACTGGCTACAACTGCACGCAGCAAACGGCCTTGACATTCCCTGTGTTGGTTACCTAGAGCTGGACATTGGGGTTTTAGGCAGGGTAATTCCAGCAGGAGGGGTGTTAGTGGTAAAAGACCCACCTGGTTCTCTATCCAAGCAGGAAGTCCCAGGGTCCTGGGGATGAACATTATCCGTGAGTGCGACAATGAGCTGTTTAGTCAGCATGGCCCTGCCCTTTTTGATATTCCGCTTGTACAGCAAGCAAGCACCTTGTGGCAGCAGGCACTGCAGCATTGTCACCAGATGCAGCCTGACTCAGGACCTGCAAGAACTGGCATAGCAAAGGTTCAAGGGGGAAGGGTGATGCGTGTTCCAGGTGGCACCATGAAGCTGGTGGCTGCTACATGCTCCCAGCATTACTCTGCTTCCCCTGGTACCGTGCTGTTTGAACCCCTACCTAATGGTGAGACATTACCTGCTGGGCTTCTATTGTCACCCTCTATGGTCAAGGTATGCAAAGGCACCGCGTACATCCCAGTGGTTAATGTAGGGCTTACTGAGGCTGTATTACACCCACGCACTAGAATTGGCATCTTAAGTCATGCTAATATTGTGAGCTTACCTGCTGGGGTAACTGAAGATGTTGGGGAGCTCCATGGTCACATTACTGCTAGGGTGTCCTCCCATATGGTAGAGACTACACCTGTACAGGAAGCGATTAATTTAATTGATTTGTCTGCCTTAACTGAACCAGACCAACTCAGGGTGAGGTCTCTACTACAGCAGTATGGTTCTGTGTTCTCTGCACATAAGGGTGACTTGGGTTGTTCTAATCTTATCTCCCATGGACCCGCAAGGACGCCTTCCCACTTCCCCGCATTGAGGAGTCTCTGGAAGCCCTGTCCGGTGCCCGCTGGTTCTCCACGATGGACCTGGCGAGTGGATACAATCAGGTACCGGTAGCAGAACAAGACAATGCAAAGACAGCTTTTTGCACACCCTTTGGGCTGTTTGAGTTTAATCAAATGCCCTTTGGGCTTTGCAACACCCCCAGCACCTTCCAGCGGTTGATGGAGTGGTTGTTTGGGGACCAACGTTTTCAGTCCCTGCTGCTCTACCTTGATGAAGTGGTAGTCTTTTCTGCCATAATAGATGAGCATCTGGACCGGCTTGCCATGGTGTTGGGTCGCCTGCAACGAGAGGGCCTTAAGGCAAAGGTGGAGAAATGTTGCCTCCTGAAGGAAGAAGTACATTACCTGGGGCATGTGATTTCTAGTTCTGGTGTCTCCACAGATCCAGGAAAGATTGCATCAGTCTCCAACTGGGCACACCCAATTAACGTAGCCAAGCTGCGGTCATTCCTTGGGTTTGCCAGCTACTACAGGCGTTTTGTGGAAGGCTTCGTGAAACTTGCCGCTCCACTGCATCGTCTGGTGGCTGAACTCAATGGGCCAAAGAAGCGGAGCTCCACAAGGAACCTGATGGATGCCTGGATGGAAGAATGCGAGCGAGGGTTTCAAGACCTGAAAGCAAGGTTAGCGGAGGCTCCAGTACTAGCTTATGCTAACTTTTCCCTACCATTCATATTGGAGACTGATGCCAGTCATAGTGGGCTCGGCACTGTTCTGTCACAGGAACAAGATGGCAAGGTCAGGCCCATAGCCAGTCGTGGTCTCTGGCCGACAGAAAGGAACTATAGTTCCATGAAGCTGGAGTCCTGCTGGTGAAGTGGGCTATGACAGAGAAATTTCAGGAGTACCTGTTGGGCCAAAAGTGTATAGTATACGCTGATAACAACCCGTTGAGCCACCTTACTACTGCTAAATTGGGAGCAACAGAACAGCGCTGGGCTGCCCAACTGTCTGCTTTCAACTTCGAAATCAAGTACCGGCCGGGCTGCTCCAATGGGAATGCAGACTCTTTGTCCAGGCAATACGTCCATGATGGCATTGAGGAGGCTGTCCCAGGAACACTGCTTCCTGAAATGCTGCAACAGAGATGTAGCAATGACACAATGAGGGAAGTAACACAAGCTGTCACTTTTGCATTGCCCTGTCAGTCAGCCCCCGACTTACTTGTGTTACAGGAGGCAGACCCCACTATTAGTGCCTTTCTCAAGTTCTGGCGGAGGGGCCAGCCTCCTGATGCCCAGGAGAGGCGAATGCTTCCTTAGCCGGTGTTGGAACTGTTGGAACAGAGGTGCTATTGGCCTGGGATGTACCGGAACATTAAGATGTGGTGCCAAGGATGTGAGCAATGCACTGTAGCAAAGGCCTCCCAGCCCCAGGTAGACCCTTCATGGGTCATTTGTTAGCCTCGCAGCCAAACCAAATCCTGGCCATTGAAAGTGCCAATAAGTTGTCTGAAGTGTTGGCAACTGAAGAATAAAGATCAATTCACTTTCCACTGCCTGTGGACAATGTAAATAACAACTAACATTAATTTTTTAATTATTGCATGATATATATATATATATATATATATATATATATATATATATATATATATATATATATTAGCGTTGTCAAAATAACGCGTCAAAAAAATTAACGCACATTAATTGCACTCTATGATGCCCCTTGACCCCATGCGTCATTTAAGCATTTATCATACGAAACTGCAGGTTAGCTAGGTTCTTTTATATCATACATGAAACGTATCCACATTTGCACTGTAAATGCGAATTAAATTAGCATTGGTGTAATCAACGATTCCATCGGAACGTCTGTAAAGCAGAGTGATACATGTATAGCTAAAAGTGCCAGTGCTGTTATACTGAATATCAGCACTCATGGAATGCCTCTTGTCCAATCAAATTACTTGGTCGGAACTATTGTATAAAGCACAATTTGAACATAAAATGCTTCTCACAGCAAATATTGATATGTGATTATTTTTGATTAAGTAATCACAAAGCATGTAATTAATTAGATTACTTTTTTAAATTAGATTAATTAGATTAATTGCTTGACAGCCCTAATATATATGTGTGTGTATATATATATATATATATATGATTTAACAAAAATACTGCAATTTTCTCTATATTACACAACCTTAAAATATCAAATATATACATGAACTGTCTATATTAAACATACATTTCATTTTAATTTCTTCATAGGAAGAATCTTGTTTTCACTTGTGTCCACAACATTAAGTAACTTATGAAGGATAAAAGAGCTTACTGCAAAAATAAACACTGTAATAATACTAACATGTAACTACCTGAAGATCAAGAAGCTTCTACTTGTGGCACAATATGGCACATACATAAAAAACCCTAAATAATTCATTCAAGGAAAGTAGCAAAGTGTAGCAAACAGGCCTTGGCCAAGGACTCATAATCCCACAAGGGGCGTGACTGAGAAGTTGATTTTTAAGATTGCATGACATACGATGAAAGCACTGGCATACTAACAAACAAGTCAGTGACAAACACCAGGTACTTTCATGGCAATTCACATCCAGTATAGATCTTGCTATAGTAAGTTACACATAAATGAAATAAGTATTCTTGATCGCTACACAGCAACATATAGAAGTAGTAAGAAAAATTACACTCCTCTTAATCAACAAGCTACTGATAGGTTTGAATCAGTTACATTCTATTTAAATAGCTTTTTGTTTAAACTACATTTTATGTTTACGTTCCCACACGCACACTCTGCAATAGCCTTTTGTCCATTAGAGATAACCGGCCACATATAGGGTTCAAAGGGATGTCCCCGGTAGCTGACTCAGTGGGTGTCCCCAGGACATCAAGGTGTGATATGCACTCCCCGATGGGAATGCTCACACCTGCCATTTGGTTATACCATGGGACAAGGTACTTAAACCCTCATTTGTAACCATTATGTTGAAGATCTCGGTCGGAACGCACTGTCGCTGTGCTCCCACGCGAGTCTCCCTTTGCGCATCGAAATAAAGCTTTTCAATTGAAAAGTGGTCATCAGTGTGTTACTTCGCCAGTCCCGACTTGGTTCCACGAAGGGAGAAAATTCCCAACACTACAAAGAACGAGTATAAAGATAAAGAGAACAAAGTATAAAAAGTATAAAGAGAACAACAAGAAACATAAGAATGATCTGGAAATAAAACATTGAGTGTGTATGAACTCCAGAACTGGTGGAGTTACCATGTGTTGCCAGTAACTGACTTGATTGAACCAAAAAGACCACTTTAAAAACAGAATGACTGGTTTGAATCAGTAAAGCATGATGGCTCCAATCATTTTGTGTTTCGTGAAGCCATCATTAGTATGACCAGCAATACTTTTTGTCCAATTTATAATAAATAACAATAAAAACAATGAATCACTCTGTAAACGTAAAGAAACTCTTTCAGCAATCTTTGAATTTGCAACTTAGTTTATCCGGAGCCTCACTGTAATAAATGGCATAACTATATAAACGATTTATATGAAACAGTAATAATACACACACATACACAATCACATACACACATTCATATATATTAACACTACCACAGACACACAAATGTGTGATGGGTGGTATCTTGCGTTGTGTTTTTCTCGAATGATGAGGACAACTGCTGTTTTGCCAACCGGAGGGAGGATTTTTTATTCTGCGTAAAACACAAAGTATTGGTACAGCAACTTCATGAGTGTTTTTTTTACATGCACACCTCTCCTCAGCAAGGCTTCCAGCCGACTCAGCATACGGCTATATTTACCTCATTCAGTTTTCCATTAAATCAACAAAACAAAATACATTTCATTCTGATCGTGCAGTTACGATCACAATGTCTCCCCAAAAGCTATTCTCCCACCCACCAGCGGCAACTTTCATATATATATATATATATATATATATATATATATATATATAAATACCAAATTCAAAATGTAACATTAACGTATAGAAATATACACTATGTGAGTGAAGAAAATCAGGATTATCAACACAGAACGAATTTAAATGACAAAATAACAAAGAGGGAGCTTACATACCTGCGTAAAACACAAAGTATCAGTACAGCAACTTCACGAGTGGTTTTTTTTAACATGCACACCTTCAACGGAGAAAAGGAAAGAACAGTGGACAGCATGAGAAGCCATATACGAACCCCATTAAGCTAGCTAGAAACTGGCGAACTAGCATGTTACACCGAAGTGCTGTACATGATGAAAAAAAAATACATACACACCGAAATAAACATGACAACAAAGAGCAGTATTTGTGACCTGTACAAAGTAAAATTTGCGCCTCTGTTTAGTGTTTTCACCCTGCTTTAACACGCTATTGACAAGAGCACTTCTACGCACCCACGTCTCCTCAGCAAGGCTTCCAGCCGACTGAGGAAAATGCCGCAAATTCACTGGGAGTAACATCTCCGAAATGTCAAAGGTCACACAACAAAAGTAAAATTAGCAAAATAAAAGCTCCCCCGGAAGAAATATATATACATGAAAACAACAATACGTGAACAGAAATGGCAAATGGATTATTGGTGAAATGTAAATCTATTTTGTTAACATAGCTACAAATGCATACAAAAAACTTTAAATCCACTTACAAAGACTCTTTTTTCCAGCTCCCAACATTAATGGCCTTGGTTGAGTGAGCATTAGAGGCAGATAAATAATAAGACCAATGCCCCTGCTCTGAGCTCACATATGTAATTGAGTAATGCAAGTATTTGGAAGGAATGGCCAAAAAGCCATTTACTTTCCTCTACCTCTTTGGGCAAGACCAAAAATCAACCAAGTCTATCTGCAAGTTAAGCTTTTAGTGCATTGAGTTAAAGCCATAAATAGACTTTTTTTCCTTTGATTCTTTTTAAGACCTAAAAAATGTCTCAATTGGTTTCAACAGTACAATTAGAGTCGGATATGACTAATAAAGTTGTGGAGCCAAAGAAATTTTTAATGCAATGTTTCAAGTAGGGCTGTCAAGCGACTAAAAAAATTAATCTAATTAATTACATGCTTTGTAATTAATTAATCTAAATTAATCGCATATATCAATATTTGCCGTGATCTTATGGCTCCATTCCGAGAGCCGTTCAAAACAACAGCTCATCGTTCTTTTTTCTTTTAGGGGTGGAGGTTACTAGGTATTTCTGCAAAATCATCGTGTAATGATACTCGTAACCGCCATGAAACAAATTTCTCTCTCTCTCTCTCTCTCTCTCTCACGACCTATCGAATCAGTGACCTTTTGGTTAGGATCCCTGCTCCTTAATCACTATGCTACACTGACTAAATTTTGGGCACGCAGTGAAATTTGGGCGGCTGCAACGATAAAATGAACGGCTCTCAAGTACGACTCGGATCCCTTCATTCCTACCAAAGAGCCGTTCGGATCGGTCACGAACATAACATCACTAACAGTGACGTATGGGGTCAAGGGGCATCTAAGGCTACGTTCACACTGCAAGCCTTAGTGCTCAATTCGGATTTATTGCTCAGATCCATTTTTTTTTGTTTGGCTATTCACATTATTTTTTAAATGTGGCCAATATCAGGCTGTTTATCAATCCGCGTTTTTATCTGTTTTTGCGTTCTCGTGAACTCGTTTGGCGTCATCTGTCATGGCCCAAGTATGGTTCCAATACGAAGAAAGCAAGTAACCAAGAACGCTTAAAATGCCCGGATGTGTTCTTGGTCCGCCCCTTTTATCGAGGATGCATCGGTTGGTGACTTGGACAGCGAGAACGCATCTGATATCCCAGAAGTCACTGCAAGAATGACGGCAGGAGAGACAAGCGAGAAACTGCTCAACTGTAAGTTTTTACTTTTCTTATTTCAAGTAAACGGTACCTGTCAATCAGCCTCTGAAAAAATGTGATGGGAAATGGGCAGTATAGTTGCAGAATATTTGCTTATTTTATATAAGAAACGGCCAATTTGTAAGTTTGCTCCAACTTTCATGGGGAGTAGGCTTTGGTTAGCTAGGGGGTTATTCAGTTCAGTGGAGATGGTAGTTAACGTTAGCTAAGTTAGCATGGGCTACAGAAAACGTAACTTGAGGGACGGCTTTTTAGCTTCATAGTTGATGGCACTTTTCAAATGTCATGTCGATCATATGAATGTGAGTAAGACTATAGTCTCCATACAGCCTTCTACCAGTCATCTTCACATAAATACTTTATTTAGGGACTGCTGAGGAGATTTTTTTTTTCAGAGGCTGATTTACCGGTACGGTTTACTTGAAATAAGAAAAGTAAAAACTTAATATCATGTCCTCTCAATTTAATACAAAGAAGTATTCCATTTTTGATGCATTAATCTCTAAGTGGAGCTAAAAGGATTTGTGGGCTGGTTATAGTTACTGTGATGGCTTCCTCTTTAGATTTGCTGACTGCGAGTTAAAAAAAGTACATCATTTGTATGAACTGCCTGCATGTGTTGCGTGTAAAACCCTTTACTAAAAGTTACTAGTATTTGCAGCTGTTATAGATTAATGTAGTGGAATAAAAAGTAGAATATTTGCTTTGAAATGTAGCGGAATAAAAGTACAAAGTCCCGTAAATTGGAAATACTCATGCCAAGTACAAGTACCTCAAAACTGTACTTAAAAGTAACTTTACATTAAGTTACTTTTCATCCTTATACAGCCAACCCCACCCCTGGTCAATAAACCACTTAGCTAGCAAGATACTTTGTTCATTTTAAAGTCAATTCACGTGACTGTTTGGCTTAAGGCAGGGGCATCATAACACTTGTGATGTTAAATAACATTTTAGTACTCATCCTACCACATGAGTGAAATGACAAACACGAGTTTTGAGTTTGTCTTTAACTTTATTATATGAACAAAGTAGCAGCCTATACTATGGCAAAACACAAATGTAATACACAAACACAATAAAACAGAAGTTTATCAAATGTTGCACTGATAATGCTAGTGTTGTCATATCACTGCTTAAATGAGCTGAGCCCAGGGTATTGTGCAATAGCAAGTACACACAGCATCTCAATCTCTGATACGTGCGTTCTCTGTCCTCACGATCTTGCAAGACCGTGGCAAGAATGTTCTTCTCAAGAACACAAGTACATTCTTGCGCTCTTGGAATTGATAAACAGCCCAGATTCCAGTGTGAACTGGTCACAGTCCTGAACTGACCCGTATGCGCAAAAGAACAAAACAAAGACATCATACGCAGCACGCTGTAATACGGAAGTAAACATGGAGGCCACTGAACTCAGCGTTTACGCTTTTTTTATAAGTTGATGTGCTGCGGAAGCCAGCGAAATCATGAGCAGGCGATAAGGAGGACTAGGATGAGGAGAGTGACCGACGCGCTACATTTTTTTGTGTTTGATTTTGATGTTTTCTTGCTTTTTAAAGCACCTTGTGCTTTTTTGCTTGAAAGGTGATATATAACTGAATAATTAATGAAGGTGATTAAGTAAGGTATTATCTACAGGCTCTGGTTTTTATACACTTATGCTCTTTCTAGGCTGTGTTTGGACTGGAAAAGACAAGGAATTTAATCATGTGACTCCCGCCAGCGCAGAATTGTGACGAATGTCGATCTAGAGTGACCTAAAAGTCACATGAATTCCGATATGACTGTTCAAACTGAGGTCACATTGTAAAAAATCAGACCTGTATCTGATTTAGGACCACATATGAAAGTGATCCAAATCAGAATTAAAAAGATCACATTCCATGTGGTTTATGCTGTACACATTGTTATGAAAGAAACAGATCTGAGTCACATATGAGCAAAAAAATCAGATTTGCGCCATATTTGCCTGCAGTGTTAACGTAGCCATAGAGTGCGATTAATTTTGCGTTAATTTTTCGGCGCATTATTTTTTCTGTAATTAATTAATTGAAATTAACGCATTATTTTGACAACCCTAGTTTCAAGGCTTTCAGTTAAAAGGAAAAACATGCATGGTTACAAACGCAAGACTTCTTGGTTTTATGGCAGTTATATTTAATTCTCTCCACCTAAACTTTTACTCTTGCTTGGCTTCAGAAGATGCAAAACTTTTTTGAAAGTGACAGCATATCTGTGTTCTCTGTAGTCACCATTTGCATATTTTTTCATTGGGACCTAAAAAGTCTCCGTCCTTCTGAAGGTTCAATGAAACGACTTTGTGCAAAATGGCACCAATAGGTGCCCTCCACTCCTGGGCAAAATTAAGCTTTAGAACAGCTTATTTTCTTTGTGCAGGCCTTTTGTTATGCTGGTCATTTAATTGTGGCTTAATAATGAATGACCAATTTCCTACATGACAATCTATCCTCAGGGACTTCCTCATTTGCCTTTTGTCAAATTCAGGCAATTACCATGACCTTAGTAGGGGTTCAAAACTCAAGTTAAAACCACATGGCCCCTGCCCTCTGTTAGAATTAAAACAGGTGTTCTTAATAAACAAGATTAGGAACAGACATTCCAGGCATCGTAGAGTTCAGTGGTCTAGTGGTCTAAACAAGGAGTTTAAGTTTAAACCCCTGCTAATTTGATTGCAGTTGTTCCATTATGAGAATAAAACCAGAGTGGAATGAGTGTGTTTTCCAATTTTGTAAGTGTTGTGTGTAGTTCTTTCATTTGCATTCCATCCTTGAAGTCACAATTAGAAAAGATGCAAGCATAGGGAATGCAGTCAGCAAGGGGGGCTGATAGCCACATACATTTCTCTGTTGCCTGATTCTACAAACAAGCCTTTTCCACAGCTTTTTGCAGGTTTCCTGTATTCACTTACCTAGTATTCATTGCATGAGGTGGCATGTTCTACACAACCAGGTTATATCCCACACATTTAAAATGATTGTTGGTAACACCTTTTTCTGTTGATGAGAAGGCTAAAGGATAAGTTAATGTAATGTAAAGGTCATGGACTGAAATAAAAAAAACAATATTTGGGGGTCAGACATTTCAAGGTAAGGTGCTCTTATGTAGATTTTTCAGTGTGTGTGTCACACCCGCTCCCAGTCAGCCAGCTCAGCCACGCCCCGCTCAGCCAGCTCAGCCATGCCCTGCTCAGCCTGGCTCAACCACATCTGTGGTTCATTCCCTCAATCAAGCCCTGCCTTTATAAGGACTCAGTTTTGTTACCTCATTGTGAGGTATTGATTCTCTACTGAGCCTGCTCTTTGCCATTCCATCGTGTTGTTCCTGTGTTTTTGACCTCTCACCTGTTTTTGGACCTTGCTCATGTGTTTTTTGGATTCTGGTTTTGTAGTACTTCTGATTCCTGTTGACCTATTTTGTCCCTGACCACGCCTTTTGGATTCTGGCATTAAACCTGTTAACCGCATCTGGATCCCAGTCTGTTTCATTACAGAATACCTCACCTATGGCGGATCCAGCGGAAATTCAGTCCACCCTCGCCCGCCAGGAGGAGACCCTGACTGAGCTGGTGCAATTGGTAAGGACGACGCTACTGCCTCCGAATCCACCACAGCCTGCTCCAGCTTCGGCCCCATCGCCAGCTCCCACCGTGTCTCCCAGTGTGTACACTGCACCAGTGCTAATCGCCACCCCAGAGAGGTATGACGGTAATCCCGAGAAGTGCAAGGGCTTCCTCATGCAGTGCTCTCTGTATATCAGTCATTACCCTGAGAAGTTCAGGTCTGAGACTGACAAGATATACTTTGTCATCTCCTTGCTGTCGGGCAGAGCACTGGAATGGGCCACTGCATTATGGCACCAACATAACCCTGTACTCTCCTCGGAGGAGCAGTTTCATGCTATGTTTAAGGAGGTGTTTGATCACCCAGCAGCTGGGAAAGATGTGGGGAATCTCTTATGTGAAATTCGTCAGGGCAATCGTTCTGCATCAGAGTGTGCCCTGGAGTTTCGTACTCTGGCGGCAGGCAGTGGTTGGAGTGAACCGGCCCTCTTAACCGTGTACTGCCGTGGCTTAAGATTCGAGCTCCAGTCAGAGATGGCCTGTCGGGGTGATGTAACTAGCCTGGACCAGTACGTCAGGATGTCGATTTCCATCGATAACCTCCTACGGGGGCAACCAAAGCCCGGCTCCTTTCCCATGTACTCTCCTAGCCCAGCACTTCCACCTACTCAGTCCTCTGATCCTGAGCCCATGCAACTCGGCCGTGCTCCTCTTTCTCGGGAAGAGCGCCAAAGACGCCTCCAGCAGCCCCTGTGTCTGTACTGTGGGGAACCTGGGCACCAACGCCTGGACTGTCCAGTACGACCCCGGAGAGAAGGTGCCATGGCGGACACCAGGGTAAGAGGCACCATCTTATTTAATGTGACACACAAACAAGTCCACTTACCCGTGCAATTGTCTTATGGTTCGGTAACCTTGTCTGTGTCAACGTTGATAGATTCGGGAGCTGCTGGGAATCTCATAGATGTTCACCTTGCTGACCAGCTGGGAGTCCCTCGTCGGCCCATCATACCACCTCTCACCGTTACTGCCCTAGATGGACGGCCAATGGGGACTGGTCGTATTACCCAGCAAACAGAACCGGTGCAGCTCAAAGTAAGGGTGGTACACATTGAAAGCATTCAGCTGCTGGTAACCTCTTCCCCCAAAGACCCTTTGGTCCTCGGCTACCCCTGGTTATATCTGCATGACCCAGTCTTGTCCTGGCGCCAGGGGGAGCTTCTCACCTGGAGCCCACAGTGTTTTTCCTCATGTCTGCCATGCTGCTCCACCTTGATTGAGAGCCCCCTAGTGACCTCTTTGGACAATGTCCCTTCTCATTTTCAGGATTTTGTGGATGTGTTCTCCAAGTCCCGAGCCGCCACACTACCCCCTCATTGCTCCTGGGACTGTGCCATCGACCTGCTTCCTGGTGCATCATTACCTCGAGGACAAGTGTACCCCTTGTCCAACCCTGAGTCAGAGGCGATGGATAAGTACATTGACGAGGCGCTGAAACAAAGGTTTATCCGGCCATCCACCTCCCCGGCAGCGTCCAGCTTCTTTTTCATAGAAAAGAAGGACGGTGGACTACGCCCTTGTATTGACTACCACGGTCTGAACAACATCTCGGTCAAGTTCCGTTACCCTCTCCCTCTTATCCCTGCAGCCCTGGAACAGGTTCGTAAGGCCTCAGTCTTCACCAAGCTAGACCTCAGAAGCGCATATAATCTTGTCAGAATTCGTGAAGGTGATGAGTGGAAGACGGCTTTCATTACCGCCAGGGGGCACTATGAGTACCTTGTCATGCCATATGGTCTTGCTAATGCTCCTTCGGTGTTCCAATCTTTCATGAACGAAATCTTCCGTTACATGCTTGGGCGCTTCTTAATCGTGTATATTGACGACCTTTTAATTTATTTCCCCAGTCTGTCCCTTCATATTCAGCATGTGCGCCAAGTCCTACAGCGTCTCCGAGACCATCACCTGTACGTGAAGGCTGAGAAATGTGAGTTCCACCAGTCCACAATCTCCTTCCTGGGTTTCATCATCAGCGCTGAGGGAGTTTATATGGATGAGGCGAAGGTAAGCGCTGTTCGCAATTGGCCGATTCCCAAGACCGTAAAAGAACTGCAACGTTTCTTGGGGTTTGCTAACTTCTATAGGCGTTTCATTTGGAACTTCAGTACGGTGGCCACTCCCCTCACAGCACTGGTGCGCAAGACCCCAAAGATCCTGCAGTGGAACGAGACTGCCCTGGCAGCTTTTCAGCACTTAAAGGAGTTGTTCAGTTCTGCTCCCATTCTCAAACAACCGGACCCAGCTCTTCCCTTTGTTGTCGAAGTTGATGCCTCGGAGGTGGGAGTAGGAGCCGTCCTCTCCCAAAGACACAGTAACCCCCCTAAACTCTTTCCATGTGCATTCTTCTCCCACAGAAAGAAACTATAACGTGGGGAACCGTGAGCTTCTCGCGATCAAGCTGGCTCTGGAGGAATGGCGGCACTGGCTGGAAGGAGCTACGCACCCTTTTGTGGTGCTAACAGATCATCGGAATCTGGAGTACATTTGAGAGGCAAAGAGGCTCAACCCTAGACAAGCCAGGTGGGTGCTGTTCTTTACCCGATTCAATTTTTCCGTCACTTATCGTCCAGGTTCCAAGAACACTAAAGCAGACACCCTCTCATGAAAATTTGACCCACCCGACATGGTGACAGTTCCTGAACCCATCGTCAACCCTTCCTGTATCATTGCCCCGGTGCAATGGGAAATAGATTCCACCATACAAGAGGCCCTCCAGTCAGAACCAGCTCCACACCGTACCTACGTACCGACCCACGTCCGACCTCAACTCATTCAATGGGTTCACACGTCACTGAGCTCCAGACACCCAGGTATTACTCGTACCACTGGATTAATATCTTGCAGGTTTTGGTGGCCCTCTCTTACAGATGATGTCTGGGATTATGTCCTTTCCTGTCCTGTTTGCGCGCAGTCCAAGACCCACCGGCACCTGCCCGCAGGTACGCTCGAACCCTTACCCATTCCACACCGGCTCTGGTCTCACATCAGTCTGGATTTTATTACTGATCTACCCCAGTTAAGTGGTTACAACACCATTCTAGTCGCTGTGGACTGATTCTCTAAGATGTGTCACTTGATTCCCTTGCATGGCTTACCTACAGCATTTGAACTAGCGGAATGTCTGTTCAATCAAGTGTTCAGGTTCTATGGCATTCCAGAAGACATCGTCTGTGATTGTGGACCTCAATTCACCTCACGTGTCTGGAAGGCCTTCTGTAAGCGCCTGGATGTCAACGTCAGTCTATCGTCCAGTTACCACCCACAATCCAATGGACAAACAGAAAGACTGAACCAAGAGATCGGCCGTTACCTGAGATAATACTGCCACACCAACCAGACTGACTGGAGCCGCTACCTAAGCTGGGCTGAGTACGCACAGAATTCCCTTGTTCATTCTTCTCTCCGCCTAACTCCTTTCCAGTGTGTCCTAGGATATCAACCCCCCCCTGTGTCCATGGGATGAGAACCCCAGTGACGTCCCGGCTGTGGATGACCGGTTCCGGAGGAGCAGCCAGGTATGGGAGAAGGCTCATGTACATCTACAGAGAGCTGTGCAGACCCAGAAGAAGTTTGCCGATCGCAGGCGCTGGCCTAATCCGGTATTTCACCCCGGGAAGAGAGTATGGTTGTCCACCCGGGACATCAGGCTCCGCCTCCCCTGTCATAAGCTCAGTCCCAGGTTCATCGGTCCCTTCCGGATTGTGAAACGCATTGACCCGGTGTCATATCGCCTACAGCTGCTTTCCAGGTACAGGATCTCTCCCACCTTCCATGTGTCCCTGCTGAAGCCAGTGCGCTACAGTCCCGTGCACCCCCCCGTGACTGCAGCGGCTCCTCCTCCGCCCTTGGATGTGGGTGGTGACCAGGCGTATGCGGTGAGTGCCCTCCTGGACTCCCGGAGGCGCAGGGGGCGCCTGGAGTATCTAGTCAACTGGGAGGGGTATGGTCCTGAGGAGCAGTCCTGGGTCCCGGCCCGTGACATCCTGGATCCCTCGCTCATCACTGAGTTCCACCGGGCCCATCCAGACCATCCTGCGCCCCGGCCCCGCGGCCGTCTGCCTGGTCGGAGGTCAGGGTCGTCAGGAGCCGCCCGTGGAGGGGGGGGTACTGTCACACCCGCTCCCAGTCAGCCAGCTCAGCCACGCCCCGCTCAGCCTGGCTCAACCACATCTGTGGTTCATTCCCTCAATCAAGCCCTGCCTTTATAAGGACTCAGTTTTGTTACCTCATTGTGAGGTATTGATTCTCTACTGAGCCTGCTCTTTGCCATTCCATCGTGTTCCTGTGTTTTTGACCTCTCGCCTGTTTTTTGGACCTTGCTCATGTGTTTTTTGGATTCTGGTTTTGTAGTACTTCTGATTTCTGTTGATGACCTGTTTTGTCCCTGACCACGCCTTTTGGATTCTGGCATTACACCTGTTAACCGCATCTGGATCCCAGTCTGTTTCATTAGTGTGCATCAGGCTCTGTACTTTTCACAAAATTGTTCAAATTCTGTCATTACAAATCAGAGATGCAAACTCACCTTTCAGCAAAATTTGCCGTTTTGAGATCAGAACAGGTCACCTACGAGATTCGTGCAGATCCAAAATATAGCTCAAGTCATAAAAATATTACCAATAAACAAATGGATAACACGTTTGAACTTTTATAAACTAACTCTTCTGCCTCTCCTCTATTTTTATTTTTTTTATTCTTTTTATGAATTTTACCAATCACACGCCTGTGGAAGAGTGAATAAATAAACTGATTTCCAACATACTTTTTTTTTTTTTCCTTGTCATCTTGTTGATGTATTCAGCTCCCTCATTTATTGATTCCTTTTATGTTTTATGTAGGGTTGTTTTACCCCATAATGGCTGTTAGAAATAGTTTTCACACAGCTGCCAATATACTTGTAATAACTAGAAATGGGCATGTAAAGAGAATATCTTTAAAAATTTTCTTGGGGGGGGTGGGGTCTATGCCCTGGGACCCCTAGTTGTGGCAGGTTTTCTCTATCCATGCAAACTTCTCACCTTTTTTACCTCTTGTTTGCATCCCTGACAAATCCATGTTCTCTTGTATACTTATGGTTTTCCAGTCCCAGCAAAGGGATAGTTACAATTAGCATGTAATGACACTGCACAAGTATTAGATTTTCTGCACACCCCTGGATCTGTCCAGAATAACTACACTGTACTCACCCCATTTCAATCAAGTCCTACTCTTAATTGGGAAAGATAGTCTGTGAAAACCTTCATAGCCAGATATCTTAGTCTCACTTCTCATCTCTCTTGTGTTCTCTCATATTCATGGTAAGGCTATGAACTGTCATGATGCCCACCGCATACTGGGTTTCATTGCTTTGCAGTTACTGTGAACATTCACCCTGTATCACTGTGCACCTTGCATCATAGAGACCATGCAATTGGTGTATAGGAAGGCCTTGATATTGACCCTGATTGATTGATATGTGTGAGGGGTTCCATTTTACATTACTACTTCACATAAAGAGATGCTGAGTCGGTAAGCATTTGTATGTTTATTGACTGGGCTTGTGACCAGAAGGGTACAATTTGGGACAGTGTGTGGCACAGCCCTAACCCTGCTTAAATAAAGGTCTGCTATGTAAACAATCATATGTGAAAGGTAAACTATGTAAGTCACCTTAGGTAAGTGCATCAGATAAGCAAATACTTGATGAATAAATAATTAATGAAATCTTGCTCCAAACACAGCTTTACAGTTGATGCAATTACTCAGGTTATCTGATAAACCCTAGACCAACTCAAATCCACACCTCAACTCTCACTTTAACTGCAGCACACAACCCCCAAAAACCTCTCCTGGTCTTCTATGTAATTACTCAAATCATGTTTCATGGCAGATGTTTGACCCTTGTCTCATTTACACAGTACTTATTTAACAGCAATGAAATAGCAAAGGTAAGTGGTACTAAATACTAAGTGTGACACCTGTTAGTTAAATTTTACTTTTGCATATATGTGTGTTCTTATATGTATATTTGTGTATGACTCACAGAAACACTTACTCACTTTACTCCATTTTTAGTTAATTACTTGCTTTTAAGACTGCTGGTGTTTCTGGAATTGAAGTGATTATTTTAAAATAATAGTTATTATTTAAATTTGATAAGCAGATGCCTGATATGTTCATCAAATTTATATTGAATCTGTATTCCAAAAACAGTGGGATAAAAGACACCAGTTTCCCTGCAGTATGCTTTGCCAGTGTCAAGACTGTGGAAGTGAAATGTCGGCATATTTCAGAACTGGAGTTCCAGCACCAACCAAAAACCTGAATATGTCCAATGTCCAGCAACCAGAACCTGAGTCTGAGTGGGTGTATGGGTCTCCTCATTACACCAATCTCAGGCACTCTGCGACTCATCTTGTTTCTGTGAGTCATTAGAATGGTGACAGTGGCAGACATCCCATCCTGCAAAAACTTATTTCAGGGAGGTACCTCCACAGTCAACCGGGGGGGGCGGGGCCGTGATGGTTGGGTGCTAACCCCACGGTCGACCGGGGGGGGGGCTACCACCCTCTCTCTGTCATTCTCTCGCTATGTCTGCCTATTTCTGTCGCCCTCTCTCTCGTTTGCTCTCAAAACAATCAATTTCTGGGATATTGTATATAATTTGCTATCAATATGCAGGAGACTCCCGGAATTTCAGATAGAGAGGTGGGATGTCTGCAGTGGAGACCTATTCGTCAGTATTTGCTTTGTTGTGGTGCACTGTGGGATTCTCTGGTGTGAAAAATACCAGAGTGAGTGTTTCACAGGACTGCATTTGTTATCTCAAGTCCTCCTGCGTGACTATAGAGGGTTTTTGTGAGGAGATGATATTAATATAGAACTGGTGATTCCAGCACTGGAGTGCAAAAGGGAGAAAAAGGAATCCAAAAGGTTTATTTTTTTAGTTGGTGGCCCTAAAATGAAATATATAATGGTACGGTGTGAAAACATTAAATGAATTAAACATTAGGTGCTACTTCTTTTGCTTATTTATACTATTACAATAGACTAATAGATACTAATAGATTAATTCATAATTACATCAAAATTGATATGAATAATTATTAATAATTATTTACTGATTAACTAGTTAGAGCAAATAAACACATGCCACTTAAAACTACCTCATTGCAGTACTGTGTTATGTCATGACACCTCTTTATACTGTCTTTATATAGTTGGAATTTCACAGAATGAATGGTTCAGTTGGCATTAAAATAGTAAGACCTCTAGTAGAAACAGAGCTGGTCACACAGCTTGGGTTGTCATGGAATCTGACAAACTAGAGTGTCTATATTACACAACACTATACCATTGTTCAATGCTCCTTAAGAACAGAGGGAAGGACAGACAGTGGGACATGAAGAATGTGGGTATAATTTGGAAACTAATGACATACTTTCAGGGACTTTATTTTGCTATCAATCTACAGCTATGGACACCCAGGCACCCTTCACTTCATCTGGCTCTGCCACCCAGAATTCCACCTAATCCATCCAACTATAGAGTCCCATTCCTGTGTGCACATTACTGTTGTGGTGATGGCTGTTGTTGATTTTCTTAACATTATGTTTTTAGCAGACAGTACTTCAGATGCAAGAAAGAGCTGCAATATCATATTTGACTAGATCAGGAATATATAATGTGTTCAGTTACCTCAAGAGCATGTTACATCTGTTGATGTAAAACAGAATTTATTTACAGGGAAATTAATATAGTTGCCATGTTAAGGGGCATGTTGAATGATATGAGAAAACTGGGGTACCATAAAGATATGAAATGCAACTACATGCAACATACAACAGGTTTTGCTTCACTGTGACTCTTGAACATCCAGTAGAACTTACTTTAAAGATTAGGGCTGCCCTGGTGTCCTGGAAAGTGTCCTTTCAGTGTGCACTATCAATCTTTGAAAAATCTGAATCTCTCTATCTTTGAAAAAAACATTACATATCAAATCACGCAGATTGTAAAAAATAAAATAAATAAATAAATAAATAAATAAAAGAAAAGCATATAACACTTCAACACATTATAAGGGTTTCAGTTGGCTTGATATCAAGTGAAAGGTATGTTAAGCACCTGTCTGAGGGCTAATAAGATTTATGAACTTTCAAACACCCAAGTCAAGAGTAGTTTTTACTTGGGTGTAAATGGTATGGAATAGATTCGGTCCACCAGAAGAGGATTTGAGAGCAGTTCACAGAACAAAGCTCTGACCGCTGGAGCCCAAAATTAAAAATTATGGCACTTCATTGCGAATACAGCAGCATGAAACAGCTTATTTCATGGGCTAATGGCCAATGGTGCCTGTTCCCACTGGCCAGGTAAAAGACATAGCAGAAATGATGCTTTGGAATGGCAGCCTTGCCCCAACACAGACTTTGAAGATGGGGCTACACAGAGTGACTCACTCACCACAGAAAACACCCCCTACTTCTTATCTGGGGCTGGAAACTTGAGTCACACTTTGATTCCAAAGATCAAAAACTCAGAGTGTGGCTTTTTAACAATATACTTTGAAGGCTTGCCAAGAGAAAAAATAAAGTCTTTGGCCATGCTTGATGTGAAAATCTAGATCTATATTCCAAAGCAAAAACGGACTCTGGCCGAGAATTTCTCAAACTGTGCTGAGGCTCCAGTTATTCCCAGATCTGAGATCCTTATCACACATATTCATGTCTCCCTTGTTAGCAGAGCAGAGGTTTCTTGTATTGCTTGATGTTCACTTCAAGAGGGATGTATCTGCATGTGTCTTTCAGGGAGTCTTCTTCTATGAATTATTGCATGCTTTAGTAATAAACACAATTTTTATAACCAACAACATTTCTGTGACCCTAGTATTAGCCTCACATTATAGTTTTTACTCTTTAGGTGTAGAGGTTTTAAACAAGGAGTGCAATAAGATTTTGTGGAGTCCATATCCCACTGTTAGGTTTTACCTTGGAAATTAACTTTGGATTCATTTATGCAATGGACTGTTATGGGCCTTGTAAATCTAAGCCATAAAACATGTATTTGTATTAAAGTTGTAATGGCAAGCATCACTTCAAACCCTCAAAGTCCTGATTATTTTCTTTAAAATGCTTATGCACATAAACAAAGCACAAAAACAGAGTAGCCTGGGGTTTTAACAGCCTTATTAGCTGTGCATTTTCTGTCACTGCACTGCAATTCCTGCTGTAATGTGCTTCTCACTATTCACTGAGAATTAAACAAAATTATTGACCTCCGTGACATATTTGGCAGAGAATCTGTGAAATTAAATTTCCCTCGATTTTAACCTTTGTCTCATGGACCATTTTTCATGTCGCTGAAGGCTACATGGCCTTTTAAACAAAATATTCAGTTTAGTCCTTTGGGGGGAGGCAATGCAACACAGACTGCACACAGCTTTTTTAATCACACCTCAATATGAAAACCATAAAAAAATTCCAGTTCAGATTCAGCAGGGCAATGCAGATCATATTCATCACTGCAAGCTGTTTTTAGCCTGTGATACAGAATTTATTCCTGCCACAGCCAACATTGTTGCACATCCAGAGCATACAAATACATTTCTCCTGACATCTATCTGTGCAAACACCTGGAAGATGAGCTGTGATACAGAAGGCTCAAAGGGTGAACAAACAAATCTATGCTTGAGAAATTATTTTGCACATTGTGTGACATACCTAGATAGGAACTCCATATACCATTACAGCCACAAAGTAGAGAGCACATGTTCAAACATGATGTGTTTACAGAAATGCATGCAAATGAATAGATCAAAGGTAGCTTTGTATGCAGAGCAACAAATACAGCTTATTATTACAGCTGCATGTATTAAGATATTATTGCTGATTTTATAGTAAGGTATTATACAGGTTTATTCATACTACACAGTTCATGTGTGTATTTCCAGAGACAATGAGGTGTGCTTGGCAGATCATCAGTGCATCTTCTGGTCTTCAGTGAGCTGTAATTAACGTTCTTTGCATGATCCCACTCCTCCAGATTGCAAAAACTAAGCTGATAGCATGCCATTAAAACAACATTAGTGTTTACACTGCCTGGCAGCTCCTGTGCATCTCAGTTGATAATCAGGACAGCAAACTCATAATGAGAATGTGTGTACAGTGTAATCACATTCTGCCACAAGTACCTAGATAGATAGATAGATAGATAGATAGATAGATAGATAGATAGATAGATAGATAGATAGATAAAGCCTAAATTCACCCTTAAAGAGGAACTTCTTTTGTGCATACAAGCAAATTACAGGCTATAGACAACAGACATGACTGATAACATGTTAAAACAGAAAACACAATAAACAACACTCAATAAAATACAGCCAACAGTGAAATGCATATCACATATTAGAGGGTACAAGTATATGTGACAGTCGGAAATGTATAAAATCTGTTTATCAAACACAAAATATAGCACATTTACTTTGGAGACTTGACAGTGATTCAGTGTATTCACAGACAGGAGTGTTGGTCAGTGCTTTTACCTTTTTTACCATAGGGTTTGGGGAACAAATCCTGGGCAGGACAGCATTGTTGTTCCCTTGAGTAAGGAACACAATGTGAATACACAACGGGAAGTTATGTCTGTTTGTCTGATAACGATTCCAGGTCATAAGCTCAAATTCTCTAAAACATGATCCATCTTTGATTACTTTGCAAAATGTGGAGTCTGGTGACATAAATCACAGCTTTCAAATGTCTGAGGTCTGTTGATCTTATAGGATTGTTCTCCAATCTATCTGACACAACAAAACTACAGGGGCTTTTGCATCTTCCTTTTCTCTTTAAACATTTCCCTACCTGCAAAAACTTTTGTATTGCAAAGGATAATGCTAATTTATAATTGCAATTGATTCAGTGTCTCAGTGTGCTGTAAAACAGAACTGATGAAGGAAGTTAAGAGAGCATGCAGCCAGCTGCTGCATAATAAAGCTCTTTTATGCACCGACTGATTGCTCCACTATCAAGGGGGTATGAACATCTTATTCCCTTTTTGAAAATGCTCTTCTTCAGAATCTGGGAGCATCGTAGGAATATCATGGTACAGTCTGATTAGGTGAGGTGCTGAACAGGTGTATTAATCACTCTTGTCATAACATTACGCACAGCATGCTATTACAATGACTTTGAGCATTCATCATGGGCACAGTTTTGGGCCTAGCCTAGGCTTGAGTCCCATATGGACATCATTTCTCTCCTGCTCTCTATTTCTTTACACACTTCTACTTCTTTTCTCTCCCTTATAAATCCAATCTTTCCATGACCTGGCTCTAAGTGGATTATCCCAGCCTTTATATCCAAGACAGATAGAGGTAGATATGACTGCAAAAAGGAAAATGTGGACTGTGAGATTTCTGTTACTGCTAAAATGCAGTGTCCTGTAGCGCACACTTCCTCTGCTTTTATAATCAGTACCAAGCAAGTCCAGAGCAGCAGCAAGCTTAGTGTAAAATTAGAGGCATTTTTCAGGCCTGACTTTGAAGTGTCGTAATGGCCACAAAACCTACTCTGCATGTGCAATTTCATTAGATGCCATTTCCAGACCTATAATTTAATTTAGGCATCCCAGGGGACACACAGGAAGGCATATTGCCGTTGTTTTACAGTTTTCTTAATAACATATCTTGATGACGCATTTACATCCCTCCATTAGCATCAAATGACAGCTGCTTATATATATTACCTTTTCATGTTCAGAGGCAATCTTGATCTAACAACTCCATGACAGAATGGGAAAGTAGGTCTTCTATTTCGAGAGAGTAATCGTTCTGGAAAAGAAACGGGGCATCTCAGCAGCCGAGCGCTGGTTGCATTACTGGGCTAACTTTTTGGAGAAAGGCGTTAAGTGCTGTCATGAATCTTGTCCTTTCCCCAAATGGGGGAATGTCAGGGTGCAGAGAATTAATGGCCCTCTCTCCTGCATTACCCTTTCTTCTCCGGGGCCCAGGTTTCAATCCAGCTTGGGCTAATGCAAATTAAATTCCATTCTCCCAGCAAATGAGTCCTGAGGATTGTGCTTTACTCTTTGAGGGAAAAGAGTTGCAAGGCACTAACTCTTCATTATGGATTCCACCCCGTACTCTGATGGATGCTACAGCTCCTTATTGGCAGTGATCGTTGGATACAATCGTTTAGTTTGCATTCAATGATTTATTTGTGTCGCAGGTGCCCATACCCATGGCAGGTTCACTCATAGTCCTTCCATTGTCCATTGAACTCAGTTTATACAGCTTGAATTTCACCACAGCAATTCAGTTGTAATTCAGAACAGCAGGGTCCATCTCAAATCCAATAGCCTATTATACACTGGTGCCCTGTTAAGGCAGTGCTAAAAAACAAACATTAAATTCAACACTGTCACTCATTATTGTTTTACTTTCACCTAAACACCATTTAAAGATAATTAATAATAGCAGCAAAGAGCACTGCTGGGAAAATACAATCATCAATATCCCATTTACAAACATGATACCCTGCATGTGGCTGCGATCTGAGAGTGTATAAATAAAGTCCAAACTGTTTGGTGTCTGAGTTAATGAGTATGTAAATGGACGAAAAGTGAACAGTGTGGTGAGGCTAATGCTTTCCTTTTGTGTTTCCTCTGGAAAGCCAGAGAAGACAAAGATAAAACACAAGCTCCCAGGATGCAGAGAGATGAGCAATCTCCCTTCTTCCCCCAAAGTGCAGGTGTCAATCAACATTAAGATGGTATAGCCATCAGTAGTCTCACAGCATACTGTTCTTAATCAAATGAAAGGTTTAACGGTCAAGTTCCCCTGTCTGTTGTTTCTTTCTTACTCCTTTGTGGGACTATCATCGCAAGTGTGTGTGTGTTGACCTAGTACATATAATAACACTTACAATCAGCATGGCTAGCACACAAACAGTTGCACATCTAAAACTGAGAGGGCAAGTGTAATTTTCATACATGCCATTGCTGATGGATTTGGCAGATGTTGATGGAAAATGAAGATCACATTCCTTATTCATATTTTGATTGTTGTTGAAGTGTTGTGGTCACTGCTGTGGCCTAGGATTCTCATAAACTGAAATTATTTAAAGATTTTGATGGCCCAGACTGGCTAAAAATAATTCCTAATCTGGTGGAACAGTGTGACATAATTTGGAGCGGGACTTGTAAGACAAAGGTTGCAGGCTTGATTCACAGGCAGGCCACTGCTATTGTACCCTTGGGCAAGGTACTTAACCCAGACTCAAAATATCCTGATGTATAAATGCAACAATCTAATGATTCTCAATAGACTCCAATACCTGTGTTTATGGGTAAATAACAAATTTGAAAAAAACCATCCCCCAGATCATTTGATGGAATTGAAAACCTTGAAAGAGGCTATGGTGAATCAAGGACAATGAATGCATTTCCACTGTAATAATGACTGAACAATAAGGACAGTCTCCACATTAACTCCACAGCTTCAGATGGACATTTAATCATTAACACAAAGAGAGATGATTGCAGCAAGTAAAGTGTCCAAGTTGGTCTTTTTCCTGAAAGGAAATGTAATTTCCATACAAATTACATTTGTCTTCAGATGCTGGAAAGGTGTAATGAAGACATCAAGCTTTTTGAGATGAACAGGACACATTTCATTTTCGAATACCTATGTTCAGTTGCATTCAATTTCTGATCCCATTATGGGAGCACATCATTATTCTCCATGATCCTAACTCAGTGTCATGATTGGTACAGTGAATTTAACACCTAAAATGCTAAATCAAATATACAGAGTAAATCCTACAGCAAGAGATAAAAAGCTGGTTACCCATCATGCAGTCTAATGTTCATTTGTGGTCTATTTTCTAGCCCTATGACTAAATCTTGCCAATTTATTTTAATGGCCATTTGGTGTGAAATCATGCCAGCTCCGGTCCTGCAAAAGCACATCCAAGGCTTTCGGTCTCAGCTCCGGCAGCTTAATCGTTTCACTCAGGCAGTTTTCCAGGCCATCCCTTGGGTCCTGAGATTGTACAGGGGGGACACAAACTGTGGCTTGGCCACTGATTCACAATTTGATTTCTGGACATGCAGAATCTCAGAGACAAGCCAGTTTGACCATGACTGCCAATGTGCCAGTCTATTCAGACACCTTTGCAGCTTTCTGCAAAATGTCAGAATGGATACATGTTCTGGAATATGTCTGTTACAGGGACAAGTTTGCCTAGCTTCCTGCCAGGCAAACTTTAGACTTCAGATCCAGCTTTAGACACCCTCTATTAAAGACAAGCTTATGCAGAGTTGCAGATTTAATTTGTCTAAGAACATTTTTTTACATTTCCTTGTTTGGTATCCTCAAAATTAATTGTCAGCATGCTTCCCCCCTCTTACTTTCAGTTTCACATTCACAGTAAACTATTTCTAGGTTTCTTCACCCTTTCTCTGCTTTCTTTTTATCTATATTTCTGTGTTCATATATTATTATATAAAGACAGTCCATGGTTGTATAGATGTAGAGGCAATTGGTTATGGCTTGTGGAATTCAATAGCTGATGCATAAAAATGAAATGAATAGCTGATTCCAGTTATAATGCCTCATTTCCTTATTCCACATTTAATATTAATTCTAATGCCATATTACTCTGGCATATCTCTGAGTAGGTGGGGAGAGAGATGCACAGATGAACCAGTGTCCCAGAGGCTGTCAAAATAGCCCTAACATGATGAACAAGGGACACTGAGACCCACCATTCTCTGCTGTAGAAGGTGTTTAATTCTCACCCATGATCAGATTTATCAAGCTGCCACCAGGCTTGCAGAACACTCACAAACAGCTCTCCTCTTATTCATTTCTGCAATGTAGTGTGAGATGGTGGAGAAGGTGTAAGAAGATGCTCACACATGCATGTGCCCACACAAACAGACACGCACACATACACACTCAACCAGATTATAGCTCTCACTGAGACATACTCTCAGAAATACACTTTCACACATAGACAGAAGATAAAAATATGGAAACATGCAAAGTGCAAAGACATACACACACACAAACATGATAATTGAGTTTTATGAGTAAAACAACAACTTCAAAATAATCAGAAATAAGATGACTAAATACAACAAACAAAAACCTGTTCTGGTTTGTACAAAGCTCAATTTTTAGAGATACACTGCTGCATAGAGAGCGGATGGCCTTTAGACTAAAATGCTTTTGGTAGTTTACAACAGCAGGAACATAGATATATAAAATAAAAGTTTGTTCTCAACTGCAGCTCCTAGGGGAGGCTAAAAGTTCATGTACAAGTAGAAAATATTTTTCATGGTTTCTATGAACCACTTATCACTCCAGACAGAGGCAGTTGCAAAATTGGAAATGACTTATCTCAAACCTCATTAGCTTTCTTATCTACAGTTTGGCTGAAATTGGCTTAAATGTCAGTTTAATTACTTTGCCTACTTTACCTACCTTTTCTTCATCATCCATATAGTGGGATGAGCAGATGAATTTTTCTGGACTGAATTTGCAAATGCACAAGCTTATTGAATTTACATGCTCTTGTGTAAAGTGGAACTGATTTTCATTTGATGTAGCAGAAGTGTCTGAATGTTTCCCCGCTGTGCTGAAACACTCCTTTAGGCCAGCATGGTGTTGGGTGGGCCTGTAATCTCTCAGTACAGTTAGCAGACAGTATCTGTTCCCCTCACTACTGCAACCTTACATCAAAGATTTCTGTGTGGCTTCAGTGGATCACAGTTCAGCACCATGGACAGTGCTTCTGAGCACACACCAAGCCACTCTGCATGTACAAAAATACCATATGCTTAAACATTAAAGGCTAGTGTCACATTTTAGAATGAAAAATTACATAATAAAAGACACCCTTATCCAGAGCAACTTACAAAGTTCTACTGGCAAGACATTAAATGCCTGTCAATGGAGAAACTGAAAGGACAAATAGGTAAAGAGCATTCTGTAATACTGTAAATTGGCATGAAACTGGAAAACCATGCTAAAACAAATATACAACAATAGCTATTATAGTATAATGTAATAACTTTACATACATAGTGTCTAACAATAATTGGTGAGAAAAACATACATCATACTAGCATGAACGTACAGCCTAATATTTTTCTGTAAAAACAATATTAATTTATATCATAGTGTTCATATGCTGTCAAATAATGATCCATAAGAGTATCAGTACTTGGCATCACATCACCATGAAGTGGCTACTTATTATTGGAAAGACATCCATTACACTTTATTATATTTCATTTTAGGTTGACCACTTTACTGGGTGCTAGGAGTCAGACATGTCAAAGCAGTAGATAGCTCATTCCACCACTGGAAGCCACTTAGCAAAAATGGCTGGTTCAGGGTGTCACTGTAACCGGAGGTTGCTGAGTCGAGGCTTCATGTGAGTGTGCAAAGCCTAAAGATGGACTGAATGGAAGAATGAGTCATGCCCTTGACTCCCCCCCAGGCTAGTACCCAGGTTATGGACTGACTAATATATTGCTGACTTGCTGTGGCTCAAAGCGGCTTATTCCCTTGGCCACTGTAACCATACACTGAAGTATTCCCTGTGACTAAAGAATGCAATCAAACAGGAAATCAAGCCTGTATGGTACTCATAGAAAAACATGTGGAACATGCTCTCCTTTTATGTCCATATAAGGCAGTATAATTTGGGTGTATAATAGTTCTGAAAGGGTTGTAGTCAATTTTATTTCCTGTTGACTTTTAAGAACTCTTAGACTAGTTCAATAATGCTTTAATCTCTGTTTTGAGTCTGTATAGCAATGACAATATTTTATTATACAAACGATCACTCAAAAATTAATAACAGACAGAATCCTCAATCTGACCCCTGTCACAGAGTACAGAGCAATGCAAGTGTCCTATAAGGCCAATTACGTAAAATAATAAAACACACAGTGGCTTGCAAAGAGTCGCAAACACAGGTCCTTTTTAGAAACTGACTCAATAATGTTACAGAAGTGACACAATTGCTTGCACAGACCGAAGTGAACAATGAAAAAATTTTTAAGCTCCACTAAATCATTTGGTGGGAGCACTCAAGGCGTTATTGACAAAGCTTCCCTAAAGCAGCGAGAAATCAGGAAATCAAATCCAACAACGATAAACTTATACCTGATTTTCAGAATCTGCCAAGCATGAAAATTGCCTCAATTATTTTACCCATGTATGCTCCAAATTAACATGGAGCAACACAGTTTAGTTTCCCCCTCTAAATTAACATTACGTCTGTTTCAGTGATGGCAAACTCAAAATACAACTATTTTGCAAAAAAAAAAAAATCCCTTTACTTTTTCCAATCTTAAGGCAGGTCATAGGAATTTATTGCATTTCATGTTACAGTACAATGCCGATTGCTATGAAAGCCATTCAAAATTGCATTGTGACACCTTTTTCTTATAATTTTATGCACATTTGCATTTGAATACACAACTACATATGCTGTAGACAAGTCCTGACCTAAGGACAAAGAACTCACAATTTGTCTCTACATCTAGTATTCTGAACATAAACACCTGTACAGGTCTGTAATTAGACCTATAACCTTCTCTGTGTGTCTCTGTGCTCTGTGAGTGTCCATAGCAAAATGAATACAAATTTTGTACGATTGTTTTCAAAGGCTTTGATCCCAGCCTAGGCTTGAGCACCACCTTAAAATGTATTCCTCTCACTCCCTCGCACAAACACTGCACTTACTAATCTCCTGCATGAGTTAGCACTTGGGACAATCGCACAAAGTCAAATAATATGGGCCAGTGCTCCTTAGACAAATGTTCTGCATTAGCATTTGAATATGTATTGTGGTCTAATCTCCTCTTGCACTGGCACATTTTAATTGGAATATAAACCAATTTTTCTCCAGCATTTGGAATTAGTCACTGAATTTCATGAAAGCCCCCCTTTTAATATTTAATGTCAGGTGTTTATATCTCTTGCATGTTTCCAAGGTTATAAAGCATAAGCTATACTAATGTTTCAACAAAAATGTATTATTCAGGAAATTTTGGGGGAATTCTATGACTCACCCCAATGTCTCTTTTAACATGAAAGGTGAGATGATAGATGACAACCATTTTTTTTCTTCTCATAAACCAATTCCAGAAATTTCACAGAGGTTTCAGAAAGCCACCACACCCCTGAAACTTTAGGATAGAAGATAAGATATTGTGAAGCAATCCTCCCCACCTCAACATCGACAATGATAATAATAATAAAAGAAAAGGCTTCCACTGTCCAGATAGTGAGCTTTTGGGCAGTAGCTAGAAGAAACAATTTGCTGGGTGAAGTCAGTCAGTGTGAGCGCTGATCAGTATGCGCTCAGACACCCATTTTAAAGATAGTGGCAAGCAGACGCATGATGCACTGTCACAGAGATAAGCCTGACACTGCCAGGCAGGTAGTCAGGAAAATAACCCCTCCAATCTTCTCAGCTCCAATAACCCCTGGGGGAGCAGCCACCTACAGCTTGACCAGGCAAAACATTTGTCTTATTTAAATTCCTAAATGAGAAAATATAACTTGGGCAATGAACTAACATGCTTTTTAGTAGTTTTCCTTAACTGCCTGTGTTCATACAATTCCAACTGAAGATGCAATCTGCTGCATGCACAAATGTACAAATTCATTATACATTATTATACATAAATTTATTATACACTATATATTATTTACCATAAATGAATGTAATGATCAAAAACTTTTTTTTTTCAAAAATGACCACTGAAGAAAAATGCTATACATATTCCTACCATTCAACTGCTAAGCACTCTAATATACTCAAGGAATACACGCAGAAGATGTATTGGCACTTGTTTTAATGTCATTCAGTATTGATTGAATTATTAAACACATGTATTGCCAAATTGCATCAAATGTATGAAAAATCTGTTTTGAGTGGTACCATTGTATAGCATTACATACTGTTCTCTATCTGTAGTTGCAGAGCAAAGAGATAAACATCCTTAAATACATGGATGAAAACAAATCATATCTTATCATATCTTACATAACATCCTATGAAATGACCAGAATTACACAGTGGATGATGGAAAAGATGGTTTGTTAAAATGCTAGAGAACAGAAAGTTACTTGGTAGCCAATGCATTTCCCCAAAGACTATAGACCCTGAAGGCATTCAGTAAATGTTTTCTGTCTTACAATTAACATGCAACGAACAGCAGGGAGTTCTGGAATCTTCACAAGGTTGTAGTCATTAGCCCATTGTAGCTGTAGAATTAATGGCCTTCATCTGCCTCTGCATTATTCCATCTCTGCTCAAATTACCTTGCAAATTAGCTGTGCTGATGTTGGCGAGGCTATTATTCCTTCTTTCTGGAAACACAAACCCAGCTTTTGCATGGAGTGCTTATCACAACAAGGGAAAAGCAAGGCATCATTTGTTTTCACAAGATTATTTTTTAGTCCAGACGTCTTTGTTAATAACCACTTTAAAGAACACCAATGGGCTGCATCTCGACTTCCTTTCGAAAATCTGTTTTATTGCTCAGGAACCTATCCCTCAGAGCTGTCATCAAGGCCCATCACCACAACATCAGTGGTCAAATAACTACAACAACAAAGATGGATTTTTCACCATCTTTGAAGTAAGTTGTTTTGATGTTCTGAATAATTATATGTTGTTCCAAATGCTCCCTTCCCCCATTGCGCTTGAATCATTCAATAAATTATTATTTTTAAAGGCTAAAAGGTATCAAATCAATTCTAATGTGATTATAGTTTTGTCTATAACTGGATTTTAGTGAGGCATTATGGGCTTGCACATGTTCTGCTTATTGTTTAGTGCTGTATTCACTAGGTGTGATTAGGATTCAAACAAATTTGGTGCAATTCCAGTAGAGTTCCTGTATTTGCTTTCATAAACAATTACTAAGTTCATCTTTAATCTGATCAGACATTGACAGCTTGCTTCTGCTATAAGACAGAAAAAGGATGCTGTAAAATAAGTAAAAGTAAAGGTCAATGTAATAGCCATGTTAGCATGTCACTCCAGTTTTGTCTGTTAAGGTCAAATTGTTTTAGAACTATTTTAATATTAATTAAAAACCCAATTTAATTGCACTGAACCAATGTGTAACCGCTTGCATTGTAACTGTACTTGTAGAATTCAAAACTGGAAGTTATTTCTTGAATGGGTTCCTCAAATTACACTGACCTTCCAATATAAAGAGATACAGATACATGTAACTGACTGTTTTCTTCCAAATTCACCACTAAATGTGAAATGAGTTGACAGAATTGGCTGCAAATATACATGAGAGTAGATCATTTTGCTGTTATGGGACAATGACCACAGTCACTCCAAGCTCTTTTCTGATGGAAGCCAAAATGAATGCACCTGCCATGGGTGAGATTTCAAAATCAGAGGGAACTATTGACCTCATTACCCATGTTCCATGAGCAAAACATCAGAATGAGGCACAGCAACATTGTGTAGCCATGTTTAGATATGTAGATGAATATTATTGAACATTGCTTAGATTTTTATTCTCTCAAATCCTTTTTGCTGCCTCCAGCATCCAACTGCTGGAGGCACTGAGGAAACTTTTTTTTTTTTTTTTGGTGGACCAGCAGCGAGCTCCTCTGCCCTCCTATCTCTTCTTTCAAATGTTACTACATCAGGGTTATCTGTGCTCACACCCTCTGTGGGTGCCAGAGAGGGTAAACCATTTGAATGCTGTTAAAAGCTCCTCAATGTCTAGTTATCAGTCCCCTCCTTCAAACACACAAGGAAATGAGACCAGGGTAGAAGTTCAGTTTGCTGTCACTGATGTAAGTCATGCTCCCCAGAGGATATCAAGCCAACGTGGTGGAGGGATTCCTTGTTCTTATCTGTTTGGCAGAAAGGGCAGATCACGCCTCACAATGAGAGTAGGCCTCATAGCCTCAGAAAAGTTAACACTGAAGAGAATGCCCCGTCTGATTTCAAAACGTCTGGGGGATTGATGAATTTACAAGGCCCACACACTCTGCCAGGAAAATTTGGAAAGACACTGTGTCCTGTTTAAAAATCAACCTTCATTTCTCAAAAAAGGCAAGGAGCAACCTAACAAAGGGAAATAAAAAAAAAGAAAATCAAAATAGTAGGCCTATAGGGAAGTGCATATCAAATGTGAACTTTATTGGCAGAGTTTGGCAATAGCTGTTCCTGTTTCATGCCAGTGACTACTTGCAGCTCCACTGACCTTGTAAACCCTTGGATTTGTATGGAGCTGCATTGCAAAGCCTTGCCAGCTGCCCCTGCCACAGTGAAACATGCTACATTAACTTTCCTTCCCATTCCCCTCCATTGTGATCCAAGGGCAGTTGTGTTTGGCTACCCATTCTGCAGCACACTGAGCTCCGCATACATTATTAAACAGTCTCTCACACCATCAATTTTCTGCACGACACACTGGCAGATGTCCTCCAACTTTCTCTCTGGCTTCAAAGCACCTCTTGACTGACTTGCATATTAAGACTATCATATGCACCCATCCTCAGCCCCTCCATATCTGCTATCCTTTTTTCCCTTCCTGTTCTCTTATCCTGTAGACTAGTAATTCTTAGACTAGAGATGCACGATGACTATCGGCACCGATAATTATCGGCCCGATATTGCAAAAAATTACGTCATTCAGATAACTCCGATAATAAAATTTTCACCGATAAATTGAACCGATATAAGAAACCTAAATTCCTTGGATAATAATAATAAATGTTCATTTGAAAAATTGGAACTGTTCTTGTTTTTATTGTGATTACAACAGTAGTGATATCATTTATATTTGGTTAGGACAGAGGCAGAGCTATAATGTTAAATTCATCTTTGCTCACTACATCTTAGCCTTTCTTACACTCACGTAGGGATGCACGATATAGCCATCGCGATATATGCACAGCTATTTTTAGCGCAATAACAGCTATCCCTGGTATGTGGCGTTAGGTTTTTTCCCGTATGTTTTTCAGTGGCTGCGGGTGAGCTGGAAACAGGGGAAGCGGAAACACTACCTTTAAATCTATCATTACTTTCAGCCTGTTCCCCTTTATCCTCCTTGATTAACAATAAAACAAATAATTCACAGAATAATTGACACCAATCGTAAATAAATGATTGTGCTCGCGAAACAGCGCAGATGGTCTGTAGTTTGTGTGCTATTAGCCCACTACGCTGCTGTTTAGCTCCACTAGAGATCCATTTTTAATCCTAGAGTGCTGAGAAGTAGACAAGCCAAACTACTCATCTTGCTGAAAACAATGATTCCTTTCACCTTCACATGTCAGAGAACTGTCTCTGTCCACAGGCCAGAGCCTGAGCAAACAGGAGGCTGCTTTCTGCTGGGATAGCCCATTCACAATAGACCAGTCTCCTTGGTTTATTTTTTTTTCAACTGGATGCATCTGTCTTCCCAATAAGAGGGCACAGGTGGGGTGTGGGTGTTTTTTAGATTGATTATTGCAGTGAATATAGGTTTAAACAATTAGACAATGTAACAAGACAATGAAGTCACAAGAGTCAGCAAATCTGTTGCATAATGTCTAGCTGGTGATTGCATTTAGCTCAGATTTTAAAAATCTGTATTACCATTACCATGCTTTACCAGTGCTGTCATTTAAAACATGTGTTCATTAAATGGTGGTGTTCTCCAGTAGATGCTTTCCCAGATGCTTTCCCAACATCTCTCATACTTCACCACTACCTTTGTTCAAATGCCCCGTGGACAAATTTTCATTGGACCTGTGCCAACAAGGTGTCATGATACACCAAGGAAATGTGCCCCAAAAAGATATGCCCCAATCCACTGTTTGAAACACATACAACCACACCCTTATTTTTTGACCATCACGCAGCAACACTGAGAAAAATAGTAGCATTACTGGGACAAAATTGCAATCTCTGCACTATTTGCAATCTCAGACTGTGCTGACATCAAATTATTGCCCATTTATTGCCAAAGGTAATTGCTGATTATTTACATGTTGCACATGGTTTATTCGTGCGCATTAATCAACTCTACCTGCCTATCTATATCTATCAAATATTCACACATGCACAAGAGCAGAGGATTCTGCAAAGTCTCATTTGCATAAAATCTAAACACAATCAGCAACAGCTTGCAATTTAGGTTGACCCTGTATAGGTGACAGCTAATCTTCATACTGTTCATACAGTAGATCTCTTCTACTGAATCGAATCTCCTGGATCAGCTCAGAAAAAATGGATTAATTTGGTCTTAAATAATTTGTTAAAGTCTAAAAGCTCACTCACTGTGCAATAGCAAATACAGCAGGCAAATGAGTAATTTCAGTTTGCATAAGCATGAAAAACATTCATTTTCAGCCTAGATTAGCTCTGTACTAGACATAGGATAGAGTAGGATAGGAGAAACTGAAATAATGACCAAAGTCCAGATGGTGAGACAGGTGTAAATGTTACATCTGACTGTTCTGTTGGATACAGTATTTAGCCAATGATACATCCAGCTGGTGCAACCAGGCCCAGAGCTTTTATAAAAGTAACTTTGTATCAAGGGGGTTTATGTTATTAGCTTTGCACATATGAACTTGGGCTTCAATAAAACTGACCCACAATGTTGCACTCTGAGTAGCAGTCTGATTGGATGCTATTTTGGTGCGAATTTGGAAATTCCTGCTCTTAGTAGATTGTACAAGGCAAATAAACCACTATTACATCAAAAGTTATACATGGCTGCCTTTCATTGAGATAAAGTAGATGATTATAACAGACAGTTTATGACAGTAGACATGACAGTTTACTCTATGATCGGCCAACAGAGAGCATAGCTTGCAGAGCTGTTGAAAGTGTCTTCTTCACTAATCTAACAGTTTCTTGCTGACATTGCCATGCAGGCTTGCACTGCCGAAATTCCCATTTGGGAGGCTGAGTAATAAACACGCTTCTAGTTGAACATCCCAGAGAATGAGTGGCTTGTAAATTAGCAACAAATAGTTGAAGTAGGCCAAGGCTTTACATCCATTTCACTTGAGAGGTGGTCTCTTATTCCCTTTATGGGAACTGAATAATGCTGCTCCAGGCTGCAGTTATAACAAACCATTTGGACATTTTAATGTACTGAGTGCTGCAGGTGACCTGCCTTGTGTGAAACAGTGGCTTGGTGTATTTTTCATATTTGAGCAGAAATTTGTATTACTGCCATGTATTGTCTCAACATTTTCTATGGCCTCTCATGGGGAAAAAAGGCCTTTTATGATGGTGACAGAGATTTACAGTTTGTCATTCAGGAAACACATTTATCCAGAGCAACTTAAAAAGAAAGAGAACAATGTTCATCTGATAATGTTGCATGAAAGAGTACATAAATAACACAAGTGACAGAGGATGGCCAGAAACTCCACTCATTCGAGTACACTAGGGCCAGGACACTAAGGCAACTAGGACATGTGATTCTGAAGGGGAGGAATAGCCAGATGGCCTTGGTTTGCAAAACGGAGTAATCAGGCTGGTGTATAAGGTTTGGTGATCGATTGCAGATAAGGGGAATCCTTTCCCCTCATCACCTGCTAAGCATACACCACCATTTTTAAATGCATGTGAGTCATTACTTGTACCCGCCAGAGGGAGATCAGGAGGGGCAAAATGTTCGAGAATTTGGGGAAAATGTGGACCAGCTGAGAAGCTGCATTCTGGATGAGCTGTAGGAATCTGATTGTACTTGCATCAAGGCCAGCCAGGAAGTACTTGCAGTAATCTAGGCAGGAGAAGAAGAAGGCCTGGAGAAGGAGGGTTGAATGTGTAGTGAGGATAGAGTGGATTCAGGCCCTACTGACTACCATTATGTGGTTCACAAAGTTTCACCTCAAGAATCTTGACAGTGTGGGAGGTTGACACTGTTGAGTTATCTAGGGTGATGGTAAAGTCCTGGAAGAGAGGGGACTTAGCTGGGAAGAACAGAAGCTCAGTCTTGAGCCCCAGATGATGATTAGACATCCACCTGTCTATCAATTGGCCTGATGTTTGACCCAGTGGTACCTCTAGTTGTAAAATGATGTTACTTTGGGACATGGTCAGTCAGGCAAACAATCAAGATGTCAGTGAGCAAGTGAAAGAAACTACCATTTGAGTAGTCTTACAAACCATGTGTTAGGCTTAACAGTACCCTTGGTGGTAAGAGTGATCAAACTGAGATAATTTATGCCTGAATGCTAACTGATTGAAAGCAGCTGGTGGTTCACCCTCTCAATTGGTGTGCCTTGGTTTGCCTTGTCAGATGACCAACTGTAAGATTTAGGTTAATATTATTGAGGTTGTTGTACAGGACTTGAACAGCTCACCTTTTATTACACTGCTGTAACCACTAAAATGATCTTGCTCATCAAATGTCTTTGTAAAGACAAGACAATTCAGCAACATTAGTTTCCTGTACTTTTAAATATAATTCATACTGCCAGCACTAGCTATGTTATTATAATCAAAACAGGCAGAACAGGAGCTCATATACTTTGGAATTGGACTCCTGTTTTTATTTTTGACTGGGCATTGCACAAGCAATGAAGTCACACTTTCACATGAATCATCACAGGTTGGGAAAATAATAGAAAAGTAAATAACAAATAATGCTCTTGCCTGCAATTAGGTTTAGTGGGTATACACTTCTCTTGGTGTATGGTTAACAGCAGACATATGTGAAATGCTGACTGAAGACACAGGGCTTACCCGCGGCTTGCCCCGGTACAAGCTCTGCTTCTGTGTTTTGTACTTCTATGTTATGTGTTAAAAAGTCGTCATGTCTATTCACGTATACTCGATGGGAGCTACTATCCCTTACAGACAATTCGATCACAGTCTTGGAACCATATACTTTATCAACGTTACCATGGAAATACTGGCCATAAACAACACACCTGGCTACCCAACCTCCTGGAGGCATAAACCGGGTAGGAGAAGGCGGCGTGCCGGTGTTCTCTCCAGGTTCAGGAGGCGCCCGTACCGGCCACCACTGCCGGCACTGCTGCTGTCTAATGTCAGATCCCTCAGAAATAAAATAGACAAACTCCTCCTTTTAATCCAAACCAACAAGGACTACAAGGACTGATCAGCCATCTGCCTGTCACCCAACACCTACACCCGCATCCGCCTGGATTCTCACTCCACCGTGCCTACAGGTCAGTCAAACTATCCATGATAACCAAAGGCGGTGGTATCTGTTTTATGGTTAATCAACGCTGGTGTACCAATACTACAATGCTAAATAACTCCTGCTCCCCTCACCTAGAATACATCAGTATTAAATGCAGACCATCTTACCTTCCCAGATAGTTCACCTGGGTTGTTATGGTCGGTGTTTACCTCCCTCTGACGGCTAATGCAAACATAGCAATCATCAAATAAGCCACCTACATCTCCTCTGTGGAAAACTCACACCCCGATGCAGCAGTCATTGTGCTTGGCAACTTTAACCACACCAACCTGTCTACTGAACTCCCCAGCTGTAAACAACAGGTGTCATGCCCCAGCAGAGGATCTAACACACTTGACCACTGCTACGTTACAATTAGCGAGGCATATCGTTCATTCCTGAGGGCTCCACTAGGAAAGTCCACCATGCCATGCTGCTCCTCATTCTGAAATACAGACAGAAACTTAAGCCCACCAATTCAACATCCCAATCTGTCAAGTCCTGGAGTTCTGAAGCTACTGAAACTCTAAGAGGCTGTTTTGAGTGCACTGACTGGGACATATTCAGTGCAGGTGCTGACAGTCTCGACAAACTCACAGACACCGTGACATTATACATCAATTTTTGCGTGGAACTGTGCATCCCCACCAAAACAGTGAAACCCCACAGCAATAATAAACCCTGGTTCACCAAAGACATCCCACTTCTACGCAAGAAAAAGAACTCTGCTTTCATCAGCACAGACAGGGAACAATACACTATTGCTAAATATGAGCTAAGGCCTGCAATCAGGAAAGCCAAGTCAAATTATGCCATAAAATTGAAACAACAGATTGCATCAAATGACACAAAAACTAAAGGAGATGACCAATTACAAAAAAAGTCCCTCCCCAACACCTGATATCAATACTGACCTCCCAGACAAACTCAATGAGTTTTACGGGAGGTTTGAACAGTCTCCAGTCCCACCTTACTCTCCCCCCATCCCCCCTCCACCTCCTCCATTCTACATTCAGGAGGAGGAGGTGAGGGCCACCTTCAGGAAAATGAACAAGAGGAAAGCAGTAGGCCCGGACAGGATCAGTCCAGCTGTACTCAACCACTGTGCAGCTCAACTGGCCCCAATGTTTACTAACATTTTCAACACCTCCCTCCGCCAGTGTACAGTTCTGCAGTGCTTCAAGGACTCAACCATAATCCCTGTGCCAAAATCAACTAAGATCTCCTGCCTCAATGATTTCAGACCAATTGCCCTTACATCTGTGGTCATGAAGTCATTTGAGCGCATTATCCTCTCCTATCTGAAATCCAACACCATCCGTCTGATGGATAATTACCAGTTCGCTTATCAGGCCAACGGGTCTGTTGAGGATGCTGTTAATTTAGCCCTCCACCACACACTACAGCACCTAGAGTCGCCCAACACCTACACCCGCATCCTATTCATCAACTTCAGCTCGGCCTTCAATACAATAAACCCAGTCAATCTCTTCAATAAACTGGTGGACAATAACACTGGCCCCTGCATATGCTACTGGGTTCAGAGCTTCCTGTGGAGAAGACAACAGAGGGTTAAGACGAATAGCCTTTTATCTCGCTCTCTGTCCCTCAGCACAGGTGCCCCCCAGGGCTGTGTCCTCTCACCCTGGCTCTATTCCCTTTACACAAACCTCTTGATATCCCACCACAGCTCAGTCACCATCCTAAAATATGCAGACGACACAATTATAATTGGACTTATAACCAACAAAAACGAAGACCGATACCATGAGCAGGTAGCCCAAGCAGTCACTTGGTGCCTTGATAACAACCTCCAGCTCAACACATGTAAAACACAAGAACTCATTATGGATTTCAGGCACAGCCCCCTCCCCAAAACCCCCATATACATTTCAGGAGAACCCATAACCATCACCGACTCATTCAAATTTCTTGTCACCCACATCAGCAACACATTCAAATGGAACATCCATACAGACCACATTATCAAAAAGGCCCAGCATAGACTGTTTTTACTAAGCCAGCTCAAAAAATTCAAAGTAAAACGAAGCCTCCTCCTTCAGTTCTACACAGCCATCATTGAGAGCATACTCACCTCATCTATAACAGTTTGGTATGGCAGCTTGGACAGTCACACACGCAAAAAACTGCAGTGCATAGTCCACAAATCATCCAAGATCATTGGCACCCCCATCAGTTGAATCACTATATCACAAACGCACAATCAAAAGAGTAAAAAAAAATATCTCTGGCCCCTGTCATCCTGCTCACTACCTCCTCCAGCTGATGCCCTCTAGGAGGCGCTATAGGTCCCTCCCCGCCAAAACATCCTGTTTTAAAAACAGTTTTTTCCAAACTGCAATAAGGACTCTGAACATCTCTGTCTAACCCTGAAAGAGGTCCCTGCACAAATCTCCTGTGCCAATCTTGTAAATATTCTCTGTGTATCTTGTCTTGTGGCATCTGTGAATTCTCCTATGTTAATCTTGTAAATAGTGTTTGTGAATATTGTCTGTGAAATTTTCCATGTAGCATCTGTGAACATTGTCTGCCATGCTAGCCATTGTCTTGAATGTCTAATGTGATGTTGAATGTCTAATGTGATGTTATTATCTGCCTATGTTTGATGTTACTGACACTGTTGAAACTGAGCTTACCCACCATGCTGTACTGAAAGCAAATTCCACCGACCTCGGTCATGTGGTCATTAAAGACGATTCTGATTCTGATTCTAGGCAAAGCTACACTTTCCAGGGTTGCTTCTTCCAGTAATCTCCCAGTCCAATACAGTATTCATTCCCCTTATCCCAGTGAGACAAGGTGAACATCCACAACAAGGATGCCCATCCACAAAGAGGTGAGAGGATCAGGTAATACACCTGCACACTAAATAATGGCTACAGCAGTAGCATGCCACAGATGAGGCTCTCTGATGCAGCTTTGCGCCTGCAGCGGTTCTTACTTTTGGCTGAATCACCCCAGAGGGACTAATCTGTTCAGAGCAACTAGTCCTGAGATAACAAGTCTGTCTGTCATCTGTTTTATAGCAGTATAGTCACTGGCCAGGCAAGGGGTCTACACATCAAAGTTTACAGCCATGATTATTTAACAGGATCTACTTTGAAAACACAAGGGAATATAAGTAAAGAAGCACTACTTTTTCCATTCTTCTCATAGGAGGTAATAACTGGATGGAAATTTCTTCAGGGGTGGAATTCCAGAAGTGTCAAACATATATACTGCTCAAGGACTAGGGATTTGTGCTATGTAGTGCAGGAAACTGCACAAGACTCCTTCATAGGAAATATTGGAGGCAATCTGAGCATTCTATTTTTATTTTGAGTTTTGTTCTTACTTGAATTTTTCTGAATGTGCATTAGGATGAATGCTGTAGCTGCTTACAGTAATAGATATATCTAATTTTATTTTAGTGATTAATGTTTTGTTCACTAGTTTTTCTCTGGAGTTTGTTGAACATTTAAACTACTACTAAACTACTACTTGGAATAGAATTACCTTTCTGGCAGTGCACATTTAATTATCTTTTTCATATTTTTCATAAGGAGTGCATTTCTGTCCATACCCATAATACCCAATAGCAAATGGCTGTTGATATATAATGAATTTCCACCAAAAACACTTACACCATACAAAAATGTTTGTTGTCTCCACATCTTTTTTGCAGTCTGAGGCCATAAGACACACCAAGAAATGCTATGACCAGAGCAATGCAGGCACCACAACTTTTCCCTGTAACTGTGTGTGGAGGGAAGATGCCCAGCAGGACTGGTTTCATCACACATCAGCACAAACGTATGGTGCAACCCCTACATCTTCATTTTCTGCTTTTAGCACAGTCATCCTTGATATCAAGGGGCAGCACATATACTGCCCCACTAAATGCAAATAGATAACACAGGTAATCAGAACTACATGAACTAAATATAATAAGGAATAATTTTGCCTAAATTAACACCATGTATGCCCTGGACCCATACCATGGTCTTGCTAACTGATTTTTGACCTTCTTTTAGCAGTTTAACATTGGAATGCATTTAGAATGCATTTATCATTTATCTTTGTGTTCAGGTGATGCCAGCATTTGTATTTGTATTTGTACATGTTTCAAGCATATGAATTGTGACTGGATTGGCATTTGCTATATGTTAACTGCCAAATTCTTGGGCATGTAAAAATGTTTTTTTTTTTTTGGGCAGTGCAACGTTAGAGAGAAAATGGATTCAGGGTGTTCAATAAGGCAGTGATACTTAGACTTAGACCACGAACAATACAAAATGACTGATGATCAAGTGCAATAAACGTCACAATTTTTGTACTTGGACTGCTACTATTTACTTGCCGCTTGTGGTTCACTCTGCCCCTGAGTTTCTTACCTTTAGTCATATTAAAGAATGCAAGATGCTCAATGGGATGATGTACCTTCAGCTGATTCATCAAATTTTCTGATTCCCCGCCAAGTAGACATTGGAATCAGCAGCTTGACCCTTGCTTTGTGTCACTTGGAACAATGTCCACGCCACTGCCATTAGCAAACTCAATCAAAAACTGCACGGTGTATGTTTTACAGTCACTCAGTGTGTGCTGCAGTTTCAACATGTTCAGTGTTCATTAACATATTGAAACTCAGGGTGTGTATGGGAGTGTTATTGTAACCGGGGTAGGTTGTCCCCTTTTATTTTACGCGGCTTGGATCATTGGGGGCGTGGTAGCTCACGCATAGCCGCATAGCTTCTCTTATTTAAGATACGTATACCTGCCTGTTTAGAACCTTGCTTCTGCTTCTGGATCCCTGTATCGTCTGCTTCCTGTTTACACAGTGGTGTTGGACCATATTCTGCGAGCGACCCTGTGCTTGCCTACCGAGGTAATCTGGGCATTAACGGTGGTATAGGTATGTATAGTCTGTAGCGTTGTTAAATTTGAAGTGCATGCGTGCATGTCCACACGTATATTGGTAACCCGATGCTTTTATATTTGCATAGAGTGTCTGGCGGCCAGTGCTGGAGCCATAGTGTTTGCCCCTGTCTGCCGGTGAGCAGTACTACTTTTATTTGAGGTAATCACTCCTGCCGCGAGTTCGTCTCACCAGCACTTAAGGTAGCTTTCGCATTTGTAATGTGCGCAACAATGCGGTATTGAGTGTTGTGTTCTTGTGTTTTAGGTCCCCCGCAACACTAGCTGCTGTTTTGCTTCTAGATAATTCCGCCCCCAGCGGAGTGGGCTAGGTCAGACGGCGTGAACTTTTAGTGTTTTATATGTTTTAGTGTTGCGGTGTGTGCCGAAACGCAAACCAACTGGTCGTAAGGTAGCTTTTGTAATTCCCTTGTTTTAAAGAACGGTTTTAGTTTTGTGGGCAAGGAGCTGTTTGGTGGGGCGGTTAGCATATTGGTGTCCCCTTCACTGTGTGTTTTAATGCTAACTGCACTTTATCACGTAGGCACACGTTTGCGGTGTGAGAGTGATTGAGAGAGTACTTGGGTGAGTATTGTTCACATGCGGGAATCCCTAGTGGTGAGTATACTTCCCCCCAACCAGCTCTTAGCCCATTTTTAATAGTATGGTGTTTTTACCTATTTTTTTACCTTTTGTGTAATTGTGCAATTATTTAAATAAATTGACTTTTTTGGTAATCTTAATAAATTATTGTGCCTTCAAGAATCGCGTCTCTGCCTTATCCTTATAAAAGAACTGGGGGGAACCCGTACCTGTAACGTAGGTGTACACCTGGGGTTTACTTACACAAAACTATTTCCTTGGGCAAAATTCCCAAGGTGGCGTAGTTGAGCGCTGCATCTGCCCCGCACCTCATGGTTACATTATGTAGAGTAGTGCAATTCAAGAGACTGCCACACAGTGTAAGGTAAGAAGATATATTTATTAAAGGGAACAGGGTCCAAATCAAAACTGCAGAATAATATCAACACAAAATTGCAAAACATTCAAAAGCAAATCACTGTCTATATAAACATGGTGATCAATTACCTATGCTTTTAATTGCATGATTACATTTTAATTAAACAGTTTGCTAGGCTTTTACCCTAGGTTCTTTAATTATTTCACCTAGCTAGTTCACAGCTTTAAAGGCTCTCTTGTTTTATAGCAGTCCATGGGGCAACTAACTTGTCCCTTCCTATTTATTATTCTTCCACATACAGTCAGAGATCAATCATTAATTAATCATTTAGCCCCAGGTGGCTGCCATTTTCACCCCAAGCAGTAGGTTAATGATACAAATGGCCAGGGGATGGTGGCATTAAAGCCGCATCCTACCAACTCTGCCTGCTCAGCTACCACAGTATAGTGTCACTTATTGACATTGTAACTATTGATTCACACTTGATTGATCAAATCTTGATAACATTATTGAATAGATGTCATAAAATTAGTATATAATATCAGACACAAAACAAAAATACTAGTAGTTGATGGCCAATGGATCATCTGAACTCTTTGGCAGGCCAATGCCCCACTGATGTACCAATCCACCTCTAATGAACATTACATTACATCATTTAACAGGCACTCTTATCCAGAGCAGCTTCCAGCATAAGAGAACAGAAGTGTATCATTTCAAGTTAAATGAGCAGCAGTGCCAGACCAGGCTAACAACACTCCCAAACCAGTGAGTGTGTGCAAAACACTGTTCAAGCACTACCACAAGTTAACTTGTGCTAACCTGAACCAAGAATGCAGAGAAACTAAGGGAAGACAAGTAAATACACTAACATACATCACACAGTCACTAGATCACAGTATCCATAACACATTGCGATACTACACACAGGGGTGCCGCTACACATTTTGGGCCCTATGAAAGACTATAATATTGGGCCCCCCAAACCTATTATAATAATAATAATAGTGTTCTATGAGGGCCCCCTGTCAGTGCAGGGCCTTGGAATCGTCCTAACTTTCCCCCCTTTACGGTGCCTCTGACTACACATAAAATAAGCAGCAAGTAATACAAGTAATACAAGTAGTAGGTGTTAGGGAGTGGGGATTGAGGTGGAATCTAGATGCAGTCTAAAGAGGTGGGTCTTCAGTCTGCATTGGAAAACGGCCAGTGATTCTACTGTCCTGGCACCGTTGTCCTAGCCACATTGTAGGTATTAGGGGGTCATCTCATTCATTGTTCTGTATGCCAGCACCAAGGTTTCAAACTTGATGAGAGAGATAACAGGAAGCCAGTAAAGTCAAATGAGGTGGGATGTAACTTGATTACATTATGGAAGATTGCAGTCATGTCTTGCAGTTGCATTCTGGATTAGCTGCAGGGGTTTGATGGCACAGGCTGGAAGACAAGCAAAGAGGGAGTTACAGTAGTCCAGGTGTGAGAGGAGCTGCGTAGAATGCACAGTGAGGTAGGGGTGGATCATTTGAATGTTGTACTACAAGAATCTGCATGCCTGACATACCACCGCAACCTGAGAAGAGAAGGACAGTTGGTTGTCAAGCATTACCGCAAGGTAGTACGAGTGCCATCAGTGAAATAGCTTGTAGTGTCTAGGCTGAGGGAGAGGTCTTGAAATGAGGAGGACCTGGAGGGTATTAAAGCAAGAGGAGAATAAGAGGAGAATGCAATGGCATGATTATTTTCTTTGCCTACAGATATCTGTGAAATGTAAAAATAACTACAATTGATCAAGACTAAATTAAATTATATAATAGATTTTTTGGGCATACAATTATCAATTAATCAATTTTTTCATGATGATTGGATGTTCATACTCCCTGTGCTGAGCCAGTTCTCTTTTCATTGGAAGCTATCAAAAGGAGCTGAGCAGTGTGAACTCTCCTCTAAAACCGGGCTCTGTCAAAAATGCCACAGAGTGTGAAAATACAGTTACTGAGAGGGAGAGACTGGCTCAGACAATGTCTGGGTCAGCTTGATTCAATGAGGGCATGAAGCTTAAATGAGACAGAGGACGGACACCAAATCAATCAGGAGCCAAACTTACAGCATATTCTTCAGCCTATTAATATCCTCCCTTCATGTTTATTAGCTTTGGACTAGTAATGTTCCCATAGCTGACCATTTAGAATTAGCAGGGCAATCATGGTGAAGTCTGTATGCGCCTACCTATGTACAGTCACAAACAAATAAATATGCATGCAAAATTCCACACACATATGCCCACACAACTATGCACATTTGCACTCACAAACACATGTGCGTGCTCTCAATCACACATGGGCATTAATCAGATGGTTGAAAACACTCTTTGTTAGTAGAAAACAAACATTAATGATAATACATATCTATGCTGAAGAGCTGTTCAGTTGTGATAACAACTTGGAACACAGAATAATATTACTAATAATTAAGAGCATTATCATTTTCCTGAGATCAAAAAGAATATACATTAAAATCCTCACATGGTTTTGTGACCTTTTAAAGACTGTCTCACCTTTTTGTGGTTTATGGCCAAAATATTTTAATAGTAGAGCATCCCATTTAACCATATACCATTATATTAGTAGAATAGGTTAATATGGTGGATTACAAAGTCATGGCACCCACTGCACAAAGGGAGAGGAACAGAGGCTAAATTGTAGACTGGTACATCACTTTGCAATGGCATTGCTGCAGCCCTCACAACTCATTAATGACATTCAGTTTTTCATTTTACAGTTGGAACATTTCTCAACGACCTGCATTTAGCCTCAGAACCCAATATGAGACAGCAAAGAAAGAAAGAGAATGTATCCAAAGGCATGTGTCAGACAGCTGTACTGTGATGTATTTGTCAGACACCCAGGACCTGATGGATGCACCTTGCACTGAATTTAAAGAATGTCTGGTGCAGTAGCCTCAAGAAGTTTCACTTTATCCCACAAACAGGAGCCCCAGATTGCAAGTAGATTCAATGCCAACATTCATTACACAAATGGTAATTGAAATTGAGAGCTAATAGACTCAGAGACAAATTGGAAGCAACTCTCAAAGTTTCTTCAATAGAAGAGAAGCAAGGTAGCAACAGTGCACGGATATAAGAGATGGCATGGCTTCAATCGAAGACAGAGTCCTAAAAGTCCAGTCTTTGTATATCAAAACCTAGGATGGATATTGACTGACAATTGCATTCCTTCACATCCAATCTTACCACCTACAGTACTCTTAAAACTAGGAAGAAGTGTTGACCCTGCAGAGGACCTGCAAAGTAAACAACTATGTGGAAAGTGCTGATTACTCATGTACTCGAAGTCCAGCTGGGCTGCAGTTCTGAAGAGGCATTCACTGCAACAACACCTTCTGTGCTGGAAAAAACCTTTTCAGTGTGCAGTGGGGGACTCAATAACACGCTGCCGCCCTGAAGAACATGATGAAGAATAATTAATCCCATCTTATGTGGAAGTAGAGAAAGAGAAGGGTAACTTTCAAAATGGTGTTAATGAAAACTGTGTGAATGTAGGCTTTCCAAACCACGAGCATGCACTGTCATTAAACGCATACACTTGCCACATCGGCCCCCTGTTTGGTTTGTCAAGTCATTCTGTTCAATGTTTTCAGTTGTACGTTTGACATTATCTGCCTGGGGAGCAAGAGCCAATGCTTTTTTGGAATCAGTGAACAGATGGGCTTAACTGTTCATGTCAGCAAAAGTGTGGGTGGGTTACTTGCAGCTGAGGATAAATGAAAACGTGTTGTTTGATTGCATATGATACAAAACCTACCCATATCTGAATAAATTAAATGTTCTTTTCATGCACAAGCATACCATAGCCAAACATAATGCCAGAGCAAGAGCATGACATTTATTTGTTGGGTGTATTTATCTAAGCAACAAATGTGTCAAATGTGTCAAAGTAAAAAAAAACATTAACAGTAACACTGCATTCCAATTTTTTGTCACATTGCAAAAAATTCAATATGTTCTGAGGTGAATAATATAAAGTGTCAAAATAACCAGGCCTTCCATGGGCCAGTTTATTCATTTTATAAGCATCTATTGATAAGTGTAATTTAATTATGTCATGGGCGATAAATCTAGCCATTCCTGGAGTCAAATGTCCAGGATCAATCACTCCTGGGACCTGCAGAAGCAAATTACTTTTTTAATGCCATAAAGAACAGCAGTAATGGAAATTGATATTTCACTGTGAGAAATGGAGACTTTGGAAATGGCCAAGGGGTCAGGAGTGTTGATTTATCTCTTTAAATGAGCTAATATCATAAATATTGGATTATGTGTGCTCCGAAAAAGTTGAAGCTGTCCTTTTCATCTGCATTTCTCAGCCTGTCAAAAGTAAAGTGTGTCTAGTGCCAGACATGGAAGCTGATAAGTAAATGGTTCCCCTTTCATCACTTATGAAAGCCGTGTGTTCATTGGGAGGCAAGAGTATGTGTTGTTTATTCAAAGCACAGAGGCATGCATGGACTCTCTTACTTGAGGCAGAGTGAGCCACTTTACCCAGACCTCATATAATGTAAAATTCCCAATATCTCAGTTACATATGTCCAATCAAGTGCTCAGCTCCCTGAAAGCTCAAAGAATCAGAAGTATACTCACAGTATTTTCATAATATGGTGTGACTGGGAACAAGGCAGTAAGCACCTTTGTAGAAATGCTGAGTATAACTTCGGCTGTCAGGGCTAACAATCTCACCTGATCACCACAAAACATGGCCTCCTACTGTTGCAGCCTTACATATCTGCTTGTTGGTTGATTTGTTTGTCCTTTAAGAAAGCCTCCTAATAACATATGGCTTAATGATTTTAGGATCCACACCACTGCAGTCCTTCTGTAATAATAATGATGGTGACAGTTTCCCGCTCCCAAGCTTTCGGGAACTTCAAGCGGTCTCGTTAGTGACACCAGACAGCTGCCACCACCACCCTAGGAAATCCACATGTGGTTGGTATCAAAATTCATAGGTATTCTCATAGGTTTGTTAGATGTGGCTCATTGACCGGTGGGACACTCCAACAAGTTACAAGTTACCTAATTTATTTTAATTTATATATAAATCCTTTTAAGTAGGATGTATATGACTTGAAGCCCTTTAACAAATTAGACTGCAGGTAAGTAAATATAACTGTTACTTCATTTCATTGTAACCCAATGACACAGGAGCCAAAATACTAAAAAACAGAGGTACAACAATAAGGAGTAAGGACAAAGAGCAAGGAAAGTCCACACCCCTGAGTACTGACATTAGTATTGGCGCCTGCTTTTCCCTGTGAATTTGGTTTTTGAATACATCCCTGAAGGATGTTTTTATCTTAGCTGTTCCTGCCATAAGGCATAAAAAGCCTATTATATACATAAGGGTTTTCAATTTCCCTACTCTGAAAAAACTGTATGATCAACAAACAATGATGTTGTGCGCAGGTAAACAACTCCTGCTCTGCAGGCCATTTATGAGTATAATTACTAATGGCCCTCTGCCTGAGTTCTATAGGTTGTTGTCCTATTCTGCTTTTTCCTGTCTATTCAGAGCCGAATGAGCCAGACAGCATCACTTGAACACTACACTGGCCTTATTTAGCCCCAACCAACATCAGAAATCACACTCATGTATACAGCTTTGTGTATTGCGGGGCCGATTCAGGTGAAGGAAGCCACACACCTGAGCAGCTGCCCGTGTTCTTAGGTGCACTGCACGATGAAACCTGGGTCTGGGCACAGCACGGCAACAAGCTGGATCAGGGCGTTAGGGCTCAGAGGGTGACAGGGCCCACAGGGCTACGGCAGATGAGCCCTTTGAGCAAAGGGTCTGTTCCCCTCATTAAAGTGCTAATGCAGCCACAGCACAGCGTCAGATTGCACTGCACCATGAGCTGTGCTTTCTCCTCCGACACAAACCCACAACCCCCACCTCCCACTCCCCAACCCCAACGGGTCCACAGAGGTTCAGATGTACTTTATGCTGCAGTGGAGGGGAGGAATTCTGCATCACAACTGTGTCGCTAATGAAAGAACCCAAGAAAGCCGGAGCATGACTTCACAGACGTGCAAGAATTTTCCACTGCAAGAGGAGATTAAGGCACACAAAAACCTTACTTATGCCAGGAAATTCCATCGCCTCTCAAACTGACTTTATTACATTGTGGCGTCATTTGATATAATGATTAGTACAATGAATGCTAGTGTTAAGTGAGCAGTGGGGTATTAAAAATAAGGAATAAATACCTGTTCTTCACAGGCCATCCTAAAACCATCACTAGATATGGACACTGACTCAGGGACTCTGAGAGGCTATCATCTTCCCCCAATCATGTGAATCTGATTTAACTTGGTTACTTTGAAACAACAGTATACCACACTCTGCAAAGATGATTGTTATGACTCTAGGTCATGTAGCTAAGGAAAGAATGAATGCTTTGTTCTTGAATGTTAAGAGGACCTTTACTTCAAAAAATGGCTGGTGCCTGTTTCTTCTGTTAAGAGCCTGTCCCTTAGTAGAACTTTGCTGCTTTGTAATGCTCCCTTATAAATAGTAAGGTTCTTTTGTAAATAGCAGCACCTTGCTGGAACAGTCATTAGAAGAACTTCTATGATGGTTTTATGAAAGGAGTCAGCTAAGCTAATGCACAAGCCCTGTCATTTTCTGTAGTTTTCTGATGTTTTAATTTCAGTTATCCTGTCTTTCTACTGGGCACTATCAAAAGTGATGAGGAAGACAAATACAGAAAACAGTATTAGAATTTTACATTATAGTACACAGGGATTTTTCGAGAGGTTAGAGAGCCCAGAGATCCAAAACAGCAGGCAGACATTGCTAAAAGAACAGAGATTATAGGGTACAGTTTAACAGTGATGATAAAAGAACAGTAACATATTAAATCCAAGCACCCTTGCAGGGAGGTCTATTAGCCTCCTGTTCCAGAGGGTCTGCGAAAGCAGAAACATTCAATGAGCATGTTCCCTCATTACCAGAATTACTTCAAAGCCCAGCCTCTTAATCACCCTGAAAACAGGGTCTCCTTCCAGCCAGGAATCTTAATTCTGCAGATAGCATATTTTCCATATTCAAGGTCTTTGTTCAAATTCCTTAATCTCTAGCTTGCCACACTGCTGTTCTAGTACCAGCACACAGTGATGTTAATTAGAGAAGTAGGGAGAAAGACAGCACCGGCTCCATTGCCTTTCCTGCTCTCAGCTCCAGAGGTCAGGACAGCAAGGGCTAACCACCTGTAATTAGCTTGCTGTTTAGCTGGTTTAGGGTTCTTAAACTGTTGGAAGCCCAGGAGCAGCACTCTGTATAAGTGACTTTGCTGAGAGCGCAGGCTTCGCCATTTTGACACACTTCATTTTCAGTATTTCAAAAGTGCAAACTAAAGAGGAGGCACTATCTCACTGATGTTTTGCTTTTTTAAGTGTGCAATTCAGCAAAATTCCAACAACAGTAAGTTTATCTTGTGGTTAGTGTAATGAAACAGACTGGGGTCCAAGTGCGGTCAAAAATCTTTTCTTTCTTTTAATATACGAAGACAAAAATAGTAGTCAGGGATGTAAACAGGGAAGCAGCAGTACAAACAGATCCAACAAACACAAGGTCCAGAGAACAGGCAAGGGTCAGAATACAGTAGCAGCAGTCAAACGCGGTATGGTAGAGTACAGGCTTAGTAGAGTCTCAAGGACAATACCTCACAATGAGGCAACACAGACTGAGTCCTTAAGTAGCCAGGAACTGATTGAATCATGAGTTACAGGTGCACTTGATGAGCAGGTGACGTTGAGCAGGGCTGAACTGGGCGTGGCTGAGCTGGCAGACTGGGAGCGGGTGTGACAGTTAGAAAATATAATGTTCATTTCCTGGATTGAATACTTGAGTGCATTGTATTTTAGTAAGGCAGTAACAGGGCCAGTTGATTTTACCATCTTCAGGCTAGCTCAGTATTGGAGATTCGGGGGTTGGGGCAAACAACATACACAAACAACATACACACCTCATTGGCTATTAATTGATGAGGCAGATGCAAAGAAACACAGGGAAGAGACAGAATGCAGCCACAAGCTAGATATATGTCTGACCCTAAACCCCTGCCTAATCCTAACAATTTTGAAGAGGTGTGTTGTGTTCACCACACTCAAACACTGAGCATAACCCACGTCCTGGTCTATGATCATGAATCCTTGGAAAACAGGAAAGAGAAACCTTGGAGGAAAAAGAGTGGATAAAAAGATTTGTTATTTTCTTTTTAAACAGAGCTGAAGGCATCACAAAGAGATAAAGATATTCCCCAGTTCCTCACAACCGCCACACCTCCCTCTGGATGCTCCAACTACTTGTCTACAGAGAAACCCGAAAAACAACCTTCATTAATCACCGGACCCTTATTTCTGCGTCATAGATACGGCACCCATCTCCCTACACTGCAGCCAGACACTTCAGGAACCCGACCTCGCACCATCTGTTCCATGCTATTTTGAAGCCACCCGTTTCTCACACTTAATCCTGTTTCTTATCAGAAACAGGGTTATGAATGAGCCAGGTGTCCACAGCCTGTCGGGTCCAGTGGCACCCTCAATAAATAACTGCTCATAACATAAACCAGGCACTGTGTGAATATGCAGGGGAATATTTTCTGTCTTCCTTTGTTTGCCACCCAATTAAAAACTACCAGTGCAGAATATTATTTCAATTACTTCTAACACCTCCAGCTCCTGAACAATTTTCCTCAACTGTTATTTCTACGCATCTCATCAGCACCCTCGTTCATTAGGTGTGTCAGGCTTCCTAGCCCTGTTTGTTTTTGTTTTCCCCGTCCATGTGCTTTTGTTTTTCCCCTGTGTTCCTGCCCTGCCCTGCTCTCCGCCCTGTCTCCGCCCCACCTCGTTACCTGACCAGTCCCACCTGCCTGCCAGCACACCTGTATCCCATCTCCTCATTAGCGTCACCCTATTTAATCCCCGTTTGTTTCTTGTCTCGTCGCGAGTTCGTCCCAGTTTTCTCTGGGTCGTTACAAGCGTTTTTCCTGTTCTGCCTGCCTTCCCGTTATTCTGATTATCTGCCTGTTCTTGTGACCTTGCCTTTGGATCTGTTTTTGGTTTTGTTTGCTGTGTCTTTTCTGGATTGTGACCCTTGCCTGCTTTTTGACTCTGATTTCTGGACTGTGTTTTTGGATTCATTAAACTCGTTTTTGCACCTGCATTCCTGTCTGCGCCCGAGTCCCTGCCTGAGCTGTGACAAGGTGAATAGAAGTTGGCTTGTAAAGGCCTGTAAAGGCTACAAATATACCTACTGTCATAGTTCAACCACCATAAACGCTGCACATGCCGACCATGACCATATAATTTTGCATACGCTGTAATTTTTTTTTAAATTTCACAGCCTTTTAATCCTGGCCTCCTGGAACCCATAAACCAAACCCAGCTAAATTTCCAATCTAAATACACATGCTGCACCAGACATTTGAGCTTTAAATTAAGATTCGATGTGTGTCAAATGAGTATGTATGAAACAGTTGTTCTATATTTAAATCACACAAAAAATGATTTCATCTCAGACAGAGCCAATACCCTTACAAAGTCCTCCCTGAACATTCCATCACAGTGACTAACAAAAACAGAAACTGTTAAAACATAATATTACTCTATGAAATGTTTAGCGTTATTTATAACAGAGGTGTTTTGTCCATGGACAGCAAGACAAAGGTTTGGGACTTTTCCCTAACAATTGCACTTAACTGCCTAATGCATCCAGATTAGATTGTCCTGCTTCACCTACTTTTCCCTGTTGTGAGATTTAGGGAGTTTTAGGAATCTGGGTATAGCTGTGAAGATCCAGAGTCAAAGAGATAAGGTCTGTATTAACCACAAGATGACAGCAGTAGCACATGTTGCAGCATGTCCCCATTTAAATTCCTTTAGGAGCTATGAAAAACGTACCAGCAATTCACTAAAAGTTCTCAATATATACATATTTGTGTGTTAAATTGGTATATTAAAGTAACCATAGTATCTCTGCAAAAAAGTCAACTGAAGAAAAAAGTTACAATCAAATAATATCATGCATGTTCCACATGATGTTAAATGTGAAAAGTACCATTTAGAAAAATTGCACGCTGGAAAACATTTTGCTATGACATGTCTCATCTTAGTGCCATGGACAATTTAAAATAAATTTCCCTTCCTCTTCTTTTTCAAGAGCATTCACTTCTACTGTCATTTCTGTGTTTGTTGGGAATATAACTCTATGTATATTTGTAAAGCTGTATGAGACATTATAGAACTCTCCTTCTCCCTTAAATTTTTGTTCATCTACAGCAGCAACACAAACTAGAGTATGATGGCAGTACTGACAATATTTCTGCTTCCAAAGTAGCCCACTGTGCTACACAACAAAGCCAAGGTTTGGCACTGGCTGCTGGTCAATAAGTGTAAGATTAACAGCCCGGCTGTGTGCAAAGTAAAGGTCCATGAGAAACAATGTGAGGGTCCACAGGTAGACAGCCTGTACTGGAGCGCAATCCAATAAATCACTGATGTGTTCACTTTCAAAGACCATCCACCCTGGCAAGCAATGAATTAGATGCAATGGAGCATGGGATGCTGGCACCTGTTCCCCAGTGACTAGGTGCTGCTCAGGAGTTAGAGGCTACTTTTAACTTTCAGGTGTGGATTTCAAGGTTGCTGATGCAGGAGGCAAAGGAATTCAGAGCACCCCACAAATATGATTCCAAAACAAAGAGAAGCAGCTTTTGTCTGTCAAAAGGCTTTGATTTTGATCGCAAGAAAACAAACCAAAATTATGCAAATGAAAGCCCACATAATACAACCTCAATTACAAACCTACATTCTGGAAAAACAATTCACCAACAAGTAAACTGCTTTTTTTTGACAATTGCTGTGTGTTGCATTCAAGGCAGGTCAACTAAGGCTTAGAATCTGGGGATGGGGAGGAGCTTAGCTGTAGGTTGTTTACCCTATAGAGGGAGGTCTTAGATAAGAGTAATATAAATGGGAAGGAAGATAGACAGGGTAGAGATAGACAGGGATGATAAACAGCTGTTACAGGAAGGTATGTGCCATTTTTATTCTAGTTCAGAAGACTGGTTTGTAAGGTTGAGGTAAAAGTGTAATGAGTGGTCTGGAAATTTCCCTCAAACACAGCAGAATGAAATGGTGTCAGAGACGTCACAAATGGACACACCAACCACTGAGACAAGACCCCTTTAACTCAGAACCAAGATTTTGTATAAACCTCCCAAACATCAGCAGGTGCAGTGAAGAAGTGAAGAATGATATACTAAAAGTTGTCAAAAACACACTAGTTCGTGGGTGGGTCCAGGTTTGACGGTCTGGGTAGCCATGTCAAGTCAATATAAAACTCTGCTTGTAGTGATTGATGGAAACCTGACTGCATGGCATTACTTCTATGAGGACTCAGTTTCTGAGACATGGTAGGCTATGTCTGAAACAGTGGAACTGCTAGTGTGAAAGTGATCACAGAGACGGAGCATGATGATGTCTTGATCTTGTCGATGTATTGTGACTCCTAGTCTCCAAAGTCAAAGCATAACATTGTTAGGTTGTCTGGCCATAACATCTTTCCCAGTTAGAATTTGCTAGCTGTGAGCAGCCTAGACATTAAGTGGCAATTTGGCTGACTTTGTCTAGCCTAAATCATACAGAAGGCTCAGAGGCATTATTCTGCTGATAAGTAGGGCAGAGCAGTTTCTCTCAGTGTTTTGCTTTTTTTTGTTGTTTTTGCCAGGCTTCACATTCAACAGATCACCTCGTCTCCTGTGCCTAATGAGGTGATGTAGAGCTTCTACAACAATCAAAGTCAATTGAGGATGTCATGGTCACTCATCCATGAATAAAATTGCCATTGAAACTGTTCATCAATAAATAAAATCCATATTCTTTATTTTAATAAAAATATACATTATTTGATTTGATAAGTTTAAAACACAATATCACCACAAGGTAGACACAATTAAATCGACAGACTTAACTCTACTGTGGACTCCAAGTATTGGCAGGCAGGCAGGATGAATTTACATATGCACACGCATAGAGAGGTTTTTAATGTTCAGACAATTTGTTTTTTTGTTCAGACAATTTGCTGCAACAACCTTTTTTCATTGTCCCTAAAAGTTCTTTCCTCTATTAGAGCAAATCCCTTGCAACTCCAGCTTATGCTGTTTGTTCCTAACCATGATTATTGCCCTATTTCAACATATAACTTGTCAGATTAAAATGAAAATGTGACAAGATATGCCTATATATTTTTGCATGCATTTAAGAACTCCCCACAGACTCCATATGTAGATGCTGCCTGTGTTTTTGCATCACAGGAATGTAAAGTGAGAGAAGAAAGTGGTCACAACATTTCCATTTAGATTTATCCAAAGATAACACAGTGACAGCAGCTCTCAGAAAAAGGCTAAATCACTACTTGCTGCAGAGCTATCCATGTGAACCCCCTGGATTTAATCTCAGAGTATTTAGGAGCAGTGGGAGAGGTGAGCTGATATTACCGAAATGTAGAACAGCCCCCCCTCTCCCTTCACTCAATGGCGCATGATTTATCTACTGAGCCAGAAATTGGATTTTGAGCAGAGGTGAGGGGTCAATGACAGCAACAAAGGGTATTATTAATGTGATCAATATCTCTCAAATTGCCCAGTGTTAGAAGCCAACAAACAACCCCCTTTTTAAAACAATAATCCCTGTTTGATGGTGAGTGAGTCGATCGGTGTTATGTATTTTCTGGCACAAATAATAGCTTTAAAAACTGATATCATGCTGGGCTGAGAATGATATACATTGTTTTTCATGTGTGGCTTTTTCCAAGGGAAAAATCAGTTCCTATGGGACTAGCTCCCGATATAAATGCCGTCTGTTCAATTTCTTTCAAAGGGCTTGCTGTAATAAATAGGGGATTTCTGAAAATCTCAGTCATATCACATTTATACATCCACAATCTCAGGGCTCTGAACAGCTGTGTTTTGCTTGTCAGCATTGTCTGTTCCTCCTTGTCAATGATTGAATTTAAAGCCAAGAACACCAGGATGAGACACCATCCAGCTTTTGCACATGTTGCACATGACCTGTTGCAGTCATTGCACTTCAGCATGCCCAGATATTGGAGATATTATGATTCTAAGCTTCTTTGCATGGTGTAGCTGAAATGATATTGTGTTTAAGCAGCAAACATCTATAGAGAATGAATATGTTCTGTATTATTTTACATATTTTGTATAAATACTATGTGTCTAGCAGTTCAGCCAATCAGGCATTTACCTGACCTGCAGGAAAGTACATGTGCTTAGCAGTGTCCTTTAAAATGTAACTGGTGATAAAAAAGACTTTGGATCTGTTTCAACCTAATCAGCTGTGAACAAGTTGCACTGGTTAAATGGATCTACAAGGCTTGTGGTGGGCATAATGTACTGTTTTGAAGCTTTGTACATTTGGTAAAATCAATCTGTGGCATCCAAGCTGTCCTCAAACCCAATATGCATTATTTAATGCCCTTAATAAAAACCTTAGTCCCTTGCTCCATACAGTAACAAAAACCAGTAGCTCACATTTCCATGCTTTTCTCTGACATTACGTGTTTACCCCAAATAAGGTCACTAAAAACACAGCAATGCAATATATGTGAGCTCTCCCTCAAGAATTAAATAGCTGAGTCGGGCTCCTCAGCACATGTTATGCTTACTGCTCAATCCTGTTGAGATGAGAGACGCTATCTTGGTGGCTTAATTCAAGGAAACAGATCTCTGATAAATAGCATTTAATCAAAGATCACACATTTATACATAATTGTGCATAAAGTGATTATTTTTTGGTTTTGGCATCACAATTTATTTGGATCCATACTGATAAACTTTTTTGACCACCAGGCAAAAATTTGTGAAAGGGAAATTATGGTCACAGCACCATCAAGTGGACAAATGATATACTGGCACCACAAAATCCATCAATCAAGTTGTGCACAAACTTTGTACTATCTTCAGATTTTTCAGGTTGCTGCACTTTATTCAGGAGACAAGATGAAAGCATTGAGACAATTGAAGCAATATCATTTTTTCTATCAAGTCCATTTGATGAAAAACTAACATTGTATTACATACCACAAAAGAGAGACTCAAGAAAATGGTTGTAATGGCTAAGTAACTAACCCAGAGAGATGTGAAATTTCAGTTGCGCTCAGCATGCTTCATTAGTATATTCAAACTTTCAGAAATCATGCATGAAATGCATTGATTATCATACCTCACTACTAGGGGTGTACCAAAGCAGTTTGCCTAGCTAGATCAATTAATAGCTTCACTGAAAAAACAATAAGTGAAATTATGCTTAGACATTCTTTCAAGTTCTTTCAAATGTGTGTGTGTGTGTGTGTGTGTGTGTGAGAGAGAGAGAGAGAGTGTGAATGTAATATTGTAAAATGCTCAAAATTTGTATTTGGCAGAAGTAATATGAGCCATCCTGAAAGTTCTCTGAGTATGCATCTGTGGAGCATATTACCATATCAATAGGGATAAGCAGGAATCCCCAATGAAGTATATGTATCACATCCCATCACAAACACAGATGTTTTGTGTCATAAGTATGTTTACGAGCATGGCCTGTAACCAAAACACTAACCTATATAGTCTGTTAGCCAAATTGCTATCTCTGTCAATCAGAAAAGCATGTTTTTCAGGTCATTTGAGACAGCGGTTTTACTCAGGTGCAGGAGATCTCTTTGATTCAGTTTCCCCACCCTAATGAGAAGGGTCCTCTTTATTTTGCTTGCTGTGCAGTAAGGCTTTTGGGGTTGATTTCACTGACACTCTGCAAATAACTCCTCTTCTTCTTTCCCTTACATTTTCAGCATTAAGTTACTGTGTGATTTGTCCATGCTGCACTATTTCCTTTTAATGACAAAAATAAAATGCCTGGGGAATAGGATCTTACTATCAAGAGTAGCATTTGTTAACATACATGTCTCAAACATACACATACAGCAAATGTTTAAGAATTAAGGATATTGTTGCTCTACATTTTTAAATCACTTTAAATCAATTATGGATGTGGCTATACTAGATGTGCAAATTCAAACACACAAAATTGAACCATAGTTGTGCTCCTTTAAACAGCAAGAATGTCATAGTTTCCTTTCATTTTTGCTTGTTGTCATATGTATGAGTAATAATCACTCAAGTATTCCACCAGAACCTAGCTTAACAAAATGCTAACCTACCATTCAGTAAAATGAATTTTCTTTTAATGAAAAAGAGTGGGATTTTCTTGTGGAGCAAAAGTATGTCCAATTTAACTATAGGACTATTTCCTTATGTTTTCACTGAAAATCAAGGTCTTTAAATTATTTTCTCTTAATTGTTTGAGATGTCTCCACTATTCACAAATGCAAACCAGTCAGCGTGCAAGAGGTCACGTGAAAATTGCTGTTGCCACAGAAACAGTATAATTATTTGTTAAGTCTTAATCTTACTGAGCCCCAAACAAACAAGGGCATGAACTGAAATATTAAATAATTGTAATGAAACAGACTGGGATCCAGATGCGGTTAAGGGCTTTAATCACAGAATCCAAAAACATGGTCAGGGACAAAACAGGTTGGCAACAGGAAGCTGTAGTACACCAATCCAAAATCCAAAAACACAAGCAAGGTCCAATGAACAGGCAAGAGGTCAAAGCACAGGAATAGCACGGTCAGATGGCAGAGGGCAGGCTTGGTAACGTCACAGGAAAACAATACCTCACAATGAGGCAACTGAACGGAGTCCTTAAATAGCCAGGGCTTGATTGAGGGTGGGTTACAGGTGTGCTTGATGAGTGGGAGCGGCTGAGCCAGGCTGAACTGGGCGTGGCTGAGCGGGTTGAACTGGGCGTGGCTGAGCTGGCTGACTGGGAGCGGGTGTGACAATAATTTGTTTTGCATTTAAGTAAATACAAAACATGCAGACACAAAGGACATATAAAAAACTGCCAGTGTGGTACTTCCTGTTTTTATCTGGTGTATAACAAGTATCCATCAGGGTCCGTCCAAAATATTGTGCATAGACTTTGCGTAACTTTGAAGATGCATAAAGTTTAAAACAAAGGAGTACAAACTACGGCATGACAATATCCAAATATAGCTGTCAAGACAGGAACTCAAAACTGCCCAATCGCAAACCCTGGAGGTGTAATCAGCCAATGAATAAGTTCATTAAAAGTGGTGTAATGTAACGAAGTAATAATACTTAATTACCGTACTTTTAAGTATTTTTTGGGAGTATCTGTACTTTACTTGAGTTTTTACGTTTCTGTCAACTTTGACAGAAGTTACATTGCCTAAATAAAATGTATACTTTTACTCCGATACATTTCCTCTAAGCATCTTCGTTACTTCGTTACTACAAAATAAAATCGAAAGAAATTTGGTAGCCTAATGATGTTGGAACACAGACTGCAAGCAAGCAGGTTTTGCGAATCAGTGGTCCTTAGATTGCAAGTTAGATCATTGGTTAATCCTGTTTGCGCAAGTGCAAACAAGTGCTGTCAAAGCCGCGGTTAAGTTTTGATTTCCACTCAAGCCCAGGCATGTCAGATGCAAGCGACTACATGAGTAGAATTCCATTCGACGATGAGACTGATTTCATGATGGAAACAGAAATAGCGACGGCACCTGCTACTCCGGCGACAAACGACGGTGGTGACGAAGACGAACACCCGTGGCCGTATTTGCGAGAAATGTTTTCTCATGTTGGAGTGAAAGATTCTTCGTACCACATGAAGTGCCTCTGATGCTGACCCATAGATACGAAAATATTGGCATTTAAAAACTCCCCGTCCAAGCTCAAGAAACAGGTAAATTAAGTTTAATCCCGTGAAGCCGCTACGGTAATGTTATTTAATTATCATAATTATCATTAAGCCTGTTCCGATATCTAGCTAACGTTGCTGATTACATTCGAATCACAGATATAACGTTTACCACTGAATTTTGTCGGAAATAATTCAACGCAAAACTCTTGAAGACGTCCATAGTCGTGAAACACTCTTACTGGTATAACCTGCCGATATTACGGTTCAGCTGGCTTCCATGTTAACCGGCGCCGGTTGCTGATGTTCTGGCTTGATAACCATTTTCTTCAACAGATGTGTTGATTGCATCAGTGGCACAAACTAGGGCACAAACTGCAACTCAGCTGCAGTTGCAGATTGGGTAAAGGTAATATGTTAAATAATGGTCATTGACTGTTAGTGTTGTTGAGTAGCTTTTATATCGTGTAGCTAAAGTTGATATGCTTAGAAAATGTCTTTCTCTGTGTTTCAGAGAAAGCACGTACACCACACTGCAAAAAATGGCCCTTCAAAATAAGAAATAAAATAATTAATACAAAGTGTTTTCTGCTAGTAATAAGTGAAAAAATCTGCCAGTGGAACTAGTGGAAATACACTTGTTAAGATTTCAAATAAGGTGTTATACACTGTAATTTCTAATAAATTGAGTTTACTTAAAAAAAACTTTGGAAACCGATTGCCTCATTTTTTCAAAGCTAACTTAAAGGGGAAATTAAAGTTAAATTAGTAATCCGCTGTATGTAAGTAAAACAAGCTTTTCCTAAGTAAATTAACAAATAAATATCAAGTAAGTTATATATGTCAATTTCAGTTAATATACTCTTTAGTGGTTACTAAAGTTACATCAACAATTATAGTAAGACTACTATATTAATTCAATTTAATTCACTGTAATGTATTTATTACTGCAAACATCCTGAATAATAGTACTCTTGATATAGATTTAATTTTCCATTTTAAGCTATGGCAACTTAAAAAAAACTACGTGCAATCGGTTTCCGAAGTTTTTACAAGTAAAGTGAACATGTTTTTTTTCTTTAAGTACAGTTGAAATACAGAAGGCACTGAACACACATTTGCAATTCTCAATTGTTTACTTTTTAATAAACAGCTAGATTTTCAAGAACACAATAATGTGTGAATGCACAGACAATGCTTCTGTCTGAACAGTAAAACCTGACTGTCAATTGCCATTTTGACATCATAGCACTTACGTCCAGTTATAACTACAAAAACATAACTGATCCATTTGTAACAAGAAATGAATACTGTGCACACTTGAAATTACTGCAATTACCAAATATGCCTAAAATACAGCATTTGGCTTCAGAAATGTTCAGTTAAAAGTACAAAAACATAACTCGTTTATCTGTAACAAGAGGTGAAAATTTGCACACTTGAAATGAATACAATTACTAAATATGCTAACAAAAATATTTGACGGGGAGCAGAGGCATTCAAGACAGAAACAAAATCAATAGTTTAGCTTAAAAGTTGATTTTTAAGGGTTTGCAGTTTGGGTTTGAGATTCTTACCTACCAATGATAGAAACACCCTTTGAGTAAAATCAAATATGTTCCTCATTGTCTTTGGGTAGTCTACATTCAGAGCATAGATTAAAGCAAAGGAGACATACAGCATGTGGCAAGTTTGGGACATCATCCACGACAATTTGTCCCTCAAGAATGATTGCCCTTGACAAGTCAACATTGAGGGCATGTGGAGTTCTGGCAGGCATGTCTTCATGTTGAATTGTGAGCAGGCCAACATCAATTCCACTGAAGTCTGCATCTACATCTGAATCCTAAATGGAGAAAAATTAGGGGGTCTTTTTAGCCTTTATTGGATAGAGACAGTAGATGGACAGGAGATGGGAGGTGGAGAGAAAGGGTAAGACACGGAGCAAATTGGTCCGAGCCGGAGTCGAGTCCAGGCCGCTCTCATGTGTGGTATGCACGCAAGATCCCATTTCAGAAGACACAGTATTGCACAAGTCACATTGTATTATTTTATGAAACTTTTGTGTCCTTTTGAAGCTTAAGATATAGACACCACACACTGCCACAAGGGTGAGTAAATAATGACTACATTTTCATTTTTGGATCTTTAAATTTTAGAAAACATTCAGAAAATCACAATATGCTACATATCCTGTATATGATCCACTGTTTGCATTTAGATATTAAGAGAAATAACTCTTGTTGTGGGGTGACATATTACATAATTTACATAGTTTCAAAAGTTGTAATGCTGATGAAGCCAAAAGTCTCTGATCAAGTCAACACTATTTCATAAATTTAAACCATACAAATTACCAATGTCTCAAATCAGAATTTCAAGTCGAGACAAATATAGTATTTACTGTATACTCTTTCATAACCTGATTCATACAATCGTGGAACAAAACAAAATAATTAGAAAAGCAGAAACACCAACATTACTTACAAAGCACATCCTGAAAAATTCCTCAGAGTCATCCCCCAGGAGGACTGGAAGACCGTGAAGTACTGCAGTGCGCACACGTTACATCAGATGACAATGAAAATGGAGAATGAGGGTAACAATCATATTCAAATCATGACTCAAAAATGGTAATAGTTAACATAGGACATAGGAATACCTTTGAATCAACTTGACGCAAAATGTCTTCAAGTGTTCTTCCTTGATTTCCTCCTTTCTTCCGGAAAATTTCAATCAAACGTGACGAGTGTGTGTCCAGTGCTGCATAAAACTCAGATCTCAGATTTCTACCAGATATTTGATTGAATTCTGCCAAGATCTAAGCACAAACACAAAGGGGTTATTTACATTAAAATGAGTCATTTAATAAAAACCATTTCGGTTGTAAAGAGGAAGAGAAAACAAACCTGGTTTTCGGTGAAAAGTGCTGGCCACTTCTCCATGATCTCACAAACAGGAGGTTCCGAGTGAATGATTTCCTTCCTTCTTAAGGCAAATGTACTGTCCATCTTCTGGCCAATCAGACTCATGTTTTGGGTCTTCTTTTTCATTTCTTCTACAAGTTCTACTCTTGTGCGTTCTTGACTATCTTCATTCTCCCCATTGGGAAAGTTTGGCAAGAAATTTAATTCAAACTGTCTAGGTTTTTTAATGCCTCTCTTGGACAGACTCTGTTGCACCTCCCTTTCCCTCAATAGCAACATCACTACAGCCACAGTTACGCAATTTTGTTCTGTAGTTAGCCATTTTAAATTTCAGGCTGTTTTTCCAGCCAGCTGAGCCTGTTGAGGAGCCTGGTTCAATCAAACATGGGTGTGCTTTGACAAGAGCTGCGGCAACTTGGGCAAAATCTTCGTCTTTTGGATATGCCTTAAAGGTATACATTGCCCCTGCAAGTGTTTCCAGTACATCATGTTTTATGTCTCTTCCAACATTAAGACTGACGGACACGGTATTCAACATTAACAGAAAATTTTGGGATTTCAAAATTCTCGGGCCAGTCACTCTTTCGTTCAGCAGACGACTGCTCTGATGTATCAGAACCTGAGAGAATTACAGTGTCAGCTTGACGTGAGGAGGGAGACATGGGCAGAGGAATTATTTTCAATGTTGCCCTCTCTGGCAAATCATTAATGTCATTGACGTTGCATAAAGCATGATTAAAATCAGGGTCTTCATATTGAACATTGAAAGAATATGAGACTTGCAGCTTCTCTTGTAGCACATGTTTCAAGGCGTCAACATCAGCTGGTTTTTCGGAAATGATCACTTTTCGGATGTCACTCGTGCAGGATGACTCGAAATATCATTGACATGGCTAGCTGAAATTCTAAAGTAAAAAGAAAAAAAACAAGTCAAATACACAGACAATAATTATAAAACACACTCATGCAATTTAGCAGCAGATGTAATGCTTCAGTGTGACAAAGAACCGGCCTTGGACATTATATGCTGCCAAAGGGAAGGGGTCATTTAGTTCAGAAGGCAGAATAACTTGCTGTGAATGCAAACTACACAATTCATAAGGGCGCAAATGCTCAATGTACCATGCAGCCTGGGGTTTACAGAGGAACATTATATCAGTATTGATCGCCAAAAACTTTTTGATCTGCATGAATTCTGGCAAACCTGAACAATATCCAACTGAAACCACCATATCTGGGCAATACTTAATGCCATCAATAGTAACACTGGGTGAAACAAGCACTTTGCTACAATTAGGACTCCTCATATGCAGACATTCTTGAACATTTTCAGGAAAGGCTGTTACAAGTGAACTACAGACCCTATCCATTTGTATGCCTGGCTTGAAAAAAGAACTTGCATCCATGTGATAGGCTATTGTCATTTGATGCTTCTTGGCCAGCATTAGAGGGACATTTTAGAAATTTTGTGCATCACGGATCACTTTCTTAAGGAACTTATGCTTCCCCTCAAATCTCATGGTCCAAAGATTTCTCAGTGGCCCATACATTCTGATTAACTGAGGATAATGCTCTACGTAATGATGCTTCGGACGGAGCACGAAGGTTGGATACACTTCTTGAAGCAAAGTGTTCTGAGATCTTGCAATTCAAAAACTCCACAACGTCATCAGAAAATTGGACAGACATACTCAATTCCACAATATCTTTCAACAGCATTAGTATTTCCCAGGTATGTTCATTCACTCCCACATTATGGCCAATCAAGAGTGGGAGGAGTCTCAAGAGGGTCCAGTTCTCATGGCCATTCCCCCCTATTGTTCTTTCAGTTATGAATGATTGTGGAATAGGCTGTGGCTGATCAGTCTTATCAGAAAATTTGAATGGGAATTGTTTGATGGCACCATTTAAGGACTCCAGGGAAAAATAACGTTTGCCTATTAAATCCTGTAAACACAATGCCATCTCTGCAGGAACAATACCCTCCAACAGATCATGCAACAGATCTGGGGGAAAACCACCAATTGCATGAATGTGTTTCAAACTGTCACTCAAGGGACAGCTACTCTTCACGCCATACTGTACCACCAAAGTGCTGTCCTGTTGAACATTTTGGACATGCTGTTGGTGTTTTTCTTTGTTCTCATTTCAAAAAGCCTGACCTAACTTCCTTGACTTTAATGTCCTCCCTTGTGGCCATGCAAAATCTACATGGGAGATTCACTCTAAAGCTCTCTTGAAAACCTGCTAATGAATGGGCACCCAGATTATCTGCCAGGACATGCAGGACAGATCCCCTTACACATGATCCCAACTGCTCAACAAATACTCCTTGCTGTTCAAGATATTTCAGGTCTTCAATTAAAGGGTGAAGTATTTTTGAGTAGCCATGCTTCTTAATTACATATGTTTTACACAGAAGAGCTAGCTGAATGGTATGCAAAGATGACATATGTTTTGTTGGCAGGTATGCAAGAACCCAGTAGATAGCACACAATTTGTGCTTCTTTCGTGATGTTCCAAGTGGATTGGCCACTTCAAAATCATCTATGTATAGGTTAAGATACATTCTACAATCATCTTCTGCAAAAAATGAATTACCCTTATAATGTGTGCCATCCCTGTTACTGCTGTATCCCCTTGAGGTCTTACCTGGAGCAAGCACCTTATCAAGAACTTCTATCAACTTTGTATTCAACAGGCATGACAACTGGAAATTCTCTCAAGAAGTATGATGTTCTCCTATTGGTTGTGGAAAGAGGACCACCTCCTTTCGTACAATGTAACAGCACATTGCTGTCAGTGACTGCGCTAACAAGCTCTTTCACAACTGAGCTATCTGCCTCACCATAGTGTTCAACAATAATCTGCTGTATTGTGCTATTTTACAATGACTCAGACAGGAAATGAATTTGATTCAACTGCTGAATAATTTCTTGTGTTGTGCTATCAGAAATATGCAAGATTGTCTGCATTTTGAGGAAAAGTGATGCCAAATTTGTGTTCAAGCTTTTGTTTTGTATCATCCAACTGGCCTTGTTCCTCTGTTGTATTACATTCATCTTCACTGTCTGAGCTGTCAATAATGGGGTGAGCTGGACCTTGTAACCTATTGGACCACTATTAGACCTCCCTGAGAATACAGTGCTTTGCTGCGGATGGATTTTTGATAAATGTACTTTTAATGCATTAAATGACTTAACGGTGCATGGACAGTCTGAATGGAGGCATGGTATTGGAACAATACGAGAATATGTTCCATGGTTTATCCGATAATGCTTAAGAAGTTGTGCCCTCTTTTCAGATGTAAAAGAGCAGAACTTACATTTCCACTGCATGTCAGAAGGCAAGCAACAGGTTACCTAAAGAAAAACACAAAAAAAGTTCAACACTCTTGGTGCAACACATTTATTTTTGCAAAAATATGAAAGTACGATTTACATGAGAGCGCACTCGTTTATCATGTACTGACTACTACTTCTGCACAACTGTCGTCAGCTATTACTGTCTAACCAATTACCATAAACGCCATAAGTACTCCATAATGATAACAGGTAACATTAAACATGAAAACAATCTCCTTTACACTATCACTTATTTCACATCTTATTTGACAGGTTAGAGGTGAGTAATAATACAATACACTTCTTGTAAATTACAGTGATGACCATCACTTAATACTTGCACATGACTCCAACCTAAACTACTGTATTGTATTTGTCTTAGTACTGTCTTTCTCACTGTTTTAATTACTGTTTTTAAACCCACATGAATTACTTACTCTTAAATGAAATGCTTATGAACTGATTTAATGAACTTAACCCATTTATTTCCAAACTCAGTTTCCTATTATTTCACTCTGCTCTCCTAGAAATTACACTAACCAAACTCATATTAACAGTATGTAAAGTGTTCCTTGAACCTCCGTTGCTTTGCGAGAATGACTGACTAGTGGCCAACTTGCATACTTAGCTTGGGCAAGTATAACCATTAGCTTAGCCTGTTAAGCAATACACTCCGCTAATTCCTGTTCCTAAACACTGGCCCTGCCCATCAGGTCTGCCACAGTTAGGTTTTACACCATTACTTGTGAAACTGTAGTTTTCTGCTGCTTGTACCTTAGCTGTTACTCATTTTGCTAAGGCGGACAACTATTAGGTTACCGTTTAGCTACACAGCGCCACAATTGTGTTGAACCAACCGTGTTTATGTGAAACTTCTGTTTTTGACATAACCCCGTGTGTATTCAACAGTTGTAGTGCAATAAGACGTGTCTGTGTGCTTATGTCTGAAGAACAGCGTGCGAGTAAAATCGATTGAAAGTTCAAACTGACAAGACTTTAAAACGCATGAAAACTTTGGTGATGACGAATAACAGCAATGACTGCAATTGGGATATACTAGCACACGTAGGCCACAGCCGTTACTGAATTTCACATTCGAATGACATGCGAGGTGATCAAAACGTGTTTGTGTAAAGACATATTTTAAGGTCCTGACATGTTCCACACGATAACATGCATCCAATTAAGTGCAATAATTGTAGCCAGCAAACAAGAAAAACAAAAATTATTTGGTAATTACCTTACATTAGGCGATGCTCAGAATCTTCAGTCCATGTGTTTCAGCAAGGTGTGGAGGAGGGGAGTTGTGCTTGAGTGCGCATGCCCAATAGAATGTCTTGAACATTTCAAGTAATTTTACTTAAATTATGTTAGTTATGTGAGCTATATATATATATATATATATATATATATATATATATATATATATATATATATATATATATGTGTGTGTGTGTGTGTGTATATATATATATATATATATATATATATATATATATATATATATATATAATATATATACATATAACATTTTAACAACAATTAACAATTTGTAGTAAAGTCAACATTTTGGTTAAAATTAAGTAAACATACTAGCATTTTTCTAGTAATGTATACTATTTGCTTTTACAGTGTAGTTAAGCATTTTTAAGATAAGAGATCTTAAGATTAGCTAGAAAAAAGCTAATTTTGAGCCATTTTTAACGGGTATTAGGAAGTGTTTTGGTCATACTAAGTCTGTATTGCTCAAATGCAGCATTTTTTTATTGTTCATGTCATCCTCTTCATTTCAATTCGAGCGTATTTCACTTATATTTAAGCATTTGTAGCTAAAACAGATCATAAAGTTAGCTGGGAAAACTCATTTTGAGCATTTTTTTACTAGTATAAGGAAGTGCTTTTGTGTCATACGAAGCATGCAATTCTCAAATGTAGCAATTTTTTTACTGTTGTCATCCTCTTAATTTCAGTTTGAGTGTTTAACTTACTGTAAGCTCTGTACACTAAAACCTTCCAAGTTAATTCAACTCAAATCATTTGAGAAAACCAGTTGCCTTGAACCATTTAAGTTTAGTAACTTGAATAATTTAAGGCTGAATTATTCATTCAACTGAGTTGTAAGTACAAGAGTATTTTGTGTTATGTTAACTTGAATGAATCAAGTACACTCACTACATTCACCGTGTTCCAACTAAATTATTAATCTACTCATATTAAGTATTTGTTTCTCACTCATTTTAGTTAAGTTACTGTGATGAATGAGAATTATGCAAGATTGACTCAAATGAACCATCTGAACACCCCTTCTACAATTCAGGTGTTAACTACTTAATATTGTGAATTTGCTACTCAGTCCATTTAAGTAAACCGATTGCCTTAAACTATTTAATTTGCCCTAACTCAACAAAAATACTTAGCAGGAGACATGGAAAAATGCAATCCATTTATTAAAGCATTTCACATTTACATTACACAGTTTGGACTTGATATCAAATCAATCAAACAAACAAATCAAAATACAATCAGTGGCAACAAATTATTCTCTGTGTTTTATATCAAAGTCCTGAACACTTGTTTCAACTACTCAACTAAAGTAATGTTTTGACTTTTGGGCTCTAACTTTGTAATACAACTTAACAGTTCACACTTTAAAAGTGTAAACAAAACTGCTTCAACCACAGCCCATTAACTGAAAATAACTATTTTACTTTTATATAAAAAATGAGGTATATCTCCAATCTTTTAGGAAAGTGTGAGAGAGAGAGAGAGAGAGAGTGTGTGTGTGTGTGTGTGTTGAGTTGTGTATGTCTTCCAGTCAGTTTTCACAAACACTTGTTTCAACCACAGCTCATTAACTAAAAAAGTAATGTTTTTACTTGTTTTATATCAAATATATGTTCTATAAAAATGTCTGTGTGTTTGCGTGTGTGTTCAAATGTGTATGTGTCTAGCAATCAGTGTTTACAAAAAAGTCCTGAAAATTTGTTTCAACTACTCAACTAAAAAAGTAAAGTTTTTACTTTTACTCATCAAAAAATTAGTTATATATCAAAATGTGTGTGTGTGTGTGTAAGTGTAAGTTCAAGTGTATGTGTCTACTCATACTCAGAATCAAAATGTGCTGAGGGCTCTAATATGGTACTACAACCTCACAGCTCACATTTTAAAAGCGTTAACATTACCATACTGTAAGAATGCAAACACAGACTTCTGATGTCATGTCTAAACACTGAGGTCTAACTAATTTCTTAATGACTGTGTAGGGGATCAAGCCTACGATTAGTCTTCCTTACGTGGGGCACCAACTATGTAAGGAATAATTAAATTAAACACATGGAGGCGCCATACAGAATATGGCATCTACCATAGTGGTTAAAGTAAAATATCAGTCTCAGTTTTGTATATCAGTCTCATACAATATACTAAACTATCAATTTGGAACTTCAATTAATAATTAAATTAATAATCATCAAAATTACCACATCAATAGTTAATCTTAATCAAATCACAATATTATCTATTTAGCTAACTAAACAAATAACACTGATAATTCAACTAAGAGGTGAAGGCATTTAGAATTCTGATCAGCAGAGGTTGGCGATATTCATTGCACGTGTAACATTACAACACACACAACTTTGGATAAATAATGCATTTATTGAGATATAAAATCAAAGTAGCAAGGCACATGTGTCATATGTACAATGAGTGAAACGTGTATGTATTTACACTTATGTGTAGATGTGAGTGAATGTCTTATGCTAGTGTGTGTGCGTGTCATAGGGTGTGTGTTCCTTTGTTCTGAGTCGTGCGTGTGCTGCACGTGCATGTGTGCTGCGCGTGCTTGCTAAACACACGTGTTCAAAGAGAACAAAGGAACATGCGTGTGGCGGCGAGTTTGAGTTGGTTATGTGCATGTGTGAGCGAACATCACGTCTGTCTGGTACAGGGTGTGTTCGGACAATTGATAATCGCGAGGTTATTCTGTGCAGAATAAAAGAAGGTACCGGGGTTAGTAAGACGATACGCATGCAAAGACCCTACGTCTCTGTGTGGTATCTCAACTGTGTGTGACAAATCAGCTAGGAACAACGCAACATAGCTAGTTACATTACTCGTAATGACCTGAAAAACATGGATGTACAAACGTTCATAAATGTAGCTAACAGTGTTCGTTTAGCTATGCAAAGTCCTATGCCCAGAGGTGATAGCCTACTGTAGCTCATGAAATGAGGTCCAAATCTTGCGGTTCCGTGGGTGGTTTCGCTGGCGGTTTCGTCGCCTGGGAGCCAGGGCTGGTCTGGTTCGGTCTGGATGAGTGTTTCCTTCGGGAGACACGCTGGGGTGGATCTGGTCGCACCTTTGTCTCCGGTTGGTAGCGAGTTTGTGCTGCTCTTCTTGCGGGCGCTGAAACTCGGCTCTTGCTTTATTGATCTTCGCTAGCAATGCGTCGCTAGCTCGGAGAATCTACGCCAGGACAGGGCCTTTGGCTCGGCTGTCCGTGTCCCGTCCGCGTGGTGCGGCCTCCGGGAACGAGAGAGATACGTCCGTCTCCTTCGGACGTATGGGCGAGAGAAGAAGAGATACGTCCGTCTCCTTCGGACGTATGGAGCAAGAGAAGAAGAGTAGTACGTCCGGCTTCTTCGGACGTATAGAGCAAGAGGAAGAGATAAAGGAATGCACCCGGTTTTTTAGTGGCATCGCTGCAGGGGGCATTTCCTGTTTACTGTGGTGGTCTTTGGTTGGGTGAGAGGTCGTAAAACTGCAACATCACTTCCCGTGAGATCGCGTTTCACGTTAAAAGCAGTTTATGCGTTATTGTCCGTAAAAGTTGAACAAATAAAATGAACAAATCTATCTGTGGACGGCGCTGTACCTACAACTGCAATTTAGGTTTGAGTTGTTTCCTTCCATCATCCAAATTTAAGAGCACAATCTGGATGAATTCAAAGAATCCTCTCAATTTCTCGGGGTATTGCAGATGAAGAGCATAGATAAGACTATATAAAATGACTAAGGCATTTGCCCAACATCTGTGAGTCAGTACAACCTGATCCTCCAGAATGATGGCCACCTGCTGCACGCGGAAACGAATCACTGCTGGTGCATCCTCATCAGTGATGGCCACAGGAGCTACTGCTCCTCTTTGGTCATTGTCAGACTCATCCTCCTGAAAATATCATGAACACAGAAATTGTGAGATTCACACAGAGCTATGATGGGAATAATTATAATACAAAAAAATCAACTTCTTGTCAATACAAGGAAGAAGACAGAACAATACATTGCACCTATAACTAGGGTGGTTTGCAAATAAACATAAACCATGTCCAAAAGCATATGACTGCTAAAGTAGAAGAGGTAAGGAAGAAAAACAACATTATAGTGAGAGAAGGGAGGCACAAGGGTAGAGAATGAAGGTAGAACAGGTAGTGGAAAGCAAGAGAAGTCACTGGAAGATTGGAAAGAAAGAGAAAACAAAGAGCCATGGTCGCCAACCTGTCAATCGCGATCGACTGGTAGATCTTTGAAACTTTCCCTGTAGCTCCCGAAAATAATAGAAAATAAATACACAAATACATTATGCGGCTGATTAATGTTCAGTTTTGCAAGCGTCTCTCTCTCTCTTTTGATCCAGCTGTTGTATTTTTTTGGCGTAGCAGGTGCTGCATTAAAATGACCAATGAGATAAGAGAAGAGTACCAGTACATTAACTGTTGCAAATGTCAATATACGGCACTCGCTGGTGATAGCCTGCGAGGTAGCTAGTTAGCTAGCATGGCGGAGGCTCCACAAAAGAAGAGACACGAAAGAAGGCGAAAACGATACGACTTTTGGGGACTTGTCAGCAGAGAGAGGATTCCTCTCCTCACGGTGGTCCATGGTGAAACGGTAGTGTTTGAAGCAGGATCACACTATTTATAGGAAAATAAATTCCCTCCAAAACATATTTTTCAGGGGGAATGCACATGATTTGTGGGTTCAAGCATATAATGGGCAATATTATATTAATAGGCCTGTCTTTAAGAAAGTACAAACATACAACTCCACGATGAATATAGCAAAGACAATGTAAATATATAAATAATATAAATTTATATTTATTAGTATATACATTTTTTTTTTTTTTTTTTTGTTTTTTTTTTTTTTTGAAAATTGATGCGTCTCCTGTCAATACATTTGTAGCCCACTTCCTCAAAACTACATTAGCAACGCCCACAAACTGGCTGCAAGTGAAAGCTAGGCGGGAGTGACTTTGTGTGAGCGCATGTAGGGTGAATGAGTGCCTACTTTGGATCCACTTACCTCTGTGAAATGGCGTTTTTACAGATGAAAATAATCAAATCAAAGTACAGGAGCTGCCTTACTGACAGACACCTCACAGACTGGCTCTCTGTAGCTATGAGCCAAACTGCAAAGCACTCACAGTATTCAGTCACAGCCATCACACTGACTTGAGTGAGTAACATGACTGCAACAGTTTTGCCTTTTGATGGCATTGTGAAAAGTGATGCTGCATAAGATGGGAGAAGAACTGCACTTAGCTGAATTGCACTGACTGAGAATTTTGTTAGCACAAATTACAGTTCTACTTTCTAAAATGCTAATGGTAAATGTAACTTGCATGAAGCTTCAGTGGATAAGCAATACAGTTAACAATGGCACTTCATATGATCTGCTCACTGTAAGTGTGTTGATTTTTTTTTCTTTGTTGTCTACTATGAACAAAATAATTTCCACATACAAATGGAAAACAGGCCACATGTCTTTATTTTTTGTGTTGGAATGAAATTAAATAATGAAACTTAGACTTTAAGGTATGATGTTGGCCTGTTTGATATGCTAGTTACAGTGTTTTCTTGGTTGCATCGATTTGAAAGTTGACCAAAGCATTTCATGTAATTCAAATACAATTAGCCTAAATAAAAGGCCTCAAGTTGGAAGTACTGGACTGTCTTTTTCTCTCAACACTTCAATAGGTAGATCTTGCCTTTCACCAAGGCTGAGGTCAGGGATCTTGGGCTTAAAAAGGTTGGTGGCCACTGTTGTACACAGTGAGCGAGGTTAAGACACATCACTAGCTACAGTGTGAACCCATGTAATTCTATTAATAAATATATATTTTTGAATAATATCAGAGGCACTCTATTTACCTGAACCTCAAAACACATAGGCTACATTATTGTAGCTACTGTCGCCCCCTCACAACGCTGAAATTTAAACGACTTTTTCATCTTTCACTTATTTTTTTAATCTATTTGATAACCGCTAGGCCTAAATATTAAACTAACTATTAAAACTATTAATATAACCTACAATAAGCTATTTACACTGTTTTTATAGCCACCTCACAAAACTGAAGATGCCGCCACAACAAGTGATGTTTCACCGGAAGTTTACGAGCTGACTTTGGGGAGCGGTTGGGGGCCTCAATGGGCTTCTTTGCCTGGGGTCCCCCAGCGCCTAGGATCGACACTGTTAAAACCACATTCATCTGGGAACAGGATCGCTGTGAATGATCTCCAGCTCAATGTCACTAACAATTTATTGATCAATAGAAAATTTATTTCAAAAGAAAACGTTACACTTCATAACATATTGTATTCATAACACAAGGTAAGGGCTGGGTCCGGATTGACTTGCCATTTGGTCCGGATACGGATCGAGGGCCGGACTTTGAGAAGCCCTGCCCTAGGGCTATGTGACGTTTGTATGTAAACTGAACGCATATGCTGTCACTTCAGGCGGTGGTCAATGAAAAGAACTGGAGCTGTATTTACCGCTTTCTTGATTTCAGTTATAGTGATTGTGAAACCACCTGATATTAAAACATATCATATAACAGTGACGAGGCGATTTTGTCTGAGACAAATAGCTCAATAAAATGTTTTCAAATTAGCCCTAGGTTGCAAACTCAGTTAAAACTATGCAGTGTACCTGTTTATCAAATTTAGCTCTGATAACATTGCGATTATAGATGGAAGTGTTTGCTGAGGAGATTAGCGCAGCTAGCTAGTGATGTGACAAGAAATGATCAGATTATTCATAGCCTCTCTCTTGCTAGCAAGATCAATCCCTACTTCATCGAAAAAGTGATACTTACTAGAAAACTCAGTTAAATCTTATTGAAACGGTGATGATAAATGAAGCTAGCTATACTGTAGAAGAATACACAGCAGTAGTAGGCAGTTGTTTGGAGACAGTCTCTGGTTGTTTGCAATGCAAGAGCTGCAATGCATGGCTAAATAAAGAACTGGTTGTTTGAATAAGTATAGTTTTTTCTTTACTCAAGAAACACTAAGTCTATAAAGGCAAATTTTTTGTGTATTTGAGCCCTGAGACGTGGGAGCAGAGAAGAGTGCAGGCAACCACAGTAGGTTGGAGTGCAGTTTAGTCTAGCATTTGCCGTCTAGTCATAGTCAATATTGTCTTCAATAGCCTGTTCATAGCACTTCATTTTTTACAAGAGATTTTGTCCAAATGTATTAAACGACAGGAAAAACTGAGTGCACACATAGCTACAATAAACTCTGTAACCTGTAAGTTGATAACGTAATGCGATGCACTTACTGCCTCAGATGCAGCCATTTTGATCAATGATGGACAAAACACGTATCTCGTATTTCTCATCCCTCTGTTGTTTAAAAACATATCTGAGTTGAACAATGACCCAAAAAAGACTAAATAGCTTGATGTGCGCCCACACACACAGGGATGTTTTGGGGATTGCCAGGGACTTCACCCAGCACAATGACAGACGGAGACAGTTCTTCAGCAATATTTAAAGAGCAGTGGTGAGTTTGACATTTCTTTTTAAATTCTGTACGATAGGACTTATTCTTAAGTCTCTGTGTTAGCTGTAATATCATAACGATCGTAAAAGTGGCCCCGGAAGTCAAGTTGGTTCAAAGTCGGGGAGCGAGGGGGTGGTGGCGTTGTGTATGTGTGTGTGTTTGGGGGGGGGGTGCTGACTGAGCCCAACCAATTCGAAATGCATTCCGCAGTCTGAGCCCGGCATTAAACTAAAGCTTTCCAGTCTCATACTTTGTACTCTAGCCTCAAAGATGTGTGGTTCAAACTAGAAATTTCACTAACGTTATATTGTTTTATTAGCCCTAGTACGTGACCCCCACCGTCTTATCTGCCTACTATAGCTAGCAAACTGGCGATATCGCGAGCTTGCTAACTAACTAGCAGGCCTACTAGCTTCCAAACTCATGAACTGCTTTTATCAGCCAGACAGGGACTGTGGTTATTAACATCAACTTAAATTAGTGACTTAGTGAAAGTAGACTGTTTCATTCATACCAACGTTTCAAACATTACTCTGTTCTGTTTTACATGCTAAATAGCTCTTGTTAGCTAAGGTTACAATACCTGCTGTTGATGGACCGCTCCAGGGTCTCCGCACGGACTTCGTGTAGGGAGAGCATGGACACTTCCAAGACATCCCTCTCACAGCAGAGCATCTGGTAAGTGCAGGCCAGGGTTATGCAAGGAAGATCCCCAAGCAAGCGATCCACATTAGCCACCTGACAGCAGATAGACTCGCTTGCGGTCGGCATTTCAGTGCAGTCACCACACATGCACCAGCTGGTGTTGCCCACCCTCTCCATACCTTGGGGAACCAATGGCTGCTCCTCTGAACACACTTGAGTTTGTAACTAGGGCTGTGACGGTAATGATTTTTTCTTCCCGCGGTAATAAAGCAACAAATTACCGCGATTTTGCGGTTTACCCCCCCGGCGCCGCCCTCCGATCCCCCCGCAACACAAAAAGCCAACCCATAACGTCTGCACATGAACAACTTCTTTATTTTTCTGCAAAATTCTCAGGAAGGCTGACTACAACTTAGAAAGTGATTGCAAACTTACAAATATTTTACATTTTAACATTTTTACATTTAACATTTTAACATTTTAATATTTTATATTTTAATTCACATAATTCTGTAGGCTATGCAATAATTGCGTCTGAAGCAGCATGAACAGGTAGGCTATATGTAGCCGCATTAAAACAGTTTTAATTTTTCAAATCAAATGACAAATAAGAAGATGGTAAGGGAACATTAGGCTAATGGTTTTTAAACATGCAACATAATTGAACATTCATGATGTCAGTAGGCTATCTACTACAATCACTGCTTGTATAAAGTGCTGCAAAAAAATCAAAATGTACTCATTCTTTATTTTACGGTCTTCATGTTTTGTGCTAGGAAAACCAACATGTTCACTTTATCTGGTTTAAGGGAGGCCCGCAGGAGTGTAACGACATTGCCTGCCGCACTGAACGCATGTTCTGATGGAGTGCTCGTGGCGCATATAGTCAAATAATTTTTTGGCAACCCCTGAAAGCAGAGGGAATCGTGCCTGGTTGTCTCGCCACCAGGCAAGTGGATCGCTGTGCGAATCCAGGGCTTCCTCCTGCAAGTATCTTCCGATCTCAGTGTCCACACGGATTCTCTTAGGGATCGGAGTCTATGTTTTTTTTTTTTCTTTTCCCAAGCAGATCCGCCAGATTCATTTTCTTGGGGGAGGGGTTGGTGCACTTGCTCCCTCTCCATCTCCGTCATCCCGCCGTTCTTCGGGCACTGCCAACATCTCCTCCATAAGTGCATCTTTTAGCTCGTCTGTGATGCTGAGGTCTTTATATCTCGAGTCAACAAACAAGGCCTTTGCCAAAAGTTGTTGAGTTGGGGGTGCACTGTATTTGTCAACCAAGTCTGCAGTCATTTTTTCTTTGAGGTTGCGCGTCAGTTGCGTGTCTTCCTCGGTTGGGAGCAGAAGATCCTCAGTTATGAGCTGTAGGACCGATTTCAGGGAAGACGCAGTAACTGTTTTCTCCGAAGACAGCGCATCTGTGAAATCAACTTTCTTCAGTGCTGCATTCACAGATTCAAGGACTTCAACGTCCTGCCACGTCGGAATCAAATGCTTACTCAATCAACTTACTTAATTAACCAAGTAGCAGCCAACAATGACACGCAGAGTTGCTGATTAGTTTATAATGGAAATGTGAGGATATAAAGTATGGAATTTATATGCTATATAATTTGATATAATTAGTATGCTACCTTTGATTGCCCACAGGAGAGGAATAATTGTTTTGTCGGGTGACAGGTTGAGGTTGAGGCAGTGGTTCAATGTCAAATTTGACTATATCAGTAGACCTAATCCCTTTTTGATATATTTTGAGTGAAATAGGAATTAGGCTACTGAATCACATTGGACAATGTTGCGTTGAATGAAATCTCGCATGCCTATGAATAATCTCTCCAAAAATGGTTAGTGTCTACAAAAATAGGAAGCCTAGAGCAAATCACCAGAACTAAGGAATGTTGAGATGTCGAGCTCCGCTTGTTCTTTCTGAAGCTTTCTCCTCTTTTGCCAGCTGTGCGAGAAAGTCGTCACCAGCATTCTGCACAAACCAATGGCCCGGGCCGTGCGGTCCTTTTCTGTCTTCATTGAATTTGTGACAGCTAAATGTAGATTGTGGCCAAAGCACGGTAGCCATTGCCAGACAAGTTTTCGAACTGCGCCCACAATATTTGCCCCATTGTCCGTAGTGATGCAGTCCAGCTTTCCTTCATCCAGGGACCACTCTGCGAAGGAGGACTGCAGAGCTTCAGCCAGGTTGTCACTTGTGTGGCTTTCTGACATAAACACAGTTTCTAAACACTTTGCCTTTAGCTCCCAGTTTGCATTAATGTAGTGTATTGTCAGACTTGTATATGGCATCATGTTGACGCTTGACCACATGTCTGTTGTTGCGGAGAAGTGATCGACTTCTTTCAATTCCTGCATTATGGTGTCCTTCACCTTTAAATCCATTTCTGGGACTGCTGTCTGGGAAAATACTTTCTGTCAGGCAGTGTATATTGTTTGTCAAATAACTGCAACATTTCTTTGAAGAATGGCTTCTCCACTGTTCGAAATGGTACCAACTCTTCAACGAGATAGCGGGTCACGCTGTCCGTTAGCGCTCGCCACTGATGGCTGTCTCGTTGGTATTTAGTACCTCATGCAAAAGACTTGGAGAGTTCCAGCTGATGTTTCTAGCCTGAGGTCGTCGGTCTATCTGTGCTGCTGCTGCCAAGGGCCGCAAACGTTGCAGGGTGATTGATTCTAAGATGTGATCTTAGATTAGATGTATTTCCGCGTGAGACTGGTACCTTTTTTGACAAATGCGGCATATTGGCTCATCCAAATTAGCTGGCTGCCCCTTGTCATCTGGCTCAAAACCAAAATGTGCCCAAATTGCCAACGTAACATTTGACTTTGGTACAAGATTAGCTGCCATGCTGCAATCGAATAAGTTCAACCTGCTACTGTCAGGCGTAGCCTAATCACGTGAGAGAAGTGTGTTCCTGTAAGCACGCAATTAGAAGCAGTGGCGCCGGCAGCCATAATCCTGTATGCACTGTGCGTACCTACATTTTGTTATGATTTTATCATTTTTTTAACATTCTATCTTATGACTCAAATACATTTGAAGGCCAATGATGAAGCAATATCACACGAGAGGGAGTGCTGTTATACTGCATATCAGCACGGCTGTGATTTGGTCGTAGATTATCACAGCAGAAAAGCAAAACTCTCCATCGCCCATTATAAGGAAAACGCTTCGTAGCTTAATTTTCCAGACAGCGATCAACTAACAAAAGCAACACTGAGAGGACAGCGCTTAATGTAACGTCAGCCTAGCTACCATATTCCTTGGATTTTAGTTTTGCTTTTTTGATAAGAGATGGTGTTTATGACATGTGAGATGTCAGACAAATTTGGTGATCACTGGACGCTATTTTGGAACATTAAGCCATGTTAAGCCTTTTCCTTATAATGGGTGTCAACGGAGAGGAAATGTAAGATAATGTCCATACTCATAGGATTTCGGTTTTGATTTTTTGATAGGTGGAAGTGTTTATGACGAGATGTCCGAGAGAAATTTGGTGATCATTGATCGCTGTTTTAGGACATTAAACCAAGGCGGGATTTGTTGGCGAAATTAAAGTGACAAGGACAATGGATATTCTGGTTGTATGTGGACAGGTTTGTACAAATATTTTTATTTTACAACTTTTATTTGGAAAACTGTAAGCTACACGTTTCGTAGCCTGGATTCCAGTTGTTTCTGTGAATTGCAGTGATCCATTTGCTTCTCTTTTCTTTAGCTTTCGGCAGTGTGTAAAAAGAGCTCAGATTTTTTGTTGAATCTATTTGTACAGTCAATCGCACAACAGCTCTTTCCCATTTTAGATGCGTTTTTTGTGTTTTTGCGCCATTCAAGCTGAACACTAACGCTGCCACTCAGTGGGTGTAACCCGCAGTGACTCCGCCTACTGTGACGTCACGCGCATAACCTCTATATCAGCACTCATGGAACGCCTCTTGTCCAATCAAATTACTTGGTTGGAGTCAGTCGGAACTAACTGTTGCATAATTGGTGTTAACGTCACTGGCTATAGGTCATTGTGTGATCAACATTTCTGGCGCTTAATCCTGATGTTGGCAGTGCTGGATTTAGCCGTATTTAGCTTGTGTTGCTACTGTTGAATTTCAGACCTGTTGGCTGGTCTTTGAAATGCATGCGGCAGGGTAATCAGTTTTCTGGTGGTGTTGTATGGGTAACGTGCCAAAAAAAAAAAAAAAAAAAAACCCTGAAAAAATCTCTCTCTCTCTTGCTCGCTCACTCGCTTGCTGAGTAGTCATATGTGCCTGCATTGGAACCTACACATTAAAGGTAGTCTATGATTGGGCGGGCGGTTCTTGTGCGTACTATGAAATATAATCCTGCAGGCGCTCCTGATTAGAAGTCCCTGTTTTTTAGGTCGTGCCATGCTTCGGTATTTTATATGTGTGTGTTGTGTGTATTCTTGATCATTGTATAAGTTGTATAAGTTGATCATTGTATTGTACAAGTAGTCAAGCCTATACAAAATTACAAATTATTACTAATAATCAGATACACAAAGGAGTCCGCTATAAGTTTAATGGACCATCCTGCCCCTTAACATGCCAAACTTCGTGTTTGCACTTCAGTCTTGCCAGCAAGTTTGAAAAAGTTCTGAGTCACCAAGAGACCTTGAAAATATGAAGGAAGATGGTCAGTGAACATAGCTGATAGCTTGTTTCACATCATACGCTGGCAGTTTTTCACTAGAAAAATAAATAATTGCGGTGATGCGGTAATGAGCTCAACCGGTGCGGTTATCGTCACAGCCCTATTTATAACGTTACTCTTTCTCTCCTCCTCACTGGCTCAAAGGTGTAAGCCATTGGGTTTCTGGGAACCTCCTCAAAATACCTTTCAGCTTTGTCTTCTGCCATATTTTGATTGAAGCAACAAGCACTTTTCTCTCGAACAACAAGCAAGTTTCTCTCATAATTCTACATACCACCGCCGCGACTGCTGTCTTCCTGGGTCGACTTTCCAACTAACCAACCTCATGATGTAGTCAGTGATACAACGGCAATATGGTGGTGAGCCAGAGCAAAAGCATAAGTTAGTACCAAACATAAATCTATTATAAAATGATTACACATTAAATTATATCTAAAATTTTCTCAATATAAATTCCAACACGCTTAATTCAGTTCAAAACTTGTCAGAATTAGGCTGTTTCATGTCCACTTTTTCCCTTTCACGCATACGGTTACACCGGTGTGATTTGCCGTTTAGCACATATGTTAAAACCGGTGCAATTAGAACACTAGACTGGAAAAATTCTAGCTAACTTTAGCTTTGAGGAAACAGTGATTTAACATTAAAAAATATAGCAAATGCTAACTGAAAACTATGAGAACCTTAATAATGCTAATGAAAACATAATGAACCATGTAACGTAACACGCGTGCTACATAGCATAAAAATAAGTTACATGCGAAAGGGTTAAAAGCATTTTACATGAGTTTTGTTATGCATTATAATTAATGAATATGATTAATGGGTATAGACAGGGGTTATCGTACATTGAATGTATTCCTCCATAACATTATTTGTTGACAGTTGCAGTTGCTCACTAGTTTTCAACACCGTCAGTCGACAGGAGGTTACAATGACGTGATGCACTTGCTAAGTGCTATGTGTATGCTGAGTGCAGAGGTCTGGGCGTTTTAGAATCGTTTTCTCGTTCTCGTGTGGAGAGATAAAAACTGTGGATGTGATCCTTTTCAGAACTGATAGAAAAAAGTGAGTTTTCAAAAATATCCGGATATGTGTAGACAAGGCCACAGACCAAGCCAAAAGCTACATGAGGATTTTATTTTAAAGAAAATGTGTTAATCTAAGGTTGAGGCCCCAGAACTACTAATTTGGTACAACAAAATTCATTTCATATAACCCGGAGGTAATTTCTGGGTTTTTATCAATGAAGTTGCCATTGCTATTAGATATCTTGATCTTTGTCGTGAAAACGTATCCAAGGAATGAAAGCAAGGTCAAGTGTCTTCTTCAGATTAACGTTCGCAAGCTCACAAATTGATAGTTTGCACGCATAGTGGCGTGGGGCGTGGTGGTGAAGTGCAGCCATGCTGCATTCACAATGCTTTATTCTACACGTTTACTCTTATTACTTGTCAAGGCTATTTATCTAGGATTTCAAGGACCCATGGGAACCCATATCAATAAATGAATACTTGTAGTCACAGGTGGCTTGTATGTTAAGAGAAAACCTCCCCTTTCTGTTCAAGTCATCCATAGAATTTGTGGATGGCTGCTTTATTTCCACATGGGTCCCATCCATGACACTGATGCACTAAGGGATGCCATGGGCTCGGTGAAACCCTGCTACAAGTTCCTCTACTTTGGACTCAGTGACAGGTAACTGTATATACACAGGGCCCAAGTGGACTGTAATTGCTTCAGATACTTGCCGTACTATTTTTGAAACCACCTGTTTTGACAATCCAAACGCGTTTGCCGTCTTGCGTAATCTCCCCTCATCTGCTAAATAGTGTAGTGTGCAGGCAACTTTTTTGACAACACTGACAGGTGATCTCATTACAGTTGTCTGCCCTTCTATGTACGGGCGAAGTAGCTCACTTAAAGACAACAGCAATGTCCTTGACAAACAAAAATTCTCTCACCTTTCTTCAGCGACAACCACTTTGTTCTCAAAGTTGTCCCACCAACCAGAGGTTCGACTGGGTCTCGTCCAAAACTGGCGACGTTGGCGGCGGGGTCTGTGTTGTGGGAGTGTTAGATGTAGCAGTGACCTCCATAGCGCATTCTGATGCCTCTGTTCCTCAGTATAGTGGGACAGTAACTGTGCATGTATGTGTAAACATGTAAAAAGTCCTGTCAGAAAGATTAAAACCAAAAGTATTTTGGCTACATCCGCCATTGCACAAAATCATGTAAACCAAAAAGATAACGGCGTACACTCTGACATTAAACAAAGGAGATAACGGCACACACTCTGATGTTACAAACCAAAAACTGTTTTCCCTGTCTACACTTAAACACTGAAAACGGAGTTTCTGAAAATATTCACCCTGGACGGCGTTTTGCAAAAGCTCCGTTTTCAGTGACCTAAAACGCCGTTTGCGTGTGTGTAACTGAGCGGGTTATTGTCAGTATAGACAATGAATTTGGTTCCAAGCAGATATTTTTGAAATTTGTCAACCACTGCCCACTTAAGAGCTAGCAATTCAAGCTTGCGCAAGCTGTAATTAGACATGTTTCTCTCTGTAGGGCAGGGACCCTTACTAGTAAAGGCAATGGGCCTACGTACCCCCTCTTGATCCTGGGACAAAACTGCCCCTAGCCCCACATGGCTCGCATCAATCTCTAATATAAAAGGCTTGGAAAAGTCTGCATACCCTAGGACAGGGGCACTAACTAGATGCTCTTTCAGAGTTTGGAACCCTTGCTCACACTCCTCACTCCACTTATCCCCAACAATACCCTTACCACGAGCCATGGACTTATTTGGCTTCCCCTCTACCTCCACAACCAACCGATGCAATGGGGCCACAAACTTAGCAAACCCCTCAACAAAACAATGGTAATATGATGCAAAGGCTAAAAATGATCTAAGCTCCTGAGTAGTAGTGGGCCGCTTCCACTGGGAGACCGCACTTATTTTATCTGGGTCCGTGGCTACGCCCTTGGCTGTCCTAAGTACCTCACTTCCCAAGTGACATTTCTTCAACTTCAGCTTCAGATTGTGCTCTTGCAAGCGGGTGAGGACCAATTCAAGCCGCTGCAGGTGATCTGCAAATGAGGAGGAAAATATGACGATATCGTTGAGATGCAACAGCAAAGACTGAAAGCTCTGGTCACCGAAAATGCGCTCCATCAGCCTTTGGAATGTGCTAGGTGCATTGCAGAGACCAAAGGGCATCCGGTTGAAATCAAAGAGCCCAAAAGGTGAACAGAATGCGGTCTTAGCCTTATCCTGTTCAGCAACTGGCACCTGATTGTACCCACTGGCCAGGTCCAATGTGGAAAACCACCTCGCGCCTGTCAAGGCATCCAAGGACTCCTCAGTTCGAGGTAAAGGATAGGCATCCTTCTTGGTCTTGGCGTTCAAGGACCTATAGTCTACACACAACCTCATATCTCCACATCTTTTTTGAACCACTACAATGGGAGAAGCATAAGGACTACAGCTTGGCCTGACAACACCACGCTCTAACAACTCCTGGATGTGTGCCTTGACCTGGTCATATTGAGAGGGGGGTAGCTGCCTGTAACGTTGACAGACAGGAATGTTGTCTAATAAAGGTATCTCGTGCTGCACCAGGGCTGTACACCCCAAGTCCCCATCACCCTGACTAAACACCCCCCTATACTTCCCCAAGAGGGCCTTAGCTTGCTGCTCCTGTTCTGGGGACAGATTAGACCACGACAGCCCTGAGAGATCTAACAATGGGGGTTGATCCACCCCCAGTGACTGCACAACGGCCACCTGGCTCCCTCCCCCTTCCTCCTGGATCTCAACCGAGTGTTCCGAGGGCACCATTTGCATTACATGCAACTCACCTAATAGGGTGCGAGGTCAAAGCCACACGTCCTGAGAACTAACATTTACAACCGGAATCCCCACTATACCCTGATAGACTGATAATAAAGCCTTAGAAATGAGCAGCCCATTAGGAAGATGGCTCCCTTCTATTGGAGGTTCCAAGAAAACCGTAGGAAGAGTGACTTTGGGGAAGCGAGCGCAAACAGTGGATATTAGCTTTAGCGACCCAGTTGGAACACACACACAGGGACCCTGGACCCTGACTTTTCCCAAGTGACCCTGTTCAAAGAGGTTCTCATGGCTTTGGCACTCAGATAAGGCCTGTTTCCAGCCCTTGCTAACAGTTTGCATTAATGGGGACCGAAAGAGAGTGGTGCCCGGTTGGCTAAAAAACTCACTATAACAGCTGCGGATTATATTCCCAGTAAGCCAGGCACCAGATGTTTTTGCCGTTTAGTAAAAGAATGACGGGGGTTCTTTACGACTAAAATCCCATCTTTGGAAGGATCTTTCTCAAGACCTCAACATCAAGTTCTAAATAACCAGCATAGGGAATATCCAAACCATTGGCGGCTTTCAACCGCAGCCAGCTACATTGCTGTAGCTGCTCTACTCCCTGTAGCTGAAAATGCTGCTCGAAGAAATCTTCTGTAATGGTTGTCACCATGGATCCCGTATCTAACAAACAGGGAACCACGATGCCCCCCATGCAGATTTCAACCACTGGACAATTCCCGATAAGCTGGGGTGGACATTCTGGTCGGATGTTACTTGAGTCTAAAAGGACCCCATCTGGTGTTTGGCTCCCCGCAACAGAGGGCGCTAGTTTTCCGGCAGCACAACAGAATTGGCTATTATGTCCATCACTTGACTATGTGCCACTGCCCGGGAGCTAGCCCCCTTAGGTGGGGCCTGACCAGTACCCAATTCAGCATGACAAAACCGTGAAATATGCCCTGCTTTACCACAGCGAAGGCAAATCGGCTTGCCGTCACCCTGAAAGCGATAGTGTTTTGGATTTCCCTCCTCACCCCGTTGACTTCCCCCCATGCTTTCCCTCCTCGGCCCACTTTATGGCAGCATTCCGGAGCGTGACAAAAGGCATTGCAGGGTCTAGGCTCACTCGTTGTTTCAACTCTCTTCGAAGCATATCATCCTGCACATGTTCAATGAATTGGTCACGCAAGACCCTATCAGAATCTGGAACACCGCCAGGGGCCTTACGTATTACCACATCCATTAAAGACTTCAGGACATGTGAATAGTCATGCAACGATTCACCCTCCCTCTGACTGCGCTGAAAAAACTGCAGCTGTGTGGCTACATAGGACTGTGTACAACTGAAATTCTCAATTAAGATCTTATCGGGAGTATTTCGGTCATCCAACGCATGAAAATCGACTTCTGCTTTAGCTCCCCCGTCCAAATGATTATATAAAAATAAAACTTGCTCCGTTTGTGAAATGTACCTGACCTCCAAACATCTCCTAGCCTCTTCCACCCATTTACCACTTGCTGGTAAACTTGGGACATTTTTGTTCCCTGGGAATATGAACATAACGGGTGTATGGCAGTTCAGGTGCCAGTGCACCAGCAGAGGTGGAAGTACTAGACATCGCTGCGGCCAGGTCGTTACCTTGACTCCAGACTTGGGACCGCAACTGTTCGTTTTCCACCTGGAGTTGCAACACCTGCTCCATTAGGGCACGTAGCTCCTCCATACCGTCCACCAATGTGCCGCCCCTTTTAAAGGTGTTGCAAGACGCCTTGTCACTGGAATGCCGTTCTTCTTGGAGGCGCCCGCTGCAGGTTGCTTCTCCACTTCCGACTGCCTACCACTGCTTTTCCCACAACACAGCCTATGTGCCTCTTTTTACAAGTTCAGCCAAAAAAAAAGAGACAACAGCTTCCAGATCCTGCTGACTACGCCAAAGTGGCAGGAACTATACACTAATAGTAAAATTAATCTGGGAGTTGAACTACGCCGCCCTTGCTTGGGGGGCAATGGACCCTCCAAATTACCAAAGCTGGGTTCCCCAAAAGGCGGGCGTCCAGAATAACCGGGACAGGAGGCTAGTGTATCAAAAAATATATATCTTTTATTTTTCACAATACAAATTTAAAAACAGAAGATCACTGCTATACCATGGGCAACGATAAGCTAAACCTTCATATTATCCACCTGGGTAAAGCAGGGGCATAGAGGGCCTGTCACAGCCAAACAGTGCATCACACCAACTAGACTCAGGTATCAGCTGGAAGAATAAAAGCACCACAAATTTCACCGCACTCCAATAAATACAAAGATAAAAACCAAGCCCCACAGCCACTACACACATGTCAAGCAGGCCTGAATGCCCACGCTAAGCCCAGAGTACACACAGGAAATTTGGTTATCAGCAATTAAAAATTAGCGTATCTCATGAAAGCCCATACATCAGCCACACACAACAACAGTGACCCAGTAACCCCCAAACATTCACAGTAATTGTTAAAATATACAAAACAGCCTCGGAAGATGGTAATAAGTACAAGTAATAAGTAATAAGTGCAGATATTCCCGAGAGCGCCAAATGCGTTCTTTAACCGGATCAACAAAATCCTCGATGTTAAAATACTAGCCGTCGATTACAATAGAGTTTTCAACGTGCCAGCTCCAATCATGCATGGATAAAAGGCTCTAACAATTAGCCTACTCTATGGGAAAAGCAGTGGCGGCTAGTGGGCCACTTCTTTCTTTCATGGTGTCCACATCACGTAGCGATTTGATCTCACACACACTGGCTGACTGCGCAAGGAAAAAAAGAGAAGAAAAACACACACGGTCTTAAAACAGAGACAATATGCTGCACACGGTGTTTCAAGCATTACTTTTTAAATCAAAGTTACTACCTGAAATGGCGGTCCTCCCGACAATCTCTCCCTCACGCTCCTGCAGAAGCAGCACCTAAATAGCGGCGCTAGTCAAACTGCAACCGCCAAAAAAACACACACCGGCAGCCTTCCACAGCTTGCTCTGTGCCTAGCAGGCTGGTAGGGTCACACGAATGAATGGAGTCTCACAGCGTCTTGCCTGCCACGCTCCCGCACAAAGGCGAACTTGAACTCTCGCGGTAGCCTCACTGAGCACAACACCTGTGTCCGCTCTCACTCCACTCTTATCCTCTCCCATCTTCCCCGTGGTCTTAAAGCTATACTGGCTGCACGTGTGGACAAAAGGCCTCAGAGTGCATGTTGAGTGCCTAATTCATAGACTGAAGAAGCACAAATTCTTTGACACAGCCATCCCCCTAAATATGTTTGGAAACATTAACCAGCTCTATGTAGGTGCGTGCCTCCTGTTAAATTACCAGAGTGCTCCACTTGTAAAAGCTTGGTCTAAGTAGGAGGTGGACTTAGACATATGTTTTGCTGGGCCTAAAAGTGTCAAGGTTAATGTGGAGTGCTATTTAGTATTTAGTGAATTTCACTGTTAGATACTGCTATTGTTACATGGATTCATTGATAAAGATGATGGATTTATATCTCTATACTTCACACTGAGGGATCTGTACTTTTTTCTCCCTTTTTCAGTTTCACCCTTTCAGTGAATAAACCTACATTTGTTTAAAATTTTTTTTTATGTTCATTGATGGTTTTAACTAGGGTTGCCCCCCCGCCCCCGTTCCACACAGACAGCAGGGCGCACCCTGCCACACGCACACTATAATTGCAGTTATAATTCCAATTCTCTGCTATAACGTAGAAAAATATTTTTTTTACTTATTTGCAGGGATTTCCCCAGGAGTCAGCTTGAGCTGTAGAACTGATGAACATGTATTTCAATGAGTGTCAGCCACAAACATTATTTTTAAATCTACCTGGTTTGCACCTACCTCAGTAAATCTCAAAACTGAGGATTAAAACTTACTTACAGAGCGAACTCTCCCGTTCTCTGCCACACCTGTCTTAAACAAATAATTCCTATTCGCTATATTGTTATTAACCCTTTTTCACCATGTCTCGTCCTGCACATTTAACTATATTTCATGTTTAGGAAAAATATAATCAATGAATTATTAATATTGTAATAACTAGAGGAAACTTGCTGATTAGCGTTTTCGTTAGCGTTATGTTTTCATTAGTGTTCTACTCACACGGGTTTTAGCATACGCGCTAAACAGCAAATGACACCAGTGTGATCGTACATGCGAAAGCGTTAGAAAAAACTTGCTTTTTTAACAATGAATTTTCTTGAACTTTAAATATAATTCACCTAAAAAAAAAATAACCCTAACCACTACCCCGACGCCCCCCGATGTCATCGTCCATTGCGATGTTTCACTGTAGACATCATCATAAGTGAGCACAATCACAATTTACAAAAATCCAACATGTAAAACAAATGCAGGAGCCATTCAAGCCAAAAGCATGGGTCGATAAAAGTAAAAGTAATCAACCTTTTGTTTGATTATTTTTATGACTGCCCCATCTCTGGATATTCTTTGAATAAACATGTTGTCTTCAGCATAGAGGACGAAATCGCACCACTCCAAACCAGTGATGAGTAGTTGGCCCTGTACCTGCCAGTAGTATGTGTGAGATGGCTTGAGCTGTAGCACTCCATTGGAGACCCTAAGGTAGGCACAGTCTACATAGCTTCTCACATTTGGGCACTTCACTTCTAGCAGGCCAAACACAGGTTCAGCTTTAGGGTCATACCCGAACCCATCTGGTGATAAGCTGAGCCAAGGTGCATCGGGGTGGATGATAAAACTACAAGGGTTGTGATTTACCACCTTAATAAAGCAGTATTCTTCCACTGCTTTGGGCTCCATCTGAAGGGCCCTCTTCATTTCTGCACTCTGATAGCCTGGCTGCAAAATTCTCAGTGCCAGGCTCTCTGCTGAGGACTGTCCTCTCACGTGATAAACCTTCCTAGAAATACATTAATACATACACAAACAACTCAAGTATTTAACTGACATGAAAAACAAAATGTGCTGAGTGTCACGTCACAAAGTTTACAGTTACCTGAATATAGAGGAAGTCACTCACGGTTTTCTTGATGTTGCTAGAGAATTCATGTGCAGCTGTTGATGGTAGCTTAACACAAAACAGCACTCTGAGGGACCCAGACAGTAGCCATCAAGGGATAAGGATGGTCTTGTTGGTGCGTTGGTATGCGGACAAGTTTTTGGTGGACTCCTTGCTTTGGACTTTTCCAAAGGCACTGTCCACCAACGGTACCTCCCCTGCTATTCCCATAGTTGTTATAAGCAGAGCAGTTTCCCTTGGTATGCCTTAGTAAATCTCATTCACCTGCAGAACTGACATGTCTGGAAGGTCACAGGTCAGGTCATAGGCCCCTTTGTACAAGTTACTCCTGAAAACATACACATAACTGAACAGACAGGTATTGATGTACTGTTTATTATTATCATAAATGAATGCTTTCCCTGTCAAATTCTACTTCAGTGTTGTGTAGCTCTACACTGCAGGGATGGCGCGTGTGTGTATGGACATTCAGTGCAATTAGAGGTTCATGTAAAGTGCAGATCACAGTCCCCAAGAGTGGACAATGGTCATAAACTAGTCAAAAAATACAAAGTACTATTTTACATTCCAAATGCATATTTTTAATACCTGTAGCAGAAATACTGCCCATTCGTACACATTACCTGATCCCTTCAGCCAGTGTTCTCTCCTTGGACCTAGCTGACAACACCACCATGTCATTTGGTGGACCAGGCTTAAAGCCCTGTAAAAGAATGTAATGTATAAGAACTTATTTAATTTGTGTAAAGTTTAGTTAAGGCATACAGTTAATATGATCACAAAAGGATGGATGCTGTATGTTCGGCCTTATTGAAAGTAGATGTGACATGACATAACAAGGAAGAAGTGGGACAACGACATAATGTAACAAAATATGTTAATTGTGGTAGTGTTGGAAACATCACCTGGGTTTTGGGTTTGTGCCGCTGCTGCTCAGACCCTGTGCAGCTGTGAGTAGGGGGGGACAGCCGTTGCTCCCTGCTGGCTGTAATGTGAGGTCTGGTAGAGCAATGCTGAAATATGTTTGCATAGTGCAAGCCCTGCCACACATGAGCATTGATAAGCCAACAGCTCAACAGGTTTAGAGTCTTTGAGAACAAGTTCTTTGAATCAATTTCTTTTACAGGTTGTTCTCAGTTTAGACACATTTACGAATGTTGATGCTCATTGAGTGCACAGGAAACTACTGGCAAATTGCTTGTCGATTTCCCCTGGTTCAGCCTTTTTCATAGGTGTCAACCACACCGGAGGCGTGATGTGATGTTCAGTTCTTATGTTGATATATTGTTTCCATACAGTGACATAGGACTGTTTTAATGTTTACTTTATTGTTTGGTAATTTAATGTTTATTTTTTGTTAGTGGTTATGTTTATTGGCTGGCTGATTAAGTCTAAAATAACCGTGCTAGGTCTTTGATATAGCCTACGTATCTATGGTTATACTACAGTGACGAGGCTGTGTCAGTGCTGGTCTTTTTCATTTAAATTCAATTTATGTCTATCTGCATCCTGAAGAATGTAATGCATTTTTTTTTCTCTTTGCATTCTTAATAAAATTTAAGTGACTCAACACATTCTCTTTCTTTATAGTCACCTTAAGAAAAAGACTTGACAACTAAATATTAAGAAATGTTAAGTGGCCTCTATATGTAGGCCTATCAGCACCATTAAATAGCCTAAATCTAATCAGCGTTGAACATATCTTTAAACATGTAAATAATGAAAATTTTCTTATTTAAACGGTCAGCAATTTTGACCGTTTTGCACATCCCTACTTAACATGCCTACTAAGTATCTCAGTCTACAGCAAAAAAATTTTGTGATTAACAAATCACTTGGTATGTTTTCTTTTTGGAAGGTTGACAATGCAGTCAGACTGGGGAAGACAGGGACATCCTGCACTGATGTTCAGAGAAAATGGAATTCAGGGACAAGAAAGAATGTAGGGCAAAGGAAAATCAAACAAATAAATTTCAAATGCCACAAAGCATCTCACCATTATGCAAGTGTCAGAACTCAGGCAGGGACTCAAACGCAGACAGAAAGACTGATGAACACGGGTTTATTGAATCCAAAGGGCAATCCAAAAACGTAGTCAAGGCAGGCAGAGTCGAAAAACCAGAGCGGATACGGCATCCAAAACCACAGGGCAGGAACGAGGAGCGAAGTCGGAAAAAACAGGCAAGGAAACAGAAGCGGCAGGCAGACACGAAGAAACAACGGCGAGTAGCGACGCAACGAGACAAGACACGAGCAGGACTTAAATAGGGCAAGGCTGATGAGGTGACGGGATGCAGGTGCAGACAGTCAGGTAATCAGGTGGGCGGCGACAGGGCGGAGAGCAGGGCAGGGCTGAAACACAGGGAAAAACAAAAGCAAATGGACAGGGAAAACAAAACATCCGGCTAAGACGCCGCAGTCCTGACAGCAAGTTCCACAAGTCCCTCCACTTCAACCCGGAAACCAAATGCAAACCCTAACCTATCCATATCTCACCAACAATATAAAAACAGTGTAGATGCCTCTGTGATGGCTCCTCTTTTTCATCTCCTAACAAATGGCCTCTTGCGGCTGTGTTACAGAGCAAGGGGAGAGAGTGCCTATGTAAACCACACTGAGACAGAATTACCCTTTGACCCCTTCTTTCCTCACAATGAACATAAAACTGAACATAAAACTGAGTTAGTATGTCAGAAATGTGCTGCTTTTTATGATGCTTTTGTGAATCTTAGCCCAGAGAATCTTGATAGGTTGACACAGGAAACACACATGCAGAGCAAATCCCAAGTATGGCATGATGCCAGGAAAATACGCATTACAGCCAGTACAGCAAAGAGGGTCCCAAAACGCAGCAAAAATGACCCCAAAAAGTTCCTAAATCAACACTTGTTTCCTACATTTAAAGGAAACTCTGCCACCAGGCATGGCAGTGATAATGAGGAACAAGCCATTCAGCTTATGAAAAAACAGGGCATAATGTTGAGGAAAGAGGTATTGTGGTCTGTTCTGATCAGCCATGGTTGGCAGCCAGCCCAGATGGGATCATTCATGCTGCACAGCTCCTCAAGGTGAAATGCCCATGTCACTTGCAGAGTTTCTTAAGCAGCCACATGGAGACATCAAGTCCTTAGGGGATGGGCAGTTCTTAGTGCAGCAAAATGGTTCAAATGGGTATTACCTCCAATGCCAATTGACCATGCTGTGTCTGGGAGTTCAAACCTGCAAGCTAGTTGTCTGGACACCTAAGGAAGACATGGTGTTGGACATCCCTTTTGATAGAGAATACACAAAGTGCCAGGTAGAGCATCTTAGGGAATTTTATTTCTTACATATGTTGCCCAGAGTTGTAGATTACTTTGTAGCTGGCAAACTAAAACTGTGCAAGAAGTACCTTCAATTGGTGAATATGGAGTGAGCTGAAATACTAAGAAAGGAGAGGCTAGAATCATTGACTGTTCTGATAGTTAGGGTTTTTCGTTTGGTTTTTGTATGACTGAATCCTCTTGGTCACTTTTTAGAAATGTATTTTTTCATTGGATTTCACTTAAACTATTGTATATAGTTACTATGAAATTGATGGAATATGTAAGGAGTTTTTTTATTTACTGAAGTCCTTTCAAACCAACCCACAAAGACTCACATTCACCAAAAATTAAGACATACACAGAACGATTGTATGTTGTGAGTAGGTTTGAATACGATTAAATACTGCTTGAATATTAATGTCTTGACACAAACAATTCAATTCTGTACCATTCTGTTCACATCAGCTGGCAAGGAGAGCCTTTTCCTCTATGTATATAATGTTGAAATACATAAAATGGTTTCAAGTAAATTGGTGACATTCAATAAACTTTGTACAGTGCAAATATGAATACTTGTAATACAAAAGTATGGTTCCACTTTATGCTTACATAAAAATTACATTACATCCATTGTCATTTAAGCTGTTTTTGACACAACATACTGAGCTTCATCTCACAGACACATTTCCTAGAGACACTTCCACATATCACCCTATTTCCTTGAAATAAGGTACTGTTACGTCTCTGGACATATGGAGTTTGTGTGTCTGCTCCCGCTCTCGCGCTGTTCCACCCTCCGTTTCCTTTTTTTCTTCTGCAGATTGCCGCCCTGCTGCGATTGGGTGAGGAACGAGCGGGAAGATTTAAAAGGAGGAAACCTCAGGCTGGAGCGGCGCTTCCCCTCGTCAATGCCCGTCCGTGAACGACTAGAGCGATACCTGGTGATGCGCGTTTGCATGTGTGTGCTCGCTGATAATTTCGTAAAAAGCTGTATATACTTTGTGTTACCATTTTGATATTTAGCCAGCGGGTAGTAGGGGGTGGGTGCCGTTTTCTGTTGGTTTTTTTCTCCTGTTTTCGGATAGTTAGGGAGTCAGGGAAGAGACTGTATTTTCTTTGGTTAGGTAATTTATTCCCTTTCTCTTCAGCAAGTTTTGTTCTGTTTGTTATTTTGGCCTTGCCCACCCCTGAAGTTTGTGTTTAATAAAAGAACCCTGGCTTTATTTACGGTGTGTGTGTTCTGGACTGGACAAGAAAGGGAGGTGTCCACACATTATATTATATGTTACACCTCACCCTAGACGGGGTCGTAACAGGTCCCCTCTCAGATTCACCATACTAGCACAGATAAACAGTATTTTATCTGTTTTGGGGATGAGCGTGATAGGCACAGTTTGTGAGAGGATTTTGTAAACTTTCGGTCTCCTGATTGCTTTCTCCACATGAATCCGAACATTTGCAATTCACCTGGTGCTGGTGACCTCATCATAGGTAAGCTGGCTACCCCTGCGTACATGTGAAGGCTGGAATGACCAAGGTCACTTTGCGTTCCTCCAGTAAGTCACAAATAGCAAATCCACAATCTGCCATGACTTCATCCCCAGGCTGTAGGTAATCTAGGAACCCAGAGTCCTGCAGTATAAATTTGTCACTGCATCTCCCACCATAGGCATCCATGATCAATCCACAAGGAGCTATTGCCACAAGATATTTAATAGTGTTGCTGACATAGTAATTACTGTAGGAGGCACTTTGCGAGTCCAGATTCTTGGCTTTCTGAAGCACACTCTCTGAACAATCAATGATGCACGTAGTTTTGGGGAACCTCTGCGTAAATGCAGGTGGCATGGTCAAAGAGATGGTTTCCCTTGGTAACCATGGCACTAGACTTTTAAACTGCTCAGCCGTTACATCAATCAACAGTCCCACAATCTTGCTTGCCAAACCCTGTGACACTCCAAAACGACTTGCCAGATCTGCCATGACTAGGGTAAGCCTCAGTTTCATGAGTGTCATCAGGATTTGGTCCACTGGATGCACTGAAATTGAATCTGGAGCAAAAGGCTTGAGGCACTCAACCAGGGTCTGAAATGACAGCAAAGGGAGACCAGTGCAGAGGAAACACTCAGCAGAGTTGGTAAACTGTCTGTAACTGGGCTCTTGCTTGGTACTGGATCTGCTGTGCTGCTGTTCTGCAAAGGGCATCATCTTGCATAGTCATGGTCCTCAAGCGCAGGATCCACCCACTGTGTTTGGGCATCACAGCACGTGACGAGAGGGCCGTACATTTCAACACAGTCATCTAGAAGGGATAACATACGTAATTGTTGTACTACGTGGGCAATGTCATTAATTCACAATTAGAAAATTATTCGCAAACGCTAATCTGGGCTTCTCAAATTCAAAACACATCCGTGGATCCTACTTTGTTTCTAAGCAACTGATTGGCTAAACACTAACCTGTTGACACAATTTTGGCATTGTTCCTTGACAATGTACGGCGCTTCTTTTCTGGGGGTCTGTCGTATCCAAGCCAATAAGTTGGGTAGGCATTCTCCTCTGTTAGCTTCTTGCCGATAAAATGAAATGAACAAAACAGATTTTTCGGAGGCTTTTTCAAGCAGAGATTCTGAAGCCACATTCAGCTGTCCTCTTTGGAAGTAGGCAGTAGATGGAAAGAGAACCACCACGGACAAGAGCACTGCGCTTTCTTGAGCGGTTTCTGATCATAACATTCCTGTTCTAGCCACATATTTAGTTTCACTCCTCTGTTGTGACAGCCATGAACTGCACATGTTGTCCCAGAACTCCTCAGAGATATTTCATTGAAAATGAAATGGTGAATGAAATGGTAATTAAACAAGCTAGCTAGCTAATTTTCATCAGCTTCGCTAAAAACAATGAACAAAGATGCTTCCGTTTCCCTACTGGAAGTTCCGAACACATCTTGCTCTACAGAGGCTTTGTCAGAAATATTGTGGATAGGGTACTGTTGTTTACCACTGTACAAATGTTGTCTTCTGGGTTAAGTCACTGCTTTGCAATATAAGCCTGCAAATGTGTTTTTCTATCACATAGTGATAACTCTCACCTCATGCATTTTGTTTGTTAGATGTTTACTTTATTAACATTAAGGCTGATATCCGATTATCAGTCAACACCATTCGATTAAGACAGTGTACAACTTAAGAATCTTGTATTATGTATGTTAAAAAATTGTGAAACGGCATTCAGTGGTGTGTATGGCAATGAATAATACAACTCATAAGCACTACCATTTGTTACAAATCATTCTTGGGTTTGTACATCACAGTGATCATAATACACAGCCTGAAATTTGTTCAGTGTCCTCATATCTCAGGATAAGATTGAGGTGAATGTCTGTATCATCACAATGGGTTGTACATAACTGAGAATAAAAAAGTCAAAAGCAATTTTTCCAGTGGATTTCTCAACAGTATAAGCAGTGGAGCTGAAAAGCTGGTGAAAAGATGCTTTTACCTTTCTCAATAGATTCAGCTCTATCTTATATTGCTGGTATTATTAAGGGACTCATCTGAGGACAACTGGTCTAGAGCTGTCTGTTGCAAACTACAAAACAGATTGGTGTTAACATAAATTGTAATTTATACTGTGCTACTACAATGTTGCAAATAACAGTTTGCCATTTTGCCTCCAAGCAGAAGCATATAGTGATACTGGGCTTGCTGTCACATAGTAGCTGAGGGATAAACATGGTGATTTTTTTCATCCTTATCAGTCTGAGAACATGAACAGTGTTCTGAAATTATAGGATAGGATAATGTTCTGAAATTATCTTAGTGTGCTGAGGACATTCATTGATATGAAGTTGCATTTTATCCAGGTGGTGACCTGTTTGTGACCTGCTTGTACTGTGCCTCTGGCTTTATCAAACCACAATAAGCAAGACGAGATTTCAACCTAGCCTCACTTTAGGGTGCTTTCACACCTGAGGCCTTTAGGGCCCTATCTTACACCCGGAGCATGGCAGCTGGCGCAGCGGCGCAGTTGTCTTTGCTAGCTTACAGGCAGCGCATTGTCAGTTTTCGCATCATGCGCTCAGGCCGTCAAAATAGCAGGTGAACATGCGCGGCCGTAGGCGTGGTAATTAAAAAAAGAGGTGTGGTCAAGCGCATGGTCTATAAGATGCTATTTTGACAGCACTGAAAATGCGCCACTGACCAAGCGCCGTTGACCAAGAAAAACCTGGTCAGAAGTCAGTGGCGCATTGTTTGTTATTTTAAGGGCGCAGTATAAACTTATTTTTGTCAGGCTGCGCGATCATACACACTGTTTCTGTCATACAACAACAAGCAATAGCACACATCCATGCAAAATATAACAAATTAGATTACAATGGGACACATCGTTTTGGGATAAATGATGATATGAAGAAATGTATGTCACAATGAGTAGTTATATTCAGGTATCCAGATACGGGAGATTAGAAAAATTAGGTGGACAGACCTATTTAAAAACTACAACTACGTGCACCATCTGAAAACACACTGATTTATGTCAACCGCAAGGGGACCCACTCAATTAACATACAGGTGATCTGCAATGCTGCATGTCAAGTCACCCATGTGTTCGCAAATTACCCTGGCTCAAGTCATGACTCCTTCATACTGGCCAATTCTGTCATTCCTACAGTCTTCCAGAGGAATCCTCCCCTGGAGGGGTGGCTGTTAGGGGACAATGGCTACCCATTAAAGACATGGCTGATTACACCATACATCATGCCAGCAACAGTGCGTGAATTGTCCTTTAATCGCAAACATGCAAAATCACGCACTGTCATAGAAAGAAAAGAACTGAAATGTGTGCAATGTGTTGCATATATAGTCTAAGTAAATTTACTTAAAAACAATACACACAATACATAAAATGTTAGTATTCATTGTTTTTGCATACTAATGGAACTGGTAGTAAGCAGTATTGTACATCTGCCTGACATCATTATAGCGTTTTCGGCATTGCAGAGGTGTTCTGGTGAGGCCAGAAGACAAGGAGACGCTCGCCGCAATGTCTTCCCACGCCTGCTTGACCTCGAGGAGTTTAGGGGGATTTCTTCTATCCCCATATATGATCTACTCACGCGCTTTTACTTCGCGCACGAGCAGATCAGTCTCTTCGGAAGAAAATCGGTTTCGTCTCCCTGGTAATTGCACCATTGAAATAGCAGTCTGCCATTGATCAAGCGCCTCGCTTTTACAGGGAATGACAGATGACAATCTGATTGGTTCTTTGCATGTCACGCCCAAAACAAACCTCTGATTAATTAGGGAGAGTAGTCCAACCCTATTGGAACAATGCGCTGGCACTTTCGGCGCGTTTTTCGGCCGTCACAATAGCAAAATGCGCCAGACCATACCCATAACGACAGTGCGCTTCACGCCACTGACAATGCGCCTTAGATCGTTAAAATAGGGCCCTTAGTCTGTTTGAATCGAACCGTAGTGCATTTGACCTCTTGGTTCGGTTCGTTTGCATAGGTCAGAATGCAGTAATCTCACTCAGGTCCACACCAAAATAATTGGCCCGAGACCCCCAAAGAGAGGTGGCCTCGATCCGCATCATCTGGCGAACTCTGGTGCGGTCCCACTGGTGAGAAAGCAACCCAAACCAACTAGGACCAAAACTACCCAACAGCTATGAATCATGGGAATTGAGGGCATTGAATTATGGGAAACATATTCTGGGTGGTTAGCAAAATTGCTATTAAAAATGAGTCGTGGGTTAACTTGGAGCAGCGATGAGGTACAATGTCTCTGAAATTTGCCAGCAGCTGAAAATGCACAAGACCAGGGCATATAATATCACTAAGGTTACCTGATGTGTCTTCGGAATATAAATTGTTGGGTGAATATGTCACTGTATGCATTATTAAAAGCGTGCCTTCTCCTACTGAAGTGTCTGGAAGCAGCGTGTCTTTGTACAAAATGCATCAACACATTATTTTCGAAATGAAGTCTAGATTCACGTTCAAAGTGAATGTGTTACTCATACTGATCACAATGGTATAACAGCCAGAGAATTGTGACAGCTGCAATGATGAGCTTGTGAGTTTTCTCCATTTTCGATGTGTTGTCCCCATGTTTTTCTCTTCAGAAGATAGTGATGAAATCACCAGTTTGCTCGCGCATGGAGTTTGTTTAACAATTTTGGTCCGTTTTTAAATATTGCCGTGTGAAAACAAACCGAACCAGGGTGCAAGTGCAACATTGTAACAAATTAGTCCCAGATTCGGAACAAAGCAAACAGACTATAGGTGTGAAAACGACCTTAAACAGTGGCACGTTGGTACAGATTCAGCACGTCGTAACACCCTGTTTATGCAGGAATCACCATGTCAAATGGAGCATTGCAGGGCTCAAAGTTAAAGAACATTATGTTTGTAGGTTTATTTACGTAAGGCAAACCAAAGGAGTTCATCATTATAATGAAAATATGGGATGCTGCAGATGGGGTTTTGGTGCAAGTGGAAGCCCAGTGTCTCTTGCGTTCATGGAGTTCCTCTTTTATGCAATTTGTTTATATACTGAATAGCTGAAAGGACACCATGGGTGGCAGTTATTCAGCAGGTCACAATTGTCTCCTACAAGGGCCGCTGTGATGTGTGAAATGGATTTAATTCAGCACTTATTACTAAATGAAAGAACACTTACTGTCTTTCATCAGCGCAACAAATCCACTGTTTTTTTCATGTTTTCGTGATTATCAAAAGAAAACAACTGAGTCTAGTTCATTGTGCCCTTTGGAGAAGGGAGAGAGGACTAACATGACTTTATCCAGTCCTGATTAATTCCCCTTGTTGCTCTTTGACATTTGCACTGGCATGTGAATGTTTTCCTTTTTCAAGTATTTCTGTCTCTCCTTTTTCTTTCCTTAGGAGTGGAATGTCACTCGTCTGACATTTGAGTATGACTCTGAGCCGTATGGGAAAGAGAGGGATGCTGCCATCATTAAGATGGCCCAAGAATTTGGAGTTGAGACACGGGTGAAAAACTCACACACCCTCTACATCTTGGACAGGTCAGAAACAATCACCACTCGCTTACTGTCAGCACCGTACGGCAATGAAACATCCATGTCACTGTAGTACACAGCAGTTTTGTATTTAACAAATTATCTCAATGTTAAATTAACAGGTCAGAAACATTTTCACTGTGATATTCTTGTCAGAGAGACACATGCCTCCAATCAGATGTCCATGTAGTCTGTGATGTCACCATAAAGAACATCCATAAACCATTTCTACATGTTATCCACCATCAAAGATATGACTTACAGAAAGGCCTCTGAAGTACATGGGCTTATGTTCCTAACATCCAAATTGATTTCACTTTCAAATCCATAAGAATTTGGTGATTACTGTGGAATTAATCTTGTAAATTGAAGTGTTTCCAGACCTTGAATAAGTAGCCTCAGAAATTCAGTTTTACCGTATGGTAAAGCAGTGGTGATTTTAGACTTGTTTTAGGGGTGCTCAAGCACACCTAAATTTCATCTCAGCACCCCTAAATAATAATAATAATAATAATAATAATAATAATAAATTATTATTATTTTCTGAAATCATTTATAGTCCTCTAACGTTTTTGAAAGCAAAACAATTTTGCAAACTTGTCTGTTAGAGACAGGACAAACAATTACAGGTTCAAATGGCTTTATTTGAACCGGTATAATGTCCAGTATTCTTAAAGTCATGATGTTACAACCCAGGATAGTAGGTGGCGGCATGCACCTTTAACGTTGGTAGTCCACAACACCAGTGAAAGGAGAAGGAGAAGAAGTAGGTTAGTGAATTTGATGATGCAGATTAAAAACACAAGTAGGTTGAAACGTTAGCAAATAAAATTGCTGAATGTTCTGAGAGCGTTTGGTCAAATTGGTCGTTATTACTGTGACTTAGAAAGTATCTGGTTATAGTTCCATGGTGTGAATAGTGTCAAAGAACGTTAGCTGATGTAGTTCGCTAGAGATTATCGGCTAATGTTAGCTTTCTGAGCTTGTCTGCTTTCACAGTTGCCAGCTAAGGAGCTAACTGATGCACTTTATTATTTTAGTTAAAGTACTCACAATGTTTCTTATTCTGATAGAATTGGGCATATGGTGCATTTACAGTACATTTATGGACAGTGAATTGAAGCATTGGAACAAACCCTGACTCATTGGAAATGATCTTTTACTTACTTAGGAAAGTTCTGGTCATTATGATTGAATCTTTGCCTCAGGTTTCATTAACTGAGGGTCCTCTCTAAAACAAGTGTATTATATTGAAATCTGTGATTGTTCATTCTGAACCATTATTATTATACACTACAATAAACCACCCAACTAATTAGGTTGCTTCTGAAGGTAACATTGTTGAACTGAGGTTTGCCAAAGTGAAAGCGGTTGAATACTTTTGCAAACAGCATATTCCATTTTTCATTTTCTTAAAAAATATTTTGTGGTGCAAAAGTCATGTTACTTACTAGTAATTCATGAAAAGTATTATTGTTGTAAATTAAAATATCATATATAGAAAAATATTAATGTATTATTTGTTATCCAGTGAAATGAGTGATTTAGCAGGGGGGTTGAATATTTTCGCAAGGCACTGTATGCATGTCACATTCTCATTTGGGGCTGAGCCCCCCTAAAGGTCTGATCCTAGAGTCACCCCTGTGGTAAAGCAACATAAGTGTCCTCCAGAAAGCATGTGGATGTGCATGCAGGGCAGTACAGGTGGCACAGACCAGTCATGCTGAGAAAATAGCATGAACAACCAGTATAGGGATGACAGTGTTTCTGAAAGGGATAGGTGTGCAGCCCAGCCCTGTGGATGTGCTTACAGGCTAAAGCCCTCAACTTGTCCATGAGGGGATCAGACTCCAAAATAATCAGTAACGTCTCCTGAGAAAGTTTATCACATAATCACACAATGGATATTGTGCCTCAGGAAGAAAGCAAGCAGGTGAATTTCATCAGTTGTGATGAAACTTTAAATGTCTATCACCAGGCTGCCAGATTCAGAGGGAGAAGTTACACAGACATGTGAAACCTGCTGCTGCACATTAAGTCCTGCTCTCCCCTGTAACTGTGTCATGTGGCAAATGCTGCCACCTAGCAGCAGCTTGCAAAGGTTATCAGTCACACTACAAAACATGGGCAGCTGGTGGGAGGTGACATAGTTATGCAGATCACTCACCGTTGCAAATATGGGCCTCCTGGCTCACTCAGCCATGCCGCAACAGGCACATGGAGGCCTCCTGACACGGGCAGTTTGGGCTGGAAATGATCCAGTGGGCAGGGCTAAGTGGGTACCAATGCAGATGCCATAGGTCAGAATCTCGTGGCAATGATAAATGAGAAGCATGCATTATATTAGCAGCCATTGTCAACCACCTTGAGTTGCCCAAAAAACCTGCTGGCAACAGTCACTCAGCAGCAGATGGACAGTTGTTCAACAGACATCATGGATAACCATGATGAACGCTACAGCGTACCCTCTCTGGATGAGCTTAGTGAGCTTAAACTGCATTTCTTTTTGCTTACAGGCTACAACTAGATTTTTGTGTATCACATGGTATGGTGATATCATTATTAATAGCCTACTCTGATAACTCCATTTTTGCACAGCTGTCTGACCCCTTTATATCTCTGCAAGTCCTAGCCATGTCTCATAGAGCTGTCATGTCATGAGTCATGTTAATCATTCACACTTTAAGCAGCTGAGGCTTTAACCCAAGCCAACTGCTAACTTAGAGCCTGTTTCCAACACTATATATTGGCAAGCACTACCCATATCCGCTGTTCACACCGGGCATTCAGTGTGCCCTCTACTCCACATTGCTGATCTTAAAGCACATTGCTAAACAAAGCACATTGTTAACACATACCTTAGTACCTCATCCATATGGTGCTGACATAACTTTTCCGTTCTTGTCACTCAGGGTATAAGACATACAGACTGAGCCCAGCGGTCTGGAAGGGGGGCGAGACAGAGGCCCTCAAGCGCCTAAATAAACACTTAGTCCGCAAGGTGTGTGGCTCCACAGCCATCCCATCATTCAGAATAACCATGCCAAAGCAAGAAATAGCTGTCAATGAGCCCCATCCACTGCTCTCTGCTCCATTTAGGACCTCTGCTTTTGGAATAGAATAGTCAGCTACAGTAGTCAAGATGACAGACTGACATCATGACTCATTGACACAGGCCCCTGGCTGGTCCTGAGAGGGCAGGTCTGCCCATCACCAGCCTTTTGCAGTTTCAGTTTATCGCATGTTAATGTGGTAATTTGTCATCTGCTTGCTTTCAGGCATGGGTGGCGAATTTTGAAAGGCCTAGGGTTAACATATGCTCCCTGATTGCCAGTCCAACTGGGCTGAGTCCCTACCTACGATTTGGCTGCTTGTCATGTCGAGTATTGTACTATAATCTGCGAGAGTTATATATGAAAGTAAGTTTTTTCATTTCATTTTATTATTTCATGTATTTCTCCTGCCATCAGCAATACACATTGCTATGAGACACACCTGTATTTGTGTAGTTTGTGTAATCATACAGGTTTTATCGATTACTGGGCTGTTGCATCTAGGATCAAAAGCAACACTCAGATGCTTTTTTGTCATTTAAGGCATGCTTAATGACTTGCAGTGGGATTTTAATGATAAACGAAAAGCGAAAAGGGACAGAAATGCCATTTGAGAAATGAGAAATGCCATTTGCCTTTTTACTGTGATAATTTCTACAGTAACTGATGTAGAGCCATTATCAAGGTGGCAATAATTCATAGTACAATCACTGCTTACGGTTGATTGACATGTGTAGATGCTTAATTGGGTATACATTTTCACCAGATATCATTGCGTGAATTAGAATTACTGGATGTGATGATTTGCACTTTCATTTTTTTATTCGCTTTGAGTTTTATTTTCACATATTGCCTGTTCCTGTGGCTGAAAATTTTGCTGAAGCAATCCAGGTTCTTGAGTTGTAACAGCAGTGACCTGCCTGAAGTTAGATTGTGAAGCCATCTGGTCACCAGCTCAGTGCATTAACAGCCCCCTCCGCCGCCCCCCCGTCAGGCGCGGAGGCACTGCAGGCCCCCACTCTTGCTCTTCAGCCAGCTGCTGTGGAGGGAGTTCTTCTACACAGCTGCCACCAACAACCCCAATTTCGACTGCATGGAGGGCAACCCCATCTGCGTACAAATCCCCTGGAACCACAACCCGAGGCGCTGGACAAGTGGGCTGAAGGCCACACGGGCTTCCCCTGGATCGATGCTATCATGATCCAGCTGCGGCAGGAGGGCTGGATCCACCACCTGGTGCGGCATGCTGTGGCCTGCTTCCTGACACGCGGGAACCTTTGGCTCAGCTGGGAGAGCGGCATGAGGGTACACCAAGCCACCTGCTTCCTCCATGTTATGAGCACAGTGCAACAAAGGGGTGTGATTCAGAGTTTCAGTTATGGCTTTTCTGGTTCCTGTTTACTCCCAGTTTACTCTCAGTATGGTCATATGGATATATCTTTTTCCAGTAGATGTCAGAAGCACTTAGTTTCCCATGTAGCTATGCTTTTACAGTGAGCCAGATCAGTATCAGATAATATCCCCAAAGAGTTGGGGATGCAGACTTGATGGTGGGAGATTCTGAAAGTATTTGACAGCTGGTTCACTGCTTGGGTAGCTTTCTGTTGAAAAAGAAAGGACTTGTTTCCTTAAAGAGATGACTGAGTAAACTAAACATAAACTGATCACCCTTAGCTGGTTAATGAACATCTAGATAAAGTCTAGATACCATAACTGCAGCTATGTATAACTGTTTAAGATTCTGGGCATGTGTCTTTGCAATTTTAACTTTGAATAGTATTGGACAATGACCATTGTAATGTAATATTAAATATGTGTAGCCCAGTTGTTTAAGGGCCAGTCAGGCTACTGAGCCATATTTATATAACAGTGCCTCTCAAACAATATGACGTAGCCTATTAACAGAGTTCTTTGGCTATAACAGAGGTCCAATCCCTAGTCAACCCTCATGCAATTGTTTAATTGTTTTTATCCAAACAGCGGTAATTTGGTTGAATAAGTCTTGACTGAAGGTAACCCTACCAAAGCTGTAAAGTCTGTGCTCCAACCACAGAAGAAAGGTCAAGATGACTATTCTGTGATCATGATAAGATCCTGGACTAGAGCTGACCGACTTTTTTTCCTGTCTTGTTCATTATTCAAAATGTAGTCTACTTGAATAAAATATCTCTGTGGGTCAGGGGTAACCTATATGGAGGTAACCAGTGGGTAGCATGTATGGAGTGTGGTTGGTATGATCCACAGTCAGTTGCCAGTTAATTCCTGCTTGTTCCAGGTGTTTGAGGAGCTGTTGCTGGACGCAGACTACAGCGTGAATGCAGGCAGCTGGATGTGGCTCTCCTGCAGTGCCTTCTTCCAGCAGTTCTTCCACTGCTACTGCCCTGTGGGCTTTGGCAGGAGAACCGACCCAAGCAGAGACTACATCAGGTGGGACTTGTGCTGCAATGCCCCACTGTAACTAACAGTAAACTAGAGTCACATGTCATATAGCAGAACATTCCTTTTCAGCTCTCCTACATAGCTAATGTAGATGCTAATACTAACTTCACACTTATCCAGTAATATTTAAGTGATCTTCTTTGGCAAAATGGTTGATCATAAAGGCAGCCATCTGTTATTTACAATCCTGAGATATCTGAGACATTGTGTTGCATGTGATTCTGATCATGAGGATGATGCTAGTCAGCATAATAGTCCTGCTGTGTGAAGAATGTTGTGCCATTGTTTGTTCCCTAGACATCATATTGCTAAAGATACCTCTGTAGCCATATGTGTTTGTCAAAGGAATGGGTGGTATAAATGTTAAGGTGCGTTTTAACCGAACACGACGCGAAATTTCGCTTCGCTTTCCTCTCGCAGGTTTGATCGCTTGCCTGAAAAATTAACAAGCGAATTTCACACCACGTCACAGCAAGCACTTTGATTACACCAACGCTGCTAGCAAGTTTGCTAGACACAGTAGAAGACAGCTAAGTTATCTTGCGTTGCTAGCTAGCTAGTTAATTAGCATATATAAATACCGCACACAAGCAATTTGTCATTTCTTGTGAACTTTTTTAAGAAATAGGCTAATGTTTCTCTAAAGTTTCAAAGCTAACGGTCAACACAACGATGGGTCCACATTTTGAAACGTCAACTAACGGACAATACCAATCAGCCTGAGATTTCTGGAAAGGGGGCGTGGCTTCTAGCCCTACTTGTGATTGGCTTTCGCCAGGCGAACTTTTCGCTCGAGTTGAACATTTTTTAACTCAAGTAAACGCTCATTTCGCCCATTTCGCATTGCTCGTAGTTTTGCCGCGATTAACTCCGCCCATTCGCCTGCCGTTGACTTTTCATGCATTCACGTCGCGCAAAAATTTCACGTTGCATTCGGTTAAAATGCACCTTTACAGATTACAATAACAAAACAAGAGTGTGCCTAGTCAAAGTTAATACCCTGTATATACTGCTGTTTTGTCATCTCCCAATTTAAATGAGAGGAGCATGCTGTCTGTCTTTAATGGAAATTCTTGAAAATATCTCATGTACTATAAGTAGAAGCCTTAAATTCTAAGTATTTCTTCCTGGTCCCAAAGGCATAAATTATGGAATTTGTCAACCACATCCTTCCTTAATATTTTCAAATTATGTCATTTACAGTCAAACATACAAGGATAATCACATTATCTCCAACCCACCTAGTGGTGGTAGAGATAATGGTGTCTCTGCAGACTACTGAAAGAAAGTCATGGTATGCTCTTCAGACAGTCAGACGGACAGACTGGGGTGATCATGTAACCTCAACCCTCCTTACTGATGATGCATATGAAAAGAGAATTAATTAACAGGGAAAGAGAAGCTGTGGGCAGTCCAGGAAGTCTCCCTTCAAATCTGAACATTTGAATATTTGTTTTTGGCTGAATAATTTATGGCATTGCTAATTGTATGTTTGCTTCAGGCTGTGCCATTATGCCAATGTCCCCCAAAGATAAGGATAAATCTCTCAGAATTTCTGTAACTGAGCTCACATGTTCCACTCAACACACTTTCTGTCTTTAACCCTTGATTATTGCATGTTGAAGGTGGATCTATCTTTGCTAATTTAGTAAATCTGTCAATAATGTGCACTCAGTTTGAATGGCTGGTGGCATTCCCTTCAATGTAACAGAGCAAGCTCACTTTTCATTTTTGGCACATATTTTAATTTTGTGAAATAATCCATGGGCAAACATGGATTATGTTATGTAACATGCAGTGTGTTGAATAAGTGTAATCAAGGTTGTTGTCTTTCTATAGGAGATACATACCAAAGCTGAAGGACTATCCAAACAGATACATTTATGAGCCATGGAACGCCCCAGAGATGGTACAGAAGGCGGCAAACTGCATTGTGGGCGTTGACTACCCCAAAGCCATGATTAGCCATGCCGAGGGCAGCCGCCTCAACATTGAGAGGATGAAGTAAGTCTACCAGCAGCTCTCCCACTACAGGGGACTCAGTGAGTGGCATGTATTTCCTCAAAACTACACTCTAAGATCACAGGAGATTCCCCAGATAAAGCAGTGAGGCAGAAGTCGTCATGGTACACATAAACGGGCACAGCTAGGGGCTGTTATGACTGTTGATATGTAAAACTGTACAAGATTCTTAGGTGTTATTAGATGTACCATGAAGCAAAGAGGGAAGATGCTTCTTCAAGCCCCATAAATCTAAAATGAGTGGTTAAGAATTGTTAAATTGCATCTTCCACTGGCCTGAGTCCTTGTGCTTTGTCTTCTCAAAAGTAAAATTACAAAATCAAACAGTAAATGAGTTGTGCAGTGTTTGTCTTACCTCAGCATGTCCCCATAGCTGTTTTAAAATGCAAAACAAAAATCTGGGCTCTTCGTAAATTAATTTTGTTTGGGCTGAGTTTTCTTTTTATTGTATTGTTTTTTTTGAACACTTAGGAGATTGCTTGGCTATTTCAGTGTCACAACAGGGGAGCAGAACTTCTGTATGAAAAGCCCAGTATACCTGCAATACCTCCCAAACAGTAATCCATACTAGTTTGAGAAATGCTTACACAAGCCCCAGTTTTCATTGTCCTCAATAGATTTTCTTCCCCAAAAATTTATGAAAAAACATCCTCACTGAATTCTCCTCTTATTGGTCCTGTTTTCCCACTGCAACAGTGTTGGGTGTTTTGTGGTTTCAGCCTTTACTCTGCCAATGCTTATTTCTCTCTTCCCTTTTACAGGTTTGCTGGCCTCTGTTCCTACCATTCAGGAGGAGGCAGAGCCACCCAGTACTGACAGCTCAAACACCAAGAGCAGTACCAGCGGTGAGACTGGGGTGTTGGGTGTGGTCATGATTCAGAGGACGGAGGAGTCTTAGGTCTCAATGGCATGTTTGGAATAAAGTTGTGTGTACAGATTATTGTTTTCAAGAATGTGTGTTTGTTTGCAGTTATGACTGAATTGTGCCATTTTGGCTATCGTAGTGCATGTGGGTTGATTATCTTCAATGATGAATGGATTAAAATTGGTGGGCTTCAAGCTGTGATTAACAGAGGGACTGATTTGGTGGTGTGTGGGCAGACCTTTCAACATTCTGTCAATCTGTTTGTTCTGCTTGTTGTTGTGTCCTATGATATATGATGTAAATTGAAAAATAAAATAATAGATTCTCAATATAAGAGGTGGTCTCCAAAAGGCTGTCTACTTTGAAACTTTAGAGCCTTTTACTATTTTTTTTTAATGCTAAACTAAAACTGCAGATTATGGACATGTAATCACTTGTATGTAATACTGCTGAGCTCAGTGAAAATGCAGCTTAAACAAAAATTAATTTGTTATAATGCATTTTTACAATCAAAATGATCAAAAAGATATACTTACTTTTTATTCAGATGCACAGTACAGAACTGACAGCTTTTCACTGAAGTCTTGTGAGTGATTATAGGATGTTTAGAGGTACTGCTTATGTAGATTACTAAATGGGAAATTGCATCCCATCTCAAGTAGCCTCTAATTGAGCACCTGTTGTTTCAGGTTCCTCACATCACAGCAAGCAGGCATCCCCGCGAAAGAGGGAGAGGACATCTGAGCTGCAGCATACAGACAAATGCAAACAGCCTAAAGTCCAGCACACCAGCACCACAGAGGAGACCTCACACTGCCAGCAGTAGCAGGTGCACATAAACCAAGGCCCTGCCATCATCCAGTTGACATTTTATCTGACAGACACCTGTGCAATTTTATTTCTGGTAATGATATTGCAGCCATATTTATTTTGTATTGATGTACAGGTTTTTACATTTCATTAGTACATTACAGACAAAAGCTTGTTAAAAATACATGCATGTTATCCTTTAGGTCACTGATGTCAAGAACTCAAGTGTGGGAAAATATACTTTAATTAAGGTAGTTGTAAGAGACAAATGTAATCCTCCTATGCACTTGCATGCAGCCATTGGCTTTTTTCACACTATAAGTAACACAGCCCACCACTGAAGTTGGGTTGTCACTGGAGGATAGGCGCTACTCCATTGACATCATCTGAGTAACTCACAGACACCTGATGAATTGTAGGCATTGTAGACCAGCAAATGAAGAAACACTGCTCATCCTAACCATGCCTATGCATGATAGAACAAAGTTAATTTGTTGCATAAGTCAAAAATCGCATAAGCTGTGTGATCCTGGTGTAGTAATGCAATGCAGCTATCATGAGTTGCTGCTGGAAAATTTTTTTGGCCAGTCCATTACAGGGGAAAGTCTGACTCTAATTAAGCTGTCCAGTTCTGACAGATGTTGTGCTCCATTTGGTTTTTCATAATCAAATGAATGTTCTGACAGTCAGTCACAGGCTCGCCTGTAATCAAATCAGACATATAAGCACCACTTGGTCAAGTGTTGATAATTATGGTCTGCTAACAGGCTGTACTTTAAAGGTCTAGCAGCTGATACAAAGCAGTGTAGCCTCTAAAGTCATTAGGCATTTGTCCATGGTAACATTTAACAAAATATCCTTTGAGGGCAATTTTAACTTTTTTTCACCTCATTCTTTTTCACCCACATTATGTGAACTTTTTTTAGCTCTCCTCTTACATCTTTGCTTGAAATGAATTAAATGTCTTTGTCCACAATAGGACTTTAGTATGTCCATAGAGTAGTTGCCATTTGCTATTTTCCTGAGTCTCTGGTTATAATTGTGTGTGTGTGAGTGTGTGTGTGTGTATGTATGTGTGTGTGTGTGTGCTGTTTTCTAGAGGGTGGCCAGCATGGGTGAGGTGAGCCTGTCAGATGTGGAGAAAAAAGGACAGATCCTCGGGTTTCCTCGTTCCATTCACCTACAGGATATATGGGAGCGTGCATCGCCTACACTGAGACAACCTTTTCCTTCCATCTAAAAACGCACACATACAAACAAAAATAACACAAACAACTAAGAACACACCATTTCTGAAATCCAAAAAATAACACAGCTTCAATATGTTTTTTTCTTTCAGTATTTCTGAATCAGCTTTTATGAATCCATTTTTCTTTGTTTCTTTTTTATGGGGTTACTGAGCATCTGTGAAGAAATGTGAGGGCAACACAGAACAGACTAATTTGTATTATGGCAATGTATGCCAATGATAAATCTCATTAGTCCCAGGTATTTCTTGAAGGGATGGCAACATTTGTTTGATTCTGAGATACAATAGCTTGCCCTTGAGCTGGAAGCAGAAGGGACATTTAGCAAATAGCTTGTTTAGCATTTCGCTAATTACATGTACACAAAGCAATAGTGTGTTACTATGGATGAACAGGTTCTGAGTAACACAGTCAAGAGTGCCATTACATAGACATTTATGTAACCATGGCAATATTCTCATTCTGTCTGAAGAAAATGCTGTCACATTTGACAAGGTTTGGATTTATATTCAAAAAAAAAAAAAAAAACTTTTAAAAGCAATGCGTGTACTATCCCGACGCATCTCCTCTGTCACAAAAAATGCTATTGGCTAACATTCTTTCCACAAAATTCCCTTATCTGACCTTGAAAATCAATGGAAGGTAAGTATCCAGTAAAATGGTCGTTGTGCTCAAACCATGCCGTTAACCAAATTGCACTAAGCTAATTGGAGCTTTTTGAATCAGTATAAGTAGTCTACGCTTAAGATAAAAAAACAAGCTTGGAATGTAAAAGAAATAAGGACTTGTAATGAGGACTAATTGGTGCACTTATGCTATAAGCTGCAACAGTTTGACACTGCACACATAGTAATGTATATTTATTCTTTCAGATGAAACATTCAAAGAAATTTACCCTAAAGCACAGCCCTTCTGAATTACAGTCGTCATTTAAGCAACGGTTCACGAAATTAAACTTCAGCTCGCTTGCGGTTGCACCGTGTGTTGGAACCTCGCGGCAAAGCTGAAAATACCCGTTTGCCGCTTTGATGTTTCTTCATTTGGCCTCACCATCATCATGGAAGTCGAGTTATTAAAATAAAAAAAATTCCAGCACACAGTTTGCACTTCACCGTATTTTCGCTAACTTCATCGCAGTCCTTTCACACGGTACCGTACTTTTGTATGAGCTGTCCACGTTTCACATAGCCTAAATGACTAGGGCACCTAGAATCTTCCCGCAGCTTCAGAAAAAGCGTGGACGCACAGTCTCGTTTTAAGGTTTGATATTTCATACTTTATGATGAAAATGCAGCCTAAATGATGTATCAATTCGCTTTATTTCCTACGCAATGATTACCATCGTCCGTTCGACAATTGAATGCTTTTGAAATAGCGATAGGCATCTGTTGCGTAGCCAAGATAAGAGAGAAATTTTCCCACAACGTCAATATTACAATGCAAATTATAGTTATTGCGATTTTTACTTTATTCTTATCTTTGAGAAAGAATTTTTTATTTGATCTTTTTGCTCTTTATTTAACTTTCATAGTGGTGATGTATGCCTGAAAACATATGACTAATTAAAGAGGGTTTGTAATTAAGTTCATGTTGTCACAGCTTATTTCTTTTCACACCGAAAATAAAAAAACATGTTAAAAGCATTCAAATATCGGCCTGAAATATCGGTTATCGTCTTTTTGTCACAGATAATCATTATCGTATAGGCCATGAAAAAACCATATTGGTCGACCCCTACTTTATATACTGCACATCTGTGACACTTACATACAAAGACACAACAAAGACATATATTTTCTCATTGCCAACTCTGGGATGTAGAATACTGGGCTGTGTCTTTAGTCATCTTAGGTTGGTATTCTTTGGTACACAACAGAATTTAAATTTATCAGATGCAAGTTTATTTTCTACATTAATGTTGGCTTCATGCAGCAAAATATAAACAAAATTAAAAATCTCATGTAGCTAACAAGACAAGATTAGCACATAATTTCAGCTCTATCCCTGTGCTGTCCAAAATGTCATCAAACTGATTCCTGGATTTGGTGGTATTTATTGCAGTTGAAAAATATTAGGAACTGAAAAGAAATAGGAAAATAAATTCTGCATGTTGTTCCAACAGCTCATCTTTTTTCTTTATGAAGAGAAGCAAGTAGACATCCACTAGAATAACAATTTAATTGAATATACTTCAAAGTACATAAAACATGTATGTAGTGATTGAAATTAATGTGAAATTTCAGTATTACATAAAATATAAAGAAAGTACCTAGCTCTGATGCAAGTTAAGGGAGTTTATATTGGCTAACTTGGATTCCTTTCAGGTGAAGTGCAATATTTCACACAAATAAGTTCAGTTATTTCAGGTTTTTCCACAAATATTTCAGCATTGAAACTATATGTTTGACGTTTCTGTAAATATAAGAGGTTTGCTCTCAATTAATCTCAATCAGTCATTTAAAAGGAATTAATTGTGAATGCAACATTGAAATGGTCCAATGGAAAATAATGGAAATTGTCAACAATCAAAGACTTTGTTGTCGTGAAAAAATGTTTAATGGTTGGAATTCTGAAAGCAACCCACATCAAAGTACTTAGCCCTATGAGTAACCCTATAATCGTTTTTTACACACTTTGAATTACTAATAGAAGCCAACTTTCATATTCAGATAGTAAGGCTTATTATTTATTATTTGATGTAACCAATCATTTGCATTTTAGTCATCACCAAATACTACATACTGCACATTCCAAGAAAAATACATATATGCATTATATGTACTATAATTTAATTGTCCTTAAGATGTTGAATAGTTGTATTTATTTTGTATTAATTTTGTAGGCCAAAATTAATTTAAGCACCCCTTCAAGTACAGTATTGAATGCTGTAATTTTATGAAGGTGAAGGCAGTCCATAATGGGTACATATAGAGAGTGAATACAAGTGTGTGTTTGACACATTAGATAAAATGTTTTCATCAAACTACAAACTAGGACTGAACACAATGACAAAGCAGTTTAAGTCTTTCAACATTTTCAGTAGACAATTATAACAGTAATGTTCAAGTACTGAAAAGTGGTTGTTCTGTTTATATTATCGGGTGGAAATAAGCTTGCAGTTAACATGTATCTTGGCTACCACCACACAATATTCAGGTAGAATGGGGTAGTTTTCTAGAAAAAAAAACATCTAGAGGTTTGCAGTTATGTGCATGCATCAGTTGATCTGGATTCTGACAATTGATTCTAATATAATGATGTAAATTAATCATTTGAAACCAAGATGGCAAAATCCAGCTGACCCCGCAATCCTTCTAAACTTGTACTGTCTATGTACTGTCTGTGCTTTTGCCGTAATCAGCCCTCTGAAATAGAAACTGGGACATTAACCATCAATGCTGCATGGATATGCAAACTGGGAAAGACATGTGGAAGTGACAAGAAAGGGCTTGATTATTTGTGGGCACTAGCTCTGTGTTTTACAGCTCCCATATAGTAATTTGGTCACCTCTGTAAATCTTGTAAAAGATTAGCTGTGCTTAAGTATTTGATTCAATAGACAAAGTCTAGTTTTGCTCCAGAATGGATATCCTTGTCAGTTAAATGGATATTTTAATGGGCTGTACAGGTTTGGTACAGGTCTGCCACTGGGACTATTATTAATTGCTTCATGAGTAACAGTCTCTGATTTTGGCTTGTTTGTTCACAGTCCATTCATTATAGGAGCATGACACACTTTAGGCCACTGTATATTAAGCAGCTCATTTGTGTGTGGGATGCCTTATCAAAAAGCAACCTGACTGCATGCCACTTAGGTTTTACATCTCTGCAAGCAAAACAAATCAGTTCACATGTATATCCAGCTTGAAAATTTATTGTATTGACATACTCATTTGCAGAATTGTCTTCTGGAAACATTTTGGGTGTGTTTTATTTTCATTATTTAATACTTAAATGTTTATTTTGAATGGCAGCTTTGTGTTACAGAATATGAATAAGAGAAATGGGTCACTTATTAGCAATGCCACTCAGATCTTAAATGTGTGTGTGCACGCGCATGTGTGCGTGTGTAAAAATCTGTAGACACAGGCACACAAATATATGTAAAGTAAAATAGTATGCAGCTTCCAGGCATACTATTTTACTTATTTTCTGAATTCTGAATGTCCCTGTAACATTGTAGCAAAGTGATATACTCCTGCATCTTTCCTGAGAGGGTGTGAACTGTACCTTTAAGCTGAATGTACATCTGGAGATTGCTCAAGGAGTAGATCCCCTCAGTCCAAACAAAAATATCAGAAGCATTGTGATTCCAGTAGAAGATAGTCAATCTGTTTGCTTTTCTCCATTGTTATAAAACTTTGTCATAAACCTTTGTGAAATTGATGTATTAACAATCTTGTTTTGTGTCTGTTACACACAATTTGTAAAGTGCAAAATACCTTTTCCTAATTAAATGCAGTTTCTGTAACCATCAAGTGACTGTCTGTGATTGAATATTGCATATTTGGAGATAATTTGCACAATGAGATGAAACTGAGGTAAATCCATTGTATGTCCAAATGTATTTACACCATAACAAACTGTTGATTTTATTGCTGGTATTTTACCTGTTGTTACCTGTGACGGGACAGCGAGCGGCAAACAGGTGACGACAACAGAGATTGAGGTGAACGAAGACAAGACATTTAATTGTGCTATACAACAAAAAAAAAAAAAACAAAAAAAACTATTTACAATAATAAATAACACCGGGCAATTATTCCCAGGTGCCTCCATCTTTCACTGGCTCACAGAGTTTATACTCTCCTACAGCCTTCTCCCACAAATGACAGAACTTGGGTGCTTAAATAGCCTGAGCCCCGCCCTGGACTAACCCATTACCTGGGTCAAAATATTAAAATCAATTTACATGAATAGAGCACAAAATTATAACAATGATTCATCCCCTAATGAAATACATACATTCCATTGACAAACCCACATGTTTTGTTCCAAATAAACATATTGCTGCATAAAATTTACATTGGCAGCACAATCTCCCCCTTCCACGTTTCAACACATGGGAACTACGCTACCCATAAAACTATATAATTCCCATGATCCGTGTATGCACTCCTTTTGCCTGTTCCCAGTGGCAGCTCTAACCCACAGGTGAGTCATTTCAAACTTAATTGCAATGATCCCATTTTGTTTTAAAGTAACAATCATAATTGCTTGGCCGTTATCTTAGCAAACGCGATTGCTTGTTTTGTGTGCACCCGAAACAAACGCTTGTGTTCGCTAACTTAAAGTTTTAGCAAATCCGAGCAACAAACAAACAATCCAAACAACCTTGCAACAATCCTACATATAGTTGTAACAGTCTTCTTTCCTTTTACAGGACTGAACACAACTCGCTAGCCGAAGAAATAAACGGATGCAAGTTAAACCGAGTCCGTGTATTATTTAAACATTGCGCAAAACACATGCATTGCCGCACTCCCCCGCTTCCTCATAGCGAGGCGGATGCACCCGTTTGTGTGGAGAATTCTTTCTCCGTCACATTACCGCTCAAACAAGCCAAGTGCCTCAAACACGACTCCTTACTGCAGCGAAGACAACATTGGACAATGTGTGGTGTTGATGGGTAGCCAAAAAATGAACAGTACTCATATGTGCACACTCCTAAACTGCCTAATTTGGCACCTCTTTGTACCCCCCACCACCCAATCCTAAATTAAGAGGTGTTGGCATAATGTCAATGTCTAAAATCACACAAGGGCACAAATAAGTGAACTAAGTTGCATTTTGCTTGAGGCAGACACATAAATGAGCCCACACTCCTCCCCATATTTAGCACATATAGGCTATAAAAATTGTATATTTTTGCTGTGCAATTTTCCAAATGGTACCTAACTAGCTTGCAAGCTGATAGCGCTGTGCCATGGCATCATAATGACCAGTTTGAGCTGGCTAAGATAATTATCTTGTAGCTCACTTCATCTTGCTTGCTACATTTAAATCCTTCACTGAGATACACACATAACTGTTGATAACAAAGGCATGACATGCAGCTTCAGATGGAACACAGGGAGCGTGAAGAAGCAGGCCAGTGCTGTTCCTTCTTCCAGCCACCACAAGTCAGGCAAGACACAGTCCCTTTCAGGTCCTCCTCTCTTGGCCACAGTGGTTTTCCCCACTCTGCTAGTCGTCTGCCTTGGTTGCTATTCTGCTTCTCTCATTGTTTATTAATGTCAAAAACAGTGTGTCACTCATTTGTAGCAGGTAGTATGAATCCCACTTCTGACACCATATGTGAGGAAGCTGGCCAACACTTCTTACAAAATAAAACGGAACAAACAAAAAACCAAAAAAATCCTTTAAAATGCAAGCAAATAAACTCAGCCTTGGCCAAAAGCAGCTCAAGTTGCTACACACCTATATTAAATGCACCCTTAAGTAGGCAGGTGTAGCCCATTTACCAATGTCTGGCTTCATATGCACATCAGACAATTACATTGACAACAGGGAAACAATTACAGTGGAAACCGCTTATAGTGATCGCAGTTATAGTGATCAACTGCTTATATGGATCAAAAAAAGCTTGGGACAGAATCATTCCTATACAAATACAGTGTAAATAATTCCCTCATAGTAATCAAGCAGTCTGCTTACAGTGGTCATTTTGGGTCTTTTTATACATGACAACATATGGAAAAAAAATTAAAACTACAGTTTTTTACTTTACTTTGATAGGCCTACTTTACCTTGTGGTAACCTGTCTGCTTCCGGCTAGCTACCTGAGGCTAATGCTGCGTGCACAGAAATCATGACGGGAAAAAGAAAGTCATTTTCTCAATGACAAACACAGACTCATCAAAGCTTGACAAACTGCCAAAAAGGCGCCAGCAAGATGCAGCAGCGAAAGTTGGTTTCAGCAGCTAAACAATGGACAAGTTTGTGAAATGACTTTTCCACGCGGCGCAGAGCTGACACACAAAACAAAGGTAGCCTCATTTTTTGTTGTTATTGTTGCAGAATATTTTACAAATAAGTTTGATTTCAAACTCTGCTACCAGTTCGGCATTGATAGCCTACTGTTTATTTTCAGTTCTGTTAAAAATTGAGAAATGCACTGAAACCCCAGCCAACCTGCGGCTTAGCCTGTATTTGCACTACTGACGTTATTACATTTTGTAAACCGCACAATACTTTTATGTTTTAGGCTATAGCCTAATCAGGGGTTAAATTGGGCCGGGGCTGTCCAGGGTTCAGCCCCGGCACATAGACCTACGCTCTTCTACGTCATCAGGGGGCGCTCAGCCTTGCACATCTTCAACAATGTATATATTTTTACACTTTTCTTGTTCTTAATAATTCAAACAATGACCAAAACACGTTTCTTTTGTAGCTGTAGAGAACATAAATGAGGTGATGTAAGAACTTGCGAACATCAGAACTTTCACAGGGTTTCCCTTTTGCACATAACATTTTTTATGCTATGTAGCGTGTGTGTTACATTACATGGTTCGTTATGTTTTCATTAACGTTATTAAGCTTCTCATAGTTTTCAGTTAGCATTTGCTATATTTTTAATGTTAAATCGCTGTTTCCTCAAAGCTAAAATTAGCTAGAATTTTTCCAATCTAGTTTTGTAATTGCACCGGTTTTAACATACGTGCTAAACGGCAAATCAAACCAGTGTGACCGTACGCGCGAAAGGGTTGCTACCTAGCAGATCAGCGACCTCAGACACGTTTAATAACAGAATGTAAGTTGCTCTGATATTCTGCTTAAACAATGTTTCGATTTTACTAAATGATAGTTTAACATTAACGTAAGAGTTTACAGCAGGTTGCCTCCAATCTGGTAGCTAGCTAACTGTTACATTAAGCTAGCTGGCAAGCTCTAGTTTGAGTTAAACTGTCAAGCAAGCTAGCACATATTGAAATCTCTCAGCATTGTCAGGACAATCGTGGTTTGAGCAGAATATCAGAGCAACTCAAATTACACCATAGCTAGGTAATGAAAGCTAGTTTGACCATTTCCTAGCTATAACATTAATAAATGAAAAGAAACTAGCTTGCCATCTTTGTCTTGCCTCGCATAGGAGCAAGGCTTCATTTAATTTTAGTTTATTAAGCTTTTTTAAACTCCTATTTTCACTTAGATAATGTGTGTATGTTGCATAAATTTATTTCCTTTCAATTTTGAAGTTTCAGAGGTAGTTACTTGTAGAAATGAGTGAAGCAAAGAGGAGGATGCGTACAGACTTCTTCAAAAGGTACTTCAGACATCACTACTGATCTAACTTAGCTAGGCACATGTGCCGAAGCCATTTGTATCTTTTGGTAGCAATATATTCACTAGGTAATCCAATCATGATTTAATTTCTTGATATAAGAGTACCAAACTGAATGGCCAAGCTAGTTCAAGTTTATTGTCCCTTGGCACATTTTCAATCTGTTGTCAGATTTGTCATCATCATGTCATGCGATCAGTGCTTTCACTTTTTCCTTTTCCTATGTCAATTCTCCTCATTTAAATGCAGAGTTGAGCAGAACAGGGCAGATGATGAGAGAGGAGCAGAGCAGCTTGGACAGGAAAGAGGAGCAGAGGAGCTTGGGGAGGAGAGAGGAGCAGAGGAGCTTGAACAGAAGAGAGAAGCAGGGCAGCTTGGGGAGGAGAGAGGGGCAGAGGAGCTTGAACAGGAGAGAGGAGCAGGGCAGCTTGGGGAGGAGAGAGGGGCAGAGGAGCTTGAACAGGAGAGAGGAGCAGGGCAGCTTGGGGAGGAGAGAGAAGCAGGAGAGGGGAGTAGTGTAGGAGCAGCAAGTGAGAACTTACCTGACTGCTGGAATAATCAATTTGAATATTTCACCAAGGCTTAACCATTTCTTATAGTTAAAAATAAAAAATTGGGATGCAAATCATGCAGGGAAGCAGGGTCACTTGGGGCAATGAGAACAGGAAAACTGAGGTACACATTCTCTAGTGAATGGCAGAACTGTAGGGTAGGCCCATATGGCAACAACAAGAAGCAAATGAAATCTTTGAGAAAGAAAATAAATGTACACAGTGTCTTGCATAGTCACAAATTAGCAGAAGACATACTGAAAAGACAAGATGAGAAAGCTCTAGAATCAAGCTTTCTTAAAACACAAGCTGAAATTTTAGTTTCAACCCACAATGTCTTCAGAGCAGCATACAATATTGCAAAAAATAACCGGCCTTACTCTGATCATCCAGGACTAATAGAGCTACAGATGATAAATGGTGTAAATGTTGGCTGTGTTCTTCACTCAAATGTCACATGTACAGACATTGTACATTTTATATCAAAAGAGATGAGGCAAGCATTATCAAGTATCAGAGTGACCCGACCAAAGCTCACTGTTATTGTGGAAGAAAGCACCTCGTTAATCAAGACGTCTTGTCTTATTGTGTACCTCAGAACGTCAGTTGATAGCTCAGAGCCGTTGACCTTCTTCTTAGATCTTCTTGAGCTGGAGAATACAACAGCAGATGGAATCACTAGTGACCTACTGAACTGCCTGCTGAAACATGGTCTTGATGATGCTTTTCTTAAAGAATGTCTGGTGGGATTCTGCTCAGATGGAGCCTCTATAGTGGTAGGCAAAAAAATGGAGTGTACTCAAAACTGAAAAGTAAGTTCCCAGGCCTCATAGGCTGAACCATAGGTTTGAGTTGTCTGTGTCAAATGCAGTCAAGCATTACACACAGACCAACCACTTCACAGCTTTCCTTGACAAGTTATACTGTCTGTATAATCAGTCATCAGAGACCTTAAGAGAGCTTGATGCTGTAGTCTCTGAAGTAAGTGTATGTTTGAGAAGGATTGGTCAAGTCTAAGGTGGGTGGCTTCATCTTTCAGAACAGTAAACGCTGTTTGGACGCTGTATGCTGCACTCTACAATCACCTCACAGCTGCAAGTAAAGATGTGAACCGAAATTCAAGTGAATGATGTATGTATTAGGGGCTAGCAGCAAAGTTGAGTTCAATTGCATTTGTTAAAAACCTTGGGCTGATGATGGACCCACTTGAGGAGCTTAAAGACCTGTCTGAGGCTCTGCAGTCCAGAGACATTAGACTGTCTCAATCAGTCAATCTGATAAAAAGGCAGCTAGAATGCTCTTCTCTCTTCGTTTTGGTTTGTGCTGTCAGACCCGCCTCCAGCCAACTCCCTGTTCAGCCATGCCCATGCTCTGAGTCACCAGAGTATTAACCACACCTGCAGCATATTCACCTAATCACCACTGGGGATTTAAGGACTGCAGTTCAGGCACCTTTTTGTGAGGTATTGAGCCTGCGCTACCCTGTGGTTTCTTTGTTCTGGTTCCTCTGCTCCTGTATTTTTGACCTCTTTGCCTGTCTTTTGACCTTGCCCTTTGTCTTGCGTTTTGAACCGTTTGCTCAGTTACCTGTTTGCTTTCCCGGCTGTTTTGACCCTGGCTTGTGTTTTTGACCTTCCCAAGGACACGGATTTGGATTTGGATTTCTTAAAGTACCAGAGCTCTGCACTTGGGTCTTCTGTCTCTTTCATTACATGTACAATGGAAAATCCAACCATACTGTTTGACCTTATAGAGAGCAAAGGTATTTATGCTCATGAAGTCATTCAAAACACGTGATCCATTAATTTCCTACACAGGTGGAGATCATTAACAAATTGGATGAGTTTATAAGACAATATCCTGTACCTGAGCAAGGTTAGCCTTATAATTTTGAAGGATACGAATACTTTTTAAATCTAAAAGTTTGTTTTATTTTTGTTCTAAATTTTTTGAAAGGTTTTGAATGTTTCTTTTGATTTTTCATGATGTACAATACTGTATTGACCAGCTTGAAAAAATCTTACTTTGATACATTTTAAATGTGGAATCTGAGACAATAAATTGTGAAAACAATATTGGGGGCTAAATACTTTATCAAGGCACTGTATATATATGTATTATTTATTGTTGTGCATACCCCTTATCTTCCCTGTCTTTATAAAAATGTTCATTGATGCTAAATCTATAATGAATTATACTTCAATGTAAGTTGTCACTCCAGTCAGAATTACATCATATTTGATAATAATGGTGACCACCCACTCGGAATTAAATATTTTAAACATTGAATTTATTCTGTATTATCTCCTTGATCAACATTGAAGTTTCACGTTCTCAAACTAAGCACCAGGTAGGCCTACATGAGAGGAATACGATCTTGGTTACAATGTAATTAGTTTCAACTGTGCTGGGGTAAAGACATTTTCATGATTATCAAAAGAAACACGTCACTATTTGTTTAATATTGATCAAAGGCGCTTGATAAATTCGACTAAAAAATCATTCAGCTAGAGTCATCTCAGTTGGGACAGGTAAATTATAACACATGCTTTGAGACAAAGATTTAAAAAACTGAAATCGGTATTCTGTTTTTTAACCCATTTTGGGGATACGTTGTTGCCCTGTATGCGCCCTTTGTTAAAAGGAATAAAACGCGCGTGTTGCTCGACCTATGCTTACTACACAGTATTTCCTTCTCCTCTTGTTTTCACTTCGTACTCACGCGTCATAGTAGTACTTCTTTACTAGAGGTAAGACATGGACGAATAGGGATGCGGAATGGCGGATGGAGAGAAAAGAAACCCTTCATCGCCTGGGTCTCCTTTCCTGGGCTTGCAGATTGTTTCTCCCCCTAATTTCAGGTAAGGCTGATTGGGGAGAAATGATTGCGTATGATCAGATTTTTGTTTTCGAGATTTGTTGACAGGAGAATAGTTTCAGCAGAATCTAAGGAGGGCATCCGCTGCCAGGTTGCCACTGCAGATGGGAATACCACCGATTGTAGATACTACCGACGGGAGTAGAGCTCGGTAGGTCTGTTTGTTGAATCCCTGTGACCTCAAAACAAATGTATATATAAAAAACTGAATGTTGAAAATGCTCGGGAATCAGTTGTTTGTTGTTATGCTTACTGCCGTGCACAAACGAAGGGCGTAGTCTCCCACAGGTAAAGACGTTCATTAGCTTATCACTTCTCTTCAATGCTCAGGAAAATGGGTACCAGGCATGGGTGTTGTGAATGGAAGTTGCAGGATTTTGTGTCTTTTTGTAAACAGCTGTCAGGAATACTTTTTAGAAGTATAGATAATTCGTATAAATGTGCACCCATAAAAAGCTTTCTGCTTTTTATGGGTGCATTTTAATTAAACATACTGTACCACTCTTGGAACATTGCAGTGTTTCTGAACTCGAGTTGGTTGACTGAAAATGTTTAGAAACCAGAGGGAATTGCAATGTATCTATGGGTATGCGAAAGTAAATTTCCATCAGACAGTGTGTAGGACGTAGGCATTACAATGAAGGTAAATGCAATGCAAAGAGTGCGATGTGCTATTTATCCGCGCACGGATATTGCTTACAGCACCGAGGACTGAATAAAATTGTTCCATTACTTAATGCGTTGATGCTAGAGGACATTACTGCACATCCATGTGCTTCAAGTTGTCTGAGAGGGATTTAACTGCACAACATTTTTTACGATTACAGAAAATCTGGATGCAGCAATGTCTTTTTTAATATATTACTGCAAGATATAGTTTGGATTTTTAACTGCAATAAATCATGTATGGTCAAATGGATACACAACTAATTCCTGTCTAAAATAGACTGTTGAATGCATGACATCTGAAAGGATGTAATTAACCCATAAAGGACAGTGAGGCATGCTAGGATAGTGTCCTTGACATTCACAGTGGCTAGGGCAAGGAATACACAATTACAATCAACAATACACAGCATTAAAAAGGTACCTTATCTCTACATGCACTTGAATTCAAACAAAGCCTACAAACAAAGTGGAATAAACATCTATTGCAGTATTGAATGAATAGCCTAAGCCTCAGGGCGGTCTCTGAGGTAGGCCTGTGTTGTAGTGACAAGGCAGAGTGTTGGAAGGCCACACTCTATTGCACTCCAGTCAGGAAAACATAGCATTTTTCATTTCTGTAACCAACTGATGTATAGAGCAATATCCATAGCCCTTTTTTATAATACTCCTTTGAACCCATTAGTTCATTTTGGATGCCACTTGAGGTCATATGTTATTTATGATAAGAAACGTAATTAATATAACACATGTGAAAATCCAATCAGGCTAAAACAAATCTGTGATGAGATACAACTACTCCAGTGGTTACCAGCAGAAGAAAATGAGCATTTATTGCATGCAGAGTCTTCCCTGGAAAACACTGAGCGTGAAGGAAATAACAAAAATGTGTAGAATGAATAAAGTCCTCTGTAAAGGATCACCATGGGGTCAGGTTATGTGTAGAATATTAGTTGCTCCAGGTGGTATCCTATGGGTGCTCTGAAATTTGGGAAAATCCAACTCTGATTCACATGTCTTGTTCAGAGGAGAACTTCCACTCAGTGGGATTGCATGGTTGAAGACGGGCTGTGGTCAGTATTCCCAAGTGATCTACTTCCTACTGTCCAAGATGATAGTCCATTGTGACCAACTCATAAATGGAAATTCTGTATGTAATGACATTCTGTATGTATGTATTCTGGCTGCCAGGCCAAACAAATTTTCACTTGTGTAATGTAGCTGTAAGGCAGCTTTCCTTAAAGGAGGAAGCATAAATGAAAGATGATCGTCAGTAATGTTTATTTCAGTGAAATTCAGTTATTGTTTTTAACATTTATAATATGACAAGGATGTCTTTTGAGGCAGTTTTAGCATGCTGCCTTTCACCCAGTGTCATAATTTTGAATTAAAATCAAGGGAAAAGCCTGTTAAAGTACTGATAATGATCACAATGACCATTTTGTACCAGGTTTTGCATCAGCAGTGCCCATACTGACAGTCAAGATCTACTGGTGGTCTGTGAGAGGTCTTGAGAATGTTATAAGAAAAACATGCAGCCTGTGTTACTCATCACACATTCAGATTAAATTAGATTATGCTATTTTTAATTTTCATAGTTATGAATAAATACTAATGTAACTTTTAGTTTGTTAATATCATAGAATGTGCTGTAATTTTAATAAGCATCTTACTAGAGATCTATAAAATTAGGCCCACATATCTGAAAGTAGCAATGCCTTACATGTTTACTCCATATTTCATCATATTTAATGTTTATAATTTTTCATAAGAGGTGTTTTACATAAAATGTGCATGCTCACTGGGTAGATTCCTATAGGTTTTGATTATGTACATGTTTAATCCTCTCTAGCATACTTATAAGGGGACAGAGTGTGGCCTTGTAGCAGACTAGCACTTGACTGGTGCACTGACTCCTTGCATGACCTCTCTAAAAAGTAATCACCACAGAGCAGATTCCCTTTTTTAGTATATTTAGTTGGCAAACCATCCCACAATAAAATACCTGGACTTCAGGGGCTGGCAGACTCCCAGAGTTGGGCATCTGTTGAAAAGTTTTTATTCATAATCTTCCACAAGCACACAATTTCTATTTTCTGTGCACAACTCTAAAAAATGTTGTTTGATGATAGATAAAGCTCAGATCTTCAAGCCTGCATTTGATTTTCCTGATCAAAATATTGTCCCCTGCTTTCATTGATGGAGAACTATTAATATGACTGAGGCTGGCAGGAAAATGAAAATTCATGCATATTTTGGTTTTGATATGATAGTCCTCTCACACAAAATTAAATTCCTAGCTTGCTCTCTGGAAGGGATACCTTTGATTCTAGATTCAAGATTCAAGAACTTTATTTGTCACATACACAGTTATAAACAGTATACAACTTGTAGTGAAATGTAAACCTGGTCCAACTCTATAGACTGTGCAAAATGGCAGGGATAAAAATAGATAAAAATAGATAAAAGGAGAAAAATATGTAAAGTAAGAATAAAAACTAGAAAGTAAAAATATGTACAATAAGAATAATAAAAATAAAAACTAGAAAGTATCACATCATTACAGTCCAGAGTATGTGTTCAAGGTTAGTGTGGCGGGCATGTCCGTGTTGAGGAGTCTGATGGCCTCAACACGGTAGAAGTAGCGCCTCCTGAGCCTCTCAGTTTTGGCCATCAGATGTGCTTGCCGGATTTCAGCAAGCTGAACGGGCAGTTATTGGGATGGGTGGAGTACATAATAATTTTGACAGCTCTGGTACTGCATTGCCTGGTGTAGATGTCCTGCAGAGAGGGGAGGGCAGTCCTGCAAATGCGCTCAGCTAAGCACACCACTCTCTGCAGGGCTTTATGGTCCTGTACAGAACATTTTGCGTAGCACACTGAGATGCACTGGGTCAGTATGCTTTCTATAGCCCCAGTATAGAAAGTTTTCAGAATTACTGGGGGGACCCTGAATTTCCTCAGCAGTCTCAGGTGGTACATCCTTTGTCTGGCCTTTTTTACTGAGGTTTGATGTGATTAGTCCAGGTCAGGTCCTCAGTGGTATGAACCCCAAGATACCTGAAGCTACTCACTCTCTCCACTTGGGTCCTGCCAATCATGAGTGGAGTGTAAGACTGCTGCTACCCCCTTCTGAAGTCCACAATCAGCTCCTTGGTTTTGCTGACGTTCAGATAGGGACAGTTCACCTGACACCAGGTTACCAGCTTCTCCACCTCGTCCAGGTAGGCAGCCGCATCGTTGTTGGAGATGAGGCCCAGAACCACTGTATCATCAGCAAACTTGACAATAGAAGTGGAACTGTAAGAGAACACACAGTCATGTGTATAGACAGAATAGAGTAGAGGGCTCAGGACACAACCCTGTGGGGTTCCTGTACTCAGGGTGATGGTGTTGGAGGTGAACTGGCCCATTCTCACTACCTGAGGTCTGCCTGTAAGAAAGTTCAGAACCCATTCACAGAGGGGGGCATTCAGTCCCAGGTCCTTGAGCTTGGTGGCCAGCATATGTGGGACTATGGTGTTGAAGGCTGAACTATAATCAATAAACACAAGCCTCACATAGTTCCCTTTTCCTTTGTCTGTGTGTGTAAGGGTTGGGTTACAGCTCCTGGCAGGAGCCGGGGCAGGGAAAGGAAGCAAGTAGAAAACAGTGATTAGTGGATGTTAATTGCAGGAATGGAAACATAAAAGCATAAAGGCAAAGGGGGGAACAGAGGGGGGAAGAGGGATGCATGTGTGTAATAAGGAAAAATCCCGGCAGATAAGCACTATGGCAGCATATCTAGGGGACGAGAGGCAAGGGGCCAGCACGATCATGAGGGTGACCCTAAGGCAGTCAACACCAGACCACAGCCGGATCAGCTGAACACAGTACCCAGGCCATGATGTAGTGAAAACAATGACCACTTAGTCCACCAGAGACTCTACAATCAATGTCAGCAACATGCTGTGTCCCTCAACTAAAGAATTTGAAATAAAGATAAGTAATAAATAAAGCCTAGACCTAGTCAGAGAGAGAGTCTGCTCCCGGTGGGTAGATTGTACCATAAAAGAAGAGCTCGGTACAAAAAGGCTCTACCGCCTATAGCACTTTTACCCACTCTTGGAACAATGAGAAGTCCCGCGCTTTGGGAACGTAGAGTTTGTTTTGGAATGTATGGGCGGAGAAGGTCCTTAAGGTAGGGAAGGGCAAGCCCATTTAAAGCTTCAAACATAAGGAGAAGTATTTTGAAATCAATGCGGTGTTTGATAGGTAGCCAGTGGAGAGAGGCTAATACTGGGGTGATGTGCTCAAAGCGCTTTGTTCTGGTTAGCATACGAGCAGCTGCATTTGGAACCAAGTGAAGGGGCTTTAGGGAGGCATATGCACATCCTGACAAGAGGGCATTACAGTTGTCCAACCTGGATGGAACAAAAGTGTGGATTAGCTTTTCAGCATTGTGTATTGATGGAATTTTCCTGATTTTGGCAATATTCCTCAAATGAAAGAAAGCAGTCCTGGAGGTGTTTTTTATATGTGTGTCAAAAGAGAGATCAGGATCAGTTGTGACACCAAGGTCTTTGATGGTTGCACTTGAGGCCAGTGAGACACCATCCAGATTTAATGTAATATTGGTGAGTTTGCTCCTGATAGACAATATTTCTGTTTTGTCTGAATTTAGAAGGAGGAAATTATGGGCCATCCATGTCTTTATGTCTTTGAGGCAGGCTTCCATGTTTGATATTTCCAAGGAGACATCAGGTTTGGCTGATATGTATAACTGGGTATCATCTGCATAGCAGTGGAAATTAATGCCATGTTTACAAATGATATTTCCATGTATAACGAAAACAGCAAAGGCCCAAGCACGGATTCTTATGGTATTTCATTTCTTACTCTGGAGAGTTTGGAAGACTTATTGTTAATGGAGACAAAGTGATGTCGCTCTGAAATATAAGACCTGAACCAGGATAGAGCCTTTCCGCTTATGCCAATCAGGTTCTCAAGTCGGTCTAATAGAATAAGATGATCGATGGTATCAAAGGCTGCACTTAGGTCTAGGAGCACAAGTAGGGAGATACAGCCATTGTCAGAGGAGAGAAGTAGGTCATTAAGTACTTTTAGTAGAGCAGTTTCTGTGCTGTAATGCGGTCTAAACCTGGACTGAAAGACTTCCAGAATATTATTGGACTGTAAGAAGGAGCAAAGTTGCTTTGTTACAACTTTTTCTAGGACTTTCGAAAGGAATGGGAGATTTGAGATGGGCCTGTAGGTCATTCAGGTCTAGAGTGGGCTTCTTCAGCATAGACTAAATGACTGCTAATTTGAAGGACTGAGGTACATGTCCGGACGTAAGGGAGGCATTGATAAGATTTAATAATGGAGTGCCAGTTTCAGGTAGCAGTTGTTTTAAGAATCTTGTTGGAATGGGGTCCAGTAGGCAGGTAGCATTTTTAGATGAATTAATTAGGGAGGAGAAGTCACTAAATTTAATGGGTATGAAAGAGTCTGGGCATGTGGCTCGCCTGTTGGACATCTCTATGTTACCTGAGGTTGGACAGGCCTGGCTGGAGGCAGAATTAGAGGAGAATTTTTGAATTGTGTCACGTATCTTTATGATTTTGCTGTCATAAAAATTCATGTAGTCATCACTACTATGAATTGCTGGAATGCAGGGGCTGGCTGCAGCAGGGCTCTCAACTAGTTTGGTGATGGAGCTGAACAAATACCTGGGATTCTCCTTGTTTTTCTCTATTAGGGTAGAAAAATACACAGATCTGGCGGCTGTGAGCACATGTTTGTAGCTTACAAGACTTTCTTTCCAGGCCAGGAGAAAGACCTGTAGTTTTGTGGAGCACCATTTTCTTTCAAGTTTCCACGCAGTTTGTTTCATAGCACGGGTCTGGTCATTATACCAAGGTGCAAGCTGTTTGTCTGGGACTTTCCTCTTTTTAAGGGGTGCAACGGCATCTAAGGTATTATGTAGTGTGGACTCGATGTTTTCGGTGAATTGATTTATTTTAGCCGAACTAGGGTTTGAGCATAAGTTTTAATATTCTTTGTTGTGTAGACTGTACGATGCAGGGAGCTCATCAATAAAGGCTTTAGTAGTAGCAGAAGAGATGGTGTGCCTGAGAGGAAATATGGGCTCTGAGTTCATGTAACAAGCTAAAGGAAGGTTGAAAGTCACCAGTAATGGTTCGACAGTACAGGATTGTGTGGCATAGTTACTACATTGTTCATTTCAGTGCCATAAGTGAGGGCTAGATCCAGCGTATGGTTACAGCAATGTGTGGGTTTATCCACAAACTGAGAGAATCCAATGGAGTCAATAATGGACAAAAATGCTGTTCTGAATGGATCGTGTTCATTGTCCATATGAATATTGAAATCGCCTACGACCACAACCTTTTCTGTGTTGACAACCAGGTTGGATAGAAAGTCAGCAAATTCGGATAAGAAAACAGTATAAGGGCCAGGTGGCCTGCAAACAATTATAAGCGTAAATACCTGAGATGCAGTCTTGTCAGGATGTGCAAAGCTAAGTACTAGCAATTCAAATGAATTAAAGTTATGGCCAGATTTAAAAGTGGCACAAAGATTAGAGTTATATACAGCAGCAACACCACCACCTCTACCAGTTGAACGAGGGACCTGGTAGTTACTGTAACTGGGAGGCGTTGATTTATTTAAAGCAATAAATTCATTTGGTTTAAGCCAAGTTTCAGTCAGACATAGGATGTCAAATTTATGGTCAGTAATCAATTCATTTACTAGCATTGCTTTGGGTGTTAATGACCTTATATTTAATAAACCAATCCTAAGGACCATTTGTTTGCAGGTATTAATTTCAGGTTCACCAGATTTAATTTTTATCAAGTTGTCAGGTTAAATGGCCCTAATAGATTTCTTTAAACAGTATGGGACCGAAGATCAGGGGACAGACACTGTCTCTATGGAACTAAATTTAAGTGGTGGTTCACGGGAAGAAGCAGAGATCTGTTCAAGACAGAAAGTCTGCTGCCTGGCCTTGGCCCTGATGAGTCAAGGTTTTGAGATATTTAGACTGTAGGCCAAATTTCTGGAGATAAGTGCTGCACCCTCCCTCGAGGGGTGGATACCATCTCTTTTTAAAAGACCAGGCCTCCCCCAAAAGGTGTACCAATTGTCTATGAAGCCTACGTTATAGTCCCTGCAACATGCGTCGGGAGTCATTCATTTGGAAATGAGACTCCACCCAGTCTCTGTACCGGAGCGTAGTGCCTCTCACTGCACGTCGGAGAGCGTAGCACACCGCTTTATACTCTCTCCTATCCCCCGACTTGCGACCCGCGCTATACACAGCCATGCATGCGTTCACTGCAGTTTGGATGGATTTATCCACCCACGGTTTCTGGTTGGAAAATGTCCCTATGTTGACAGTGTGTGTTGCTTCCTCAGCCAGCATGCTAACGAAGCTAACTACAGCGTCCGCGAACTCATTGATGTCAGCAGAACTCCCCCGGAACATATCCCAGTCAATGTCGTCTAGCGAGTCCTGTAGCGCGGCTGACTAGCACTTCACCACCTGCTTCCTCTGAGCTTCCTATACAAGCCTTTGTTTATATTCCAGTACAAGAAAGATGGTGGCATGGTCCGATTTACCAAAGGCCGGTAGCGAGTTAGCTTTGTAGCCATTCCTAAACTGCAAATAGCAGTCCAGTGTGTTCGCCCCTCTAGTTGGACAGGAGACATGTTGGTAAAAGTTTGGCATGATCTGTCTAAGGCTGGCTTTATTAAAGTCCCCAGCCACGATAATGGCAGTGTCCGGATGTTTGTTTACATAGACACTGAGCACATCATGGAGCTTACATACAGCCATACCTGTGTCCGCCTGAGTTGGGATGTACACAGCAGTGAGGATGACCGCAGTAACTCCCGGGGCAGGTAGAATGAATGGCACATTTTCGTTAGATGCTCCAGATGAGGCGAACAGGAACGCGGCAGAATGGTAATGTTCCTGGGGTCACACCATGGACCATGCTCTCTGGTTGTAATTCTGGTGGGATAACTAAATGCTAAGACCAGATTGTTTTAGCTGTAATGGTGTCTTTTTGTCTCTAATTAAATGTGCCTCCTATTTGGGGTAATATTAAACTAAACTCCCACTTGATTATATCTGCCTAACTGTAAGCCCGAAAGTACATAAAGCATAGTGCACTGTTAGTAATGCACAATCCCCTTTCTGCAGATGGTACATGCATGGCACAGATTAATCTCCAGGGATTGTTATAAAGAAGTGAACAGTCATGGAGGGAGAGATCTATCCTCTACTCACCTCCTGAAGAATTCGCTGCAGCAGATCATTACTTCATCCAGTCAACCTTCATCCAGCAGATTTTTCCAATGAAGCTCTCCTTTGAAAAAACACTTTGAAATACTTCTTTTATGAATGACTTTACTTGACATGAGCCCTCCAGGCTTGCTCAGAGAACTAAAATTCCAAAGTGATTGAGTGCCACACTGTAGGTTAAATTATAGTTTTTACATGAAAACAGGAATGGAAATAAATTGCTGTTCTGCAAAGGTTTTTACTTGGTGTGGATCTTAAAATTAATAACAACATGATCTCTACCCCTTTCTCCTTCTTACTCTCTTCATGCTCTCATGATTTTTGTCCCTAACTGGGCACATGAGTTTGACACTCAAAGCCATGTGTTTCATTAATAGTTCTCCTCTGATGGTTCTTCTCTCAAACATGGAATAAGTGGTGTGCACAGCACAGTGCACTTAAAAGATTGATTGATTTTACTGTCTTTAATAAAAATAACAGCAATGTAGAAGACTCCAGTGCTTCTATTGAATGTAGAAATTTATTGCAATGCATACGATCTGAATCTCAACACAAGAGCCACAGCTGTAATTAGTAGGACCATTATGAATTAATAATGACACAAGACATTAACAAGACACCAAAGTACACCTCACAGATAGAAATGGAGTCATACTAGCTTTCTCCTAATTTGCATTTACTTTGTATCATGTTTACATTAAGCATTGTATAATATTTTTGTACTGTTGTTGCAATGCAGATATGTGAGCCTGTCTAAATGTCACAGCTTTAATCAAAGCCTGCTTTAATTATATGTTAGTTAATTCCCCAGAGTCTTTCCCTGACTTACAGATTTCTCTAAACTTATAACTGACAGTTCCACTCCTGCTTCAAAATTGCATCAATATATGCAAATATGTATCTGTTTAATTGTATTCAGTACCTAATTACTGCCATAGACCTATTTACAGTACAGATCTCTCACAACCTCTCAGTATGTCTTGACAAAGCCCATAGCAAACGACCTTCTCAATTCTCTGAAATGAGTTTGTATTCAGCTGTCCATTCAGACAGAGCCAGAGCAGCAACACTTTTTTGCACTGAAACCATAGCTCTTTGTGTTTGCAAATTACCAGCACATGCAGTGCTGTTCTTTATGTATTGTGGAGCTGCATGGTACGACGGAGTATTAGGGCCACATTAATGAAAAAAAAAAATCTGAGATTTCAAGAATAAAGTCGTAATATTACGAGAATAAAGTCGTAATTTTACGAGAAAAAAAGCCATAATATTATGAGAATAAAGTTGTAATATTACGAGAAAATTTCGTAATATTATGAGAATAAAGTCGTAATTTTAGGTTATGTGTTATTTTAGAGGGGGAATATCAGAAGAAAACCGCAGGGAGTGTTGACTGACGTGTGGCACAGCACTACGCCTGAGACAAAAAGCAGTTGCCAGAAGCAGACTCACACTGCCTGAGGGGCCGTTTAAGAAATATTTCAGACTTTTGTTGCATATACACATATGAAACACGTACGCATTCACATGTAAAACTTTCACACACGCATCCATACTACTGAAAACTCACACATATATGTGAAACGCTCATACAGACACATGTGAAACGCATTCACACACACATACTTATGAAATGTTCATACAGATACACATGAAATGGACGCATTCATACATATAAAACGCACATATTTCCTAAACGGCCCCTCATACAATGGCAGCCTGATTCTGCTTCTGGCAACTGCTTTTTGTCTCAGGCGTAGTGCCATGCCACACATCAGTCAACGCTCCCTGCAGTTTTGTTCTGATATTCCCCCTCTAAAATAACACATATCCTAAAATTACAATTTTATTCTCGTAATATTATGACTTTATTCTCATAATATTACGACTTTATTTCTGGTAAAATTACGACTTTATTCTCGTAATATTATGACTTTTTTCTCATAATATTATGACTTTATTCTCGAAATCTCAGAATTTTTTTTCCCTCAATGTGTCCCTAATACTCCATTGTAGCATGGAGCATATTACTTTGTAAGCTATTTTTTATCTTGTGTAATTTACATTTTGTGTAAAAATGATATTATTTTGGCATAGCATTTAATGTTTTTATTTGCTTGACTTGCAAGTGACTTAAGTCTGAGGCTGATTGACTGAAATTGTTCTTATATCTTCATAAATCATCAATCTTACATTCTCTCTTCATCTGTTTCTTGTTCTGTTTTCTGTTGGGGTTTTAAAGTTCTCTCAAGTCTTCCTCGGCAGAGGTTTTCGTGTTGCTCTGGATCCCCTTTTCCCCTTTTTACTGACAATAGGGAATCCCAGTGGAAAAAAAAAAACAAACTAAGGCATCTCTTTTAAAATCTTACAGCCTTAAATCAAAAACCCACATTGACTCCCTTATGAACCGCTGAAAATCTGTTTTTAACTAAATATAGGATCACAGACTTAACAGATGTATTGCCCAATCCATTGCTGAGTATTTACTGAGGCAAGACCACCCACTCTGCTGACCTCTGCTTGCACTGCTAACGGAAGCCAAGTGAGGTTTGTTTTTCTGTGATCACCCACAATTCCCTCTGACTCAGGGACGTAATGAGCCAACACCGGGCCCCAATGCAGGATGGTCAAGGAGGGCCCCCAGCCCATCTCACTTAAGAACGCGTGGTGACGTAATGTCAGTAGTGAACCGGAGAAGTATTTTGAAGCATGCAGCTTTAAAATGACTGGCAACAGCGAAATGTACTGCACCGTTGACGCCACAATTATATTATTAGGCCACTAGTAATAGGCAACGAGACTGCCATACATTATAGGAAAGGAGAGAAAATAGAAAGGCCTATGCATGGGCCTAATATATATTATCAATGGAAGATGGAATGCATTAGCATTTCCCAAGTCAAATCAAGATAGTGATGGGCTACTTGACAAAATCTGGTATCGGCACACCACAACAGATGAAAAACATTATTGGTGAGGGCGCACCACAACAGATGATAAACATTGTTGGTGACTGCGCACCATGACACAGATATACAACATTGCTATGTCTGCACGCACATAGGCCTAGGCCTAATAAACAGAAAACACAAGTGCGATGGTGATTATTCAAATAAATGAATAGGTGCATTTTCCAGGATTTTCACTGTGCAAAATCATCGATCAAATCCTTAAGGCCCAGGTGGCGTGTACAGGCATTCTCGATAGATAGTATGGCAAGTCCAGAGAGACGGCTCTGTCCCATTCAGCTCCTCAAGATAACTTTTAATCAGCTTCAATTAGGAAAAGAAACGTTCAGCAGATGCCATTGTCACTGTGATTGTTAAAAAAAAAGCATTAAAACTGTACAGAGTTCCCCGAAACTTGTAGTGATGCAGTTGTTCTCAACGATCAGCATCTTCGTTAGCTCTTGGACTGTTTTCACCTTTGAAATACTTTCTATTATGCACTCACGGAATGACAACAGTTGCATTGGAAATACAGAGGTTATGTCATCTTTGCAAATATCCATCAGTCGGTTTGTTTGCAGAACAAGTTCATGGTCTGTTGCAGTGCAAAGTGTTCCAGGCTATATAACTTTGAAAGTGTCCACTGTTGATTGCAAAACGATCAATCTCTGGGTCAGCTGGGAGATCACTATAGCAATACAGACATGGAACACCTGCACGCAAAAATAAGACTCTGGGTCTGCTAAACATTCCTCTTGGCAAAGTTCGTCAAAATGCACTTTCACTGTCCTCCGCCGAATATTCTCAAACGTTTTGCTTACTCTTCACTTGTCAGAAAGGCCCTCCGCTGTCAGCTTGGCATCCTCAAAATGTTCTCGGAATGCGGTCAGGTCTCTGATGGTGCTGTCCAGTAGCTGAACTGCTGTGGCCAGGTCTGCATCTTGGGGTTGCAGAAGTTTTGAGACCATGTTGGTTTGTTCCAAAATCTTGCTTTGGAGAACAACAGGACAAATGAAGCTGAATTTCTCAATTGAACATTTCAATGAAATAGCCTTGTCCCGCTCATCTTTCTTTGTGCTTGTCAGTGAGAGTTTAGTCAATGCCTTCATCACATCGTTGTAGCGATATCTCAACGTGGCCACTGCTTCATAACGTGATGACCATCTAAGTAGGGCATAGCATTTTCAGTTTGATGTTGGGATCATTCGTATTGTCAGTATGTGTTTTATTTGAGAGCATTGCCCATCTCTTTATACTGTGCCCAAAGAACATATAAATGTGCTCAACAATGCCATAGAACTTTCTTACCTCTTGTATCTTGACTGAATCATTAAGGTTCAGATTTAATTTGTGAGAGGGACAGTGTACATACACGGCTGTTGGCTTCTTTGCAGTAGGGCTGTATGATATGACCCAAATCTCATATCCCGATGTAGGTCATTTCATATCCCGATAACGATACATATCATGATATAGCACATTTTCTGTATATTCAATTAATAAATAGTTTATATAAAATGACCACATGGAAAGGCCTACTTCTTACTTCATTTTGAATTATATAGTCGACAAATAAAAGGTGCTTACTCATAATTGATTCTTTTTCTCCTTTTATTTAGAACCTTTGTGCAAATTTTCAATGAACCCTTTCGCGCATACGGTCACACCGGTGTAATTAGTCGTTTAGTGCGTATGCTAAAACCAGTGCGATTAAAACACTAGACTGGAAAAATTCTAGCTGATTTTAGCTTTGAGGAAACAGGGATTTAACATTAAAAAACGTAGCAAATGCTAACTGAAAACTATGAGAAGCTTAATAACGCTAATAAAAACATACCAAACCATGTAACACAACACATGTGCTACACAGCATAAAAATAAGTTATGTGCTAGAGGGTTAAAGTTATGTGACTGTCTAAACTTGCTGGAGTACCCTCTTATAAGGAAAACCGGGTTTGTCTTGGCTAGCTAACACTATCTAACATCTCCCCTTTTGTTTGTAGAACACAAGGCTCATCATCATGGATGTTTTTTAATAAATGCTGACAAAAACTTTACAGTTACACAGAATATAAATGCAAGATGCTAAATATTTAATTGATGAGTAGTCAATACACTATATAATTTAAGGTATGATTTCACCCAAAAATCCAACATACCTGACACATTCCTATCCTCACACTCTGCTCACTTTATGCTTATATTGAGACTTGGATCAAACCTGAAAACACTGCTCCCCCGGCTGCGTTATCCACTAACTACTCATTCTCCCATACCTCCCGTCCATCTGGGCGAGGAGGTGGGACAGGCATTCTAATTTCCAACAAATGGAAATTCACACAACTGTTGCCTCCCACCAAATATGCCTCCTTTGAGTACCATGCCGTGAAAGTCACAGCCCCGGTCCAAGTCTCTGTGGTTGTCATTTACCGTCCACCAGGACAATTAGGCGATTTTGTGGTTGAGCTAGACACACTGCTATCCTCCATTCCTCAACATGACTCTCCACTAATCGTCCTAGGCGACATGAACATCCACTTAGACAATCCGAACTCTGCTGACTTCCTGTCCCTGATATCCGCTTTCGATCTGGAACGGGTTTGCAGCCCTCCAACTCACAAAGCTGGCAAAGAACTTGACCTGATTCTCACTCGAAACTGTGCAACAAATGGCCTCATGGTTACACCTCTGCACCTCTCTGACCACTACTTCATTCAGTTTACTGTTTGCCTCCCTGAGCAGTCCACTGTACGACCTCCAATGGTCTCCTACCGCTGCAACCTCCGCAACCTGTCTCCCACCCACTTCTCTGAAGTGGTCTCATCCGCATTGCCTCCTCTCAGCACTTTTTCCTCATTTAGAGGTCAATGAGGCCACAGAATCTCTCTGCTCTACGCTGAGCTCATGCATGGATAGCCTGTGTCTTCTACCCACTAAAAAGGCCCGCTCCAACCTGCCTCATCCATGGCTAACGGATACCCTCCGGTTGTTGCGTTCTGACCTCAGGTGTGCTGAGAGAAGATGCCGAAAAACCAGAGATCCCACTGATCTCAAGAGTTATCAAACTCTCCTACTCTCCTTCTCAACCAACATCTCTGCTGCCAAAACGGCTTACTACAATGACAAAATAAGCAATACCACTGACTCTCCGAAACTATTTTCCACCTTCAAAACACTTCTATGTCCGCCCCCACCTCCACCTGACACAACCCTGTCAGCAAACGACTTTGCTTCCTTTTTTTATTGAAAAGGTGGCAGCCATAAGCAGGCAATTCTCTGAGCCTCTCAGAAATGATCAGTCCCCCGGTCAAGGGCGCAGTACATTCAAACAATCCAAAATGTAGCAGTCCTACTACACGTCCTCCTCTGTCCTCCCCGGAAAATTGCGTAACACACTCAAAGCCTTCATGTAGCAGTCCTACTACATCCCCAGGCAACAGCACTTCATATGTGCGTGGCAGTCCTACCACATCTCCTCTGCCTCCCTCAGTCAATGGCGCATCACTTTCTTCATTCACACCTCTCACTGAAAGTGAGGTATCTAAACTCCTGACTTGTAGCTGTCCTACTACATGCCCATTAGACCCTATCCCTACCAAACTCCTCCAGTCCATCTCCCACAATCGTGGCAGCATTCACTCATGTGATAAATGCTTCATTTGCCTCTGGAGCGGTCCCAACTCTTTTCAAACAGGCTAGAGTAACACCACTACTCAAAAAGCCTTCTCTCAACCCTGCTCATGTTGAAAATTATCAACCGGTATCGTTACTTCCATTCCTATCCAAGGTTATTGAAAGGGCTGTATTTAAACGGGCCTCAGAATTCCTCTCTAGGAATGACCTCCTTGACCCAAACCAATCTGGTTTCAAAAGTGGTCACTCCACTGAAACAGCTCTGTTGTCTGTGATAGAAGCACTAAGAGCAGCTAGAGCTGCGGCTCAGTCCTCGGTCCTCATCCTACTTGACCTATCAGCTGCCTTTGATACGGTCAACCACAACATTCTGCTATCAGTACTGTCAGAAATGGGCATCTCGGGCAAAGCACTGTCTTGGTTTGAATCCTACCTCACTGGGCACTCGTTTAACGTGTCATGGAAAGGAGAGACGTCCTCATCCCATCGCCTCCCTGCAGAGGTACTTCAAGGCTCAGTGCTAGGGCCCCTCCTCTTTTCAATATATACTAGCTCTCTGGGCTCGGTTATCCGCTCGCATGGCTTCTCGTATCACTGCTACGCAGACTATACCCAGCTATATCTGTCGTTCCCGCCTGATGAACCCACAATCTCAGCACGGATCACGGATTGTCTTGCAGACATATCCCTATGGATGAAGGCTCGCCACCTTCAGCTAAACCTCTCTAAGACCGAACTCTTGGTCATCCCAGCCAAGCCGTCCATGCATCACAGCATCAATTTAAAGCTTGTCTCAAATATTCTCAAACCTACTAAGGTTGCAAGAAACCTGGGTGTCATGATTGATGACCAATTATCCTTCTCTGACCATGTTGCCTCAGTCTCACGGTTGTGCCACTTTGCACTTTACAATATCTGCAAAATCCGTCCCTACCTGACTCAATATGCTACCCAGCTTCTGGTACAGGTCTTGGTTATCTCCCGCCTCAACTATTACAATGCCCTCCTAGCTGGCCTCCCAGCGTGTGCGGTGAAACCACTACAAATGGTTCAGAACGCGGCAGCGCGTCTGGTTTTCGATCAGCCCAAAAGGGCCCATGTCACCCCAGTGCTCACTGAGCTCCACTGGCTACCCGTGGCTGCCCGTATTCTCATGCTTGCCTACACAGTGACCTCTGGGTCTGCTCCGACATACCTGAGCTCGATCATACAGGCTTACGCTCCTTCTCGGCCGTTACGTTCCTCCCAGGAACGTCGGCCAGCATTGCCATCCCTACATACAAGGCAATCTCAGTCCAGACTATTCTCACATGTAGTTCCCCGCTGGTGGAACGAGCTACCTTATGCCATAAGAGCAGGGGCGTCCCTCTCTATCTTCAAGAACCTCTTGAAGACCCAGCTCTTCTGAGAGCACCTCCTCTCCTAAACACTTCTTACAACTCCAACACAATTCCATCCCCGCACACTTTTTGCCTTGCACTTTTTTTTCTCCTGTAACTATTTGTTTGTTTTCACCTTGTTTACCTTTGTTTTCTACTTTCCTTGACTTACTTAGTTGAGTTTAGTTGTTTTAGGTTGCACTTAAAGCTTACTCTAAGGTCTTCTACACTACTGTAGCTTGCTTGCTGTTCCTCACTTGTAAGTCGCTTTGGATAAAAGCGTCTGCCAAATGACCTAAATTTAATGTACTGTAAATGTTATATATTTATTTACTTATTTTCATTTTTAATGGAGTTTTATTTGGTGCTTTCTTCTTGATTTTATTATTGATATTACCTGAACCGGGACCTGAGTACCTAATTTGTTTCCCTTTCATGTACAACATGTTCTGGAATGACAATAAAAACATCCTCATCCTTATCCTTAATGACAACCACAAGTCCATGTTTCGGTGCCTGGATTCCAGTTGTTTCTGCGAATTGCAGCGATCCATTTGCTTCTCTCTTCTTTAGTTTTCGGCAGTCTGTAAAAAGATAGCTCAGATTTCTTGTTGAATCTATTTGTACGGTCAATTGCACACCAGCTCTTTCCCATTTTAGATGTTTTTTGTGTTTTCACAGCATTCACTCTGAACGCTAACACTGCCACTCAGTTGGTGTAACCTGCAGTGACTCCGCCTACTGTGACATCACGTGCATAACCTCTATTATCCAGATGGGAGCATATCCTTAGACGCCATAGATGAAATTATATCAGAGATACAATTGAGGGCTAGGATTTATTACTTGTTTTGTTGTATCAGTATCTGTTGTTCCAAGGTGTTAGTATTATACGTTATTATAGATTGAGCAAAATGACAAGACCAGATGGCCTGGGCATTCTTTTATCATCATATAAATATTTTTATAAAATATACAAATCCTATCACACATTTTGCTCATCTTCTTTTGACCCAGTTCCTATGATTATTTATCACTGAGTATCAGTTAAGTAGAACATAATTTCAACAAAAGAACATGCATTTGTGAAATGAAGAGGAAAAAAGAAACCCCTGTTTTTGAGTACACTGGTACACCCTAACATCTGAATCACTGTCACCTAGGTAATGCATTATCTAGATGCCATGAGTCTTGCCAGATGACAAAGTAGCAGTATCAGGAAATTAGCCACAGACAGTCTGTGACTTTATTCCTGTGACTAATACCAGACACATATGCAAGCACTGAATGGAGATGAATCACACAGGCAGAACAGGGATTACCGGGATTTCCAACAGTTACATAGAGATGGACAAAGCCAAAACATGTGAATAAGGTTTGCTGGGGTTTGCTTACATCTATCATACGCTGGAGATACACCCTCATAGATATTTGATAATCTAGCCTTAGTGTAATAAGTGCAATGTACAATTTTACACTGGATAAGGGCATGTCTTGCACAGATAGAGGATTTATGCACCCGTCTAAGAATCATCCCAAAGTTCTTCAGATAATTCTTCAACTAAGTTTTCCTGCCGCATGGCACTTATGGAGTCTAACAATTCTGGACAGAGAAGGGGAATTTGCTTGTAAATATTTTAAATTAAACCTTTCAAAGTATGGATTGGTGTCAGAAATCTATCAAGAGGTACCTCATTGGGTAGATGAGGGAACTCTGCGAATGTTGCACAAGCAAAGCTACAGACTTGCAACTATCTGAAAAAGTGTTGCTTGGGAACTGAAAATTTGTCCGAAAGCTGTTGAAAGGATGCAAAAGCACCATCAATATATGGATCTCAAAATGTATTAATGCCTTGATTGGACCAAACTGAAAAAGCGCAGTCTGTGAGAGAGGGAGGAAAAGCATGATTAGTGGCTGTTGGAGCATGGATGGAAAATAACTGTAGTCCAAAAAAGCGATTAAATTGAGCCCAAATCCTAAGAGAGGGTTTTAATAATTACATTCTTAGTGTAGGAGGAAGTGGAAGACAAAATAGGAGACTGTACTAGGGCCTTCAATGACACAGGTTTGGTGAAGTATGCTTCTATAGTTAGCCATGTGGGTGGAGGATCAAAAGCCTCAAATTGGAGTCACTATTTTAAAATTCTAATGTTTGCAGTCCAATAATAAAACTTCAACCCCCCAAGTGGCTTGAGTCTCTGTAGATATAGTTTATTCAGCCTAGGGACCTTTTTATTCCAGAATCAGACTGTCTAATATACAGAAGAAGGTTTGAGGGAGGAAAACGGGAATACATTGGAACAAATATGAAAATCGTGGGACAAAAGTCATCTTCACAGAATTGACTCGAGCAGCTAAAGACAAGTTGAGGAGAGACCAACGTTCAAAGTCTTCCCAAGTTTGGGACAGCAAAGGAGCAAAATTTGCCTTGTAGAGGTCTTCAAATTTGTGTGTAACCTGGATTCTGAGATATGTAAAAATATAATGGGCTACTTTGAAGGGTAGGTTATGTAAGGGGAATGTTTTTGCAGCCGTATTAATAGGAAATATCTCACTTTTATTCAAGTTCAATTTATAGCCAGAAATTTGACCAAATGACCGAAGAGTGGCCAGGGCAGCAGGAACAGAGACAGAGAGATTGGAAACATATAAGAGTAGATCAGCAGCAGACAAGGGGACCTTTAGTTCAACACCGTTTCTGAGTATACCTGTGATATGAGGGTTAGATCGAAGTGCTGTCGAGAGAGGTTCAATAGTGATTGCAAATAGAAGGGGACTTAGAGGACAACCGTGTCTCATAGAGCGATAGAGACAAAAATGCTCAGACTGGATATTGTTTGTCCTAACTGAAGCTTGTGGAGAAGAATAAAGCAACTTAATCCAAGACATATATTTTCCCCAAAACTGAATTTTTCCAGGGTGTAAAATAGATAGTTCCACTCCACTCTGTCAAAAGCTTTCTCAGCATCCATAGATACCAAGGCTTCTTCCGTGTCAGAGATGGAGGGATTGTAAATTGTACTAAACATCTGTCTAAGGTTGGGAAAAGAATGCATATCTCAAATAAACCCTGTTTGGTCTGGTGAGATGATAGTTGGAAGAATAGATTCAAGTTGTAGAGCCAGAAGTTTTGATAATAGCTTGAAATCAACATTCAACAAACTTATCGGATGAAAAGAGGTACAGGCTAGGAGGTCTTTACCTTTTGTCAAAAGGAGAGATATAGACGCCTGATTGAGAGTCTGTGGAAGGTGGCCATTCTTAAATGATTCATTAAACATTTCTAATAGTAGAGGGGATAATTTGAGCCAAAACACTTTGTAGAACTCAGCTGGATACCTGTCTGGTCCTGGACATTTTCCACTTTGTAAAGACAAGGCAGCTGAGTTGAGCTCCCCAATTGTGATTGGCTGTTCTGATTTCTCTGCAGCAGATTGTTCAATGGAGGGGATATCCAGATTATTAAAGAAACTGTTATTAAAGAAAAGTTGAATGAGGTAGAAGTTTGTTCAGTTGAATAGAGTGACATATAGAATTCTTTAAATGAATTATTAATCTCTAATGGATCAGTTGTTTTACCTAAGTCTGTTTGGATCTGAGGGATTTGATGGGAAGAGGCTGCCTGGCGCAACTGGTGTGCAAGTAGTTTATTAGTTTCGACGCCATGTTCAAAGTAGATGGACCTTGTTCAGAGCAGGAGTTCAGTAGTACGCTGGGTCATAAGGATATCAAACTCCTGTAAAGATAGGTGTTCCTTATATATATCTGGGGATGCGTTAGTGGCGTATATGTTATCAAGCTCATATCCCACATAAGAAAGTATTTCCCCCCTGATATAGGCTTCCAGGCTTTCCCATAGAACAGTGGTTGAAACATCCGGAGTTCTGTTTAGGCTAATAAAGAAATCTATTTGACGTGAGACAAAGTCGACAAAATCCTGGTTTGAGAGTAGGCTTGTGTTGAGTCGCCATGGCGTACGCGACCTAATAAAGCTTTTAAAATAGACATTCATGGATACAGGCGCATGGTCAGAAATAACAATTAACTCATATCTACATGCAGATACAGATGGGAGAAACCTGATATCAACCAGGAAATAATCAATGTGGGTGAAAGTACGGTGAACATGGGAAAAGAAAGAATATTCCCTAAAAGATGGATTTAAAAAGCGCCAGGCGTCAGAAACAGAAAATTCCTTCATAATGGATTGAATTATTTTAGAGGATTTTGATGGTGGACACATACTGGGGGAACGATCCAACTGCGGACTAAGCCACATATTAAAGTCTCCTCCAAGAATTAAATAATGCAATGATAAATCTGGGAGTGGGGTGCAATGATAAATCCGGGTGGGGTGACTGCTCTCGCCCTTCGCTACCAATGGTGTCAGCAGTGGGATGGCTGGCTGCGAGGCCATTGGAGGCGTGCCCAGTGTGTGAGCCGTATGAGGGACCCCCAGGTTAGGTTGACCCCGGTGTAAGGGACCCCAGAAATGGGTGAAGCACGGTGTGAGGGACCCCAGAGATGGGTGAAGCACGAGTGAGTGGGGCACCCTGGGATGGGAGAAGTACGGTGGGGTAATGGGCGAGGGACGCCTTTGTGCGTGAAGCGCATGGGCACGCTTCCCGAAGGGGAGGGCAGTGTGACGGAGTGCCGTCACTACGGTTGAGTATATGCTTTGACTGCCATACCAAAGATCCTGGCTCTTTGGCGTCGCAGTCAAAGTCGCATGTTTGGTACCCCGTAGACCCGGGTTCGAGGCCAGGTGGGGTGACTTCTCTCACCCTTCGCTACAGAGTGTTAAAAATAAGCGTATAAAAAAGGTATCATCATCCCAGTTAGGGGTGTAAACATTTGCCAAAACTACGTTGGTGTCATAGATCTGACCAGTCACTATAACGATTCTACTATTAGGGTCAGAAATCACTTTGGAGTGTACAAACGGAATAGATTTTTGTAACAGGATAGCTGCCCCTCTTGATTTGCCCAGAAATGAGGAGCGGTAAACTTGCCCTACCCATCTACTCCTCAGCCTTGCCAGGTCTCTAGCCCTGAGATGGGTCTCTTGTAAGTAAACAATGTGAGCATCTAAGTGGTGAAGATGATGGAGTACTTTACTACGTTTTATAGGATTAATGAGCCCCTTACAGTTAAAGCTAATAAATTTTACATCACCCCCACTTCACATTGGTAAAGATTTAGGTTGGGGCATGAATTAAGACACGGAATACCCTGTAACGTAGTGGCTCAAGTGATCTGTGACAGCAGTGAAAACAAATACCTGACTGCAAAAGGGAGGGAAAAAAAAGACCCCCAAAAAAAAAAAAAAAAAAAGATACACACATACAACCCTCCCACCCGCCTCACCCCAAAAACACGAAAAGATACACAGCCCCCACACCCCGGACAGAAATGTCTCCCTTAAGGAGATGTGCGCATATCCCCCCTGTTAAAGAACAATCTCGCCTTAGAAGTTCCACTCACAGTTAACACTACTTTGGCGTTCAAGGAAATGTGACATAAAATGAAACCAAGAACACGTTGTGCATACCACACTATGAACCAAACAGCTAATTAAGTTACACATCAAAAGTGTGCTATTTTAACAGTCATTTGAGATCAGTTGAACACCGTAAACAACAGCAACATTGAACTGTCAACAAGTAACTAATAAAAAGTGCCCGTAACCCCGTCAGCACACACACACACACACACACTAAATAAATAAATAAATAAATAAAGTATTTCTCAATAAAACATAGTAATTTAAAGAATTGAAATGAATAATCTCAACTAGGCACCGTGTGATCCGATAGAGACAGATATGAAGCGACTACACGTTAGTCATGGCTGTAATGTTGAATAGTGAAATGTTGAAAACCCAGTGTGTACTCTGTCAGTGTCTTTTTTCTTTTTTTTTCTGCATTATGAGTGTAACATCCGTATGGCTGTAACGATGGTTAGGCTAGGCCGTTAGCCAGCCAAACAGCTTATTCAACAGTGTACAGAGTAAAAGTTTTCTCAATGTTTTCCTTGACAAAGTCTAAAGCCAAGCCAGGGTCCTCAAACCTGTGAACAGCACCATCGGGCACACTGATCTGTAGCGTTGCCGGGAAGCGGAGCCCAAACTTGATATTCGGACAGGAGTGGAGCTCCCTCTTCACTGTAGCAAAGGCAGCCCGTTTCTTAGCTAGAGGGCTCATAGCACTTTTCCCCTTTCTTACAGAGCAGGTTGAAGAAAGCAGAGACACCATAGAAATAAACTGAATCTGTTTTTTCTTTCTACCATGCCTTCAGGCACAGAAGTCATATATCCAGTATTATAAAATTACCACAACCATGTTGTTTTTTTGACGTTTGGGGTAAGGCCATTGAAAGATTTGTCTTGCTTGTCTTGCGTGAAGCAGGGAGGGCACATCCAAGACTATGGAGTGTTAGTGGGTTTTGCAGACAGTCTGTGTCATTCTTTGTTTTCAGAAGGTTAATTAAAAGATCTCACACCAAAGTATAAAGGGGATACTCAAATTCACACTTGAAGTGTTACTGGCACAGTTGCCATGGAGACAATAAAGGCATAGACTGACAGAAAGAGATAAAAAGAATGTTTTTTGTTGTTCTCATCTTTTTAAGAACAGTAAAAACAAAAAAAAACAGAAAGCAGTGCTTCAGCTAGCCTGAAAAAGACAATCTCCCAGGACATTTTCATGACTTCATGCTTCTAAGCAGGCAACTGAATTTTGACCTCTCAACTTTTCTCTCCATATATTTTGTTCTTCCAGCTTTCAGTCTCTCTCAGGACCTCCTCCCTCCCACCTTTCATCTCTAAATCAAAACCATCCCCTTGGGGGTAAAGAAACATTGTGCTTGTAATTTCATTAACCCAGACCCATGCCCACTGTCATTGAGTATTTACTGTTTGGTATTGATGTGCAATGCTGGAAGCTGCCAGGATATGCACACAGTCAGTCTGACCAATGTGATTTATATCTGTACCCAGACCACTTGGTACAGGGGAGCTAGCTTAGCCTGGGCTGCCTCTGTTCAAGTAGTACAGAGCAATGTGTAGCCTTCCCACTAAGCTGACTTTTACATACGTGTATTATTGCAGCCCACTACCATGAACACCTGAATAATACACAACAAGGGGAGGAGCTTAAGTGGAATGCACCAGGCAGGATATATGTCTAGGGTTACCGTCTCGCACAGGGTGTCTAAGAGGCCTGGGATAGCCTATGGGAATGGCTATAGTTAGATGCTGGATAATTGACCTCCCTTGCATTAACTACTAATAACAGTGTGAGCCCCCACTTTGAGTTACTCTTCAAAGATTGAATTGTAAACAATGTATCCCACGAATGACAAATAATTAGACTGCAACACTAAAATACCTTACTCTCTAAGTGATAGCTGAATGCTCATTTACATCAAAACTCTTATGCATCAATTACTTTAGCGGCAGAAGATGACATTTATTTATCCAAACAGTGCAATTTCGGTTTGAGTAATAGACATGTGCCCAGATAAGAGCACAACAAAATACAGACAGCGTAAAATAAAATAAATAATAAAAAAAATACTCGCGGTGTAAACACACACACACACACACACACAATCTGGGGTACCCTTTAGTTGGCACGCATGGTGGAGCTCATAATGGCGGACAGAGGCGTGATTATCTTACTCACGGAACCGTTGGTCTGTGGACAAAGGAAACTTCACGAACATCCGCAATCTGAAGAGCAAAGCGGGCTACTCCAAGAGATGGTATCCGATGCATTGTCCTTGCACAATCACCTCAGGCTCTGCTGAACACAGTCCTTTTTCCTCGCCGTCTCCTCGCAGCAATCGCGAAATGGAGTCGTCGCTGCCCTCCGTTGAATCACTCACAATGGTCTGAAACAACTAAATGTCCCGTGTAGCTAGCGGCTAATCCACAAAATGGCGATCAAGCACACAAATTCTTACTGCTTCACCACTACTGGGTACACCTCAAAATCCCCAGCAAAGTGTAACCCAGAAATAAAAAAATGAGACACACAAACAGTTCGTAGGTTGTATTTCCCACAGAATCTTCTGCTTAACGCCAATAAAACTTGTTTTTTCCTCGCAACACAACTCAACCTCTCTCTCTACCCTCGTTAACCAGACACAATCCCAATGTACATAGCAACAGTAATCCGATAGGCTAGTACTTTACCAATCATATTTTTCTTTCCCACATTTTTGCCCCCATGAACTAATTTTAACAGGATTACTGACATCGTAATGAACACATATGAAACGAAACCACTTGTAAACATGGCAACTAAAACATTGTAAATACACCTTTACCTTATTCTCTATTTGTAAATAATTTTATTCAAAAATAAAAGCAATGAATTTCCCAGGGGTACTACAAATGTTTTACATGCTCTCTTGCAATGCACTATTTACAGCAGTTACCATCATTTTTCAAGGAATTTTATTTTAACACAGTGTTAGCATAACATTCTATCAAAGCAATATTGGATAATTGCTGTCTGGCAGATGTATTTATGAAGCAAGGAGATTGAGATCTGTTTCTTAGGTTTATTATGAATTCCTGTGACTTTGACTCTGTGCAGATTTGTTCACTAATCTGTCATTTGGTGTTCAGCCACAACCCCCCCTTGCTTTTCATGTGAAATGTAGTGTTGTAATAGGACAAAGAGTAAAGTGTCTTCTCAGCTTCTTTTTATGCAGCTCTGTCCCAAAAGCAAATTGGATATTCCATTCACAGTGACTCAGAACAAACACTCAGTGCAATTCAGTCAGCTGGATAAATACCATTACCTCACGTCAGTGCATGACATGCAGAGTACAATTGGAGAAAAGGGAGGGAGGTGATGTCACATTCAGGTTACCAATACACACTACCAAGGGTAATAGACCCAATAGCTGCTGTCTTCCTTTTTACATAAGGTGGCATTTCTAGTAAAGTATAAGACATTTTTGAGGGAGGTATCAAATTCATTCAGCACTGCTTGTTCTTTTTTGAAGCCTGTTATATAAAGTAGCTTACCCAATTGGGAACTGTTTTTAAAAATGTCACAATTTCAGATTCTCAAAATGCTGCAAATGTAAATTATAAATGTAAATGTTTGCAGGATTTTGTTAATGCTTTTTTGAAAACTATTATTAATTAAGTAGGTAGTGTGGGCACTGGTTTTGCTACAAGACATATGGGGTGTTTCTGTGGTTACATCTATGTAAGACCAATGTACATCAAAGTAAGAACATCAGTGTAGGAAATGGGGTTCACCCAGTTATTCTTGAGTTCTTTAATCCAGTTGTTTAAATGAGTAATTTGTGAAATGCAGGATGTTGCCCCAAATGAGAGTCTCTACTTACTAAATATAAACAATACAGAGTGTTTAGCTGGACATAGAAAGCACACAGAAGCCCTAAAAAGGTTAAGTTATAACCCCCCAAGCTTCTCCCTAAAATTCAATACACACAGCCATATGAGAGGAGTCACAGGAAGCACATGCTTACTATCATTGATTGTGACAGGGTAGGGCTTTATATTGCCTCATCTCTGGATACAATATTTGAATGGACAAGCAGAGCCAATAATGATGTCATACCCTGTTTACTGTCACAGTTTTTGCCATCAGGTGCCCCATCATGGGCCCTTTTAAGAGTCACACAAGGCTGTACTTCAAGAAAGACAATGTTAGTACTGTTTTCTCTGCTCAAATTATTGACTTCAGAGGACACTGACGTCATAGAGCAGATTTGGCTGGATGTCATGGTCATATGTCAGTGCCTTGTACCTGCAGGCAACGTTCAGCGCCCTCCAAACCATCACATGTGGACATCACACCAGGGTTTCTCCAGTGGGAAGCAGTTTATAGCAGAGGTAAGGATGAAAGGGCTTGAATTCAACTTCGGTTTTTTTTTTACCTTGATAGGAAAGAATTCACACTTTTAAATGAGTATTTAAACACTGCTAGTTGCCCTGGATAGCAGCTAAATAAATTGCAGGAAATGTGGCAGTTGTCAACTTAACAGAGAGTAAATTGAAATTCTGATTTGATATTTATGCAAAATATTCTGCAGTATTTTCCAACCATCACATGGTTCCAGTGCCATTGTTAAACCCCTTCTCTTTATTATTTTCCCCATAAGAAAAAAAGAGGAGATGGAGAATAAGAATGCGTGTTGATATAGAAGTCTGTCCTTGATTCAGTAAAAACGGTGTCGAAGCACACGAAAAGCACTGACTTTGGGTTCAGCGATGTCAGAGTGGACCCTGATCGTTCAAACCAATTCCAATATATAGAGTTTAGGTTGTACTTGATGTAAATAAACCGGACCTGTCACCTGTATGATAATGAATGCTGGTTTTGAGTAAGCCAGGATACCATTTGTTTGAGTAAGTGCCGGATACCCTTTGTCTGAGAAGGTTCTCGATTGCCCACTCCCAGTCCCCTTCTATAATTGTTTACCATCTCAATTGACCCCATTATTAGGGTGTCGGCAGAGGTGTGGACCATCCTGTCAGTGTCTCTATGATAATTAACCCATTTGGGATGCCACGGTTCTTCAAATTAGATCTTGTCTGGTGGAATACACATTCTAGAGCAGAATGCTGTAATTTCTTACATCCCCTTTGCTTGCTGAAATCACTGACTTGCCATGCCTGCAGAGTGTCTGTAGATATTAATTTGGGATTGTCCTAATGGCTTCAAGTCAGTGTTTCCCCTTCTATGTATAGCCCCAGATTTAATACAAACAAGCTCTGTGGTGTCAGACAGAATAATATCCAGCAAGAATAACCTCCCCTGCTTCACACAGCCTTCTGTTCCACGCAAAGAAATTCACTTTGAGGCAATGTTCTATAAATAGGCAACAGCCTCATGCTGCAGCTCCATTCTACCATACCCTGGGAGGCGTCCAAGCGGCGTGTAGGTCAGTGCAGCATGCAGGACTGCATGGGGTTAAGGGCCTCACCACTTTGATTGCTGCTGAACTCCCAAGCCTTTCCTTTTGAGATGAAGGAGCTGATCTTTCAACAGCACCAGGCCCATTTATTATGGCAACACTATCCACAATGTTGGCAGGGGAGTGCTTACAGACAATAGACAATGCAATAGAATACAATAGGCCAGCATTTTTCTCCCTAGTCTTATAGTAATTTTGATGGACCTGGTTTAGTTAAAGCAAAAAATACTAGTACAACTGGAGAAAGCGGAGAAACATTAAATACCATGAATACTACTACGACTCCCACTACTAATAATGTCCATAAGCACAATAAATAAGAACAATAATAAAAAAAACCTCCTGGATCTGAAGACTCTGGAAGCCCTGATGGCACTAAGGATAAGCAGTTGTGATGCAATTGGCCTGTTTAATTGATCGGACACAACGCTAAGATCGGCTCAGCTGCAATGGCTCAATTTCACCATGGAGTCCAACGAGGAAGAATACAGCTAGATCGAGGACCAATGGGAAAAATGGTAGGGACGTGTCTGGACACAAAAAGAGTCCAGGGTGCATTGCATCCTCTGGGACAGCAGTGTGCTCCTGTGACCTTGAGCATGTGTGGTTCTTTTGCCAGTCTGCAGCTGTCTGTTTGACAGTGTTGAATAGGGATGCCCTTGAAAGCAAGAGGCTGAATGTGACTTGGGGAAGGAGGGTGGACCTGAGGATGCTGATGTAGGTTTACCTTTGTGGTACAAAAAGCTGGAATAGCAGTTGAATCAAAACTAATTGAAAGTAAGTCAGAAAATATGTGCAGAATTGGATGCTGAAATCCAGTAAGTTGAATTTGGCTGATAGTGAGTGAGGAAAAGTGCATATTAAGAAGTACAGCACAGGGTAGGTCTGTTGAGCATGTTTTGTGGATGTTACACTCATAATGCAGAAAAAAAGGAAAAAGACACTGACGGAGTACACACTGGGTTTTCAATATTTTACTATTCAACATACAATTAGTGTCCCTGTTAAGAAGCTGAGAATAGATAAGGACTCATGTAGAATTGAAGTACATTTACAATTTTCAAATGACAATTTGTTTGTCCTTCCCTACAGGGCTTTTTTGTGCTGTCAGATTGCCAGCAGTAATTCTATGCTTGTATGCCTTTTAGATTATATTCAGTGGAACTTTGTATGATAAATTAAATATGATTAAAATTATACAGGTATGGTTATAATATGATTAATATTACAAGTGATGTGGAGGTATAGCAGATATTTGGGGTGTCTGTTGATAGAAGAAAACTACAGTGCATTCATAAAGTATTCAGACCCCTTCACTTTTTAACATTTTGTTATGTTGCAGCCTTATGCTAAAATCATTTAAATCCATTTTTCCCCTCATCAGTCTACACTCAATACCCCATAATGACAATGCAAAAACAGGTTTTTAGAAATTTTGGAAAATTTATTAAAAATGAAAAACTGAAATATCACATTGAAGTAAGTATTCAGACCCTTAACTCAGTACTTAGTTGAAGCACCTTTGGCAGCGATTACAGCCTCGAGTCTTCTTGGATATGATGCAATTAGCTTTACACACCTGGATTTGGGGATTTTCTGCTATTCCTCTCTGAAGATCCTCTCAAGCTCTGTCAGGTTGGCCGGTGGACAGCCATTTTCAGGTCTCTCCAGAGATGTTCAATTGGATTCAGGTTTGGGCTCTGACATTCACAGAGTTGTCCCTAAGCCATTCCTGCATTGTCCTGGCTGTGTGCTTAGGGTCATTGTCCTGTTGGAAGGTCCCCTTTAGGCCCTGTCTGAGGTCCTGAGTGCTCTGGAGCAGGTTTTCATTAAGGATATCTCTGTGCTTTGCTCTGTTCAGCTTTCCCTCAACCCTGACCAGTCTTCCAGTCCCTGCCACTGAAAAACACCCCATAGCATGATCCTGCAACCACCGTGCTTCACCGTTGGGATGGTTGCGCAGGTGATGAGCGGTGCCTGCTTTCCTCCAGACACGACGCTTAGAATTGGTTTCATCAGACCAGAGAATCTTGTTTCTCACAGTCTGAGAGTCCTTCAGGTGCTTTTCTGCAAACTCCAAACGGGCATTCATGTGTCTTTTACTGAGGAGAGGCTTCCGTCTGGCCACTCTACCATAAAGCCCAGATCGGTGGAGTGTTGCAGTGATGGTTGTCCTTCTAGAAGTTTCTCCCATCTCCACACAGGATCTCTGGAGCTCAGCCAGAGTGACCATCGGATTCTTGGTCACCTCGCTTACCAATGCCTTTCTCCCCGGATCGCTCAGTTTGGCTGGACGGCCAGCTCTAGGAAGAGTCCTAGTAGTTCCAAACTTCTTCCATTTAGGAATTATGGAGGCCACTCTGCTCTTGGGAACCTTCAATGCAGCAGAAATTTTTTTGTAGCCTTCCCCAGATTTGTGCCTCAACACAATCCTTTCTCTGAGCTCTGCAGGCAGTTCCTTCGACCTCATGGCTTGGTTTTTACTCTGATATGCATTGTTAGCTGAGAGACCTTATATAGACAGGTGTGTGACTTTCCAAATCATGTCCAGTCAATGGAATTTACCATAGGTAGACTCCAATCAAGGTGTAGAAACATTTCCAAAATGATCAAGAGAAATGGGATGCACCTGAGCTAAATTTCAAGTGTCATAGCAAAGGGTCTGAATACTTATGCCAATGTGATATTTCAGTTTTTTATTTTTAATAAATTTGCAAAATCCTGTTTTCAATTTGTCATTATGGGGTATTGAGTGCAGATTGATGAGGGAAAAATGAATATGAATTTAAATGATTTAAACATAAGGCTGCAACATAACAAAATGTGAGAAAAGTGAAGGGGTCTGAATACTTTATGAATGCACTGTACATATGTAAGGATGTATGTGATGGCAGTATATATGTGAGATAAATTGTTCATGAAACTGTGCTGATTATTAATGTAATTTTGACTTTGTTAAGGCAATGTGGATGTAGAGTGTATGTGCAAATCCTTCAGTGCAGTGAAAGTAATGCTGTACAATATATATGAGTTTGAGTTCCACTGGCAGAGTAATTTAAGGATTGCATCCAAACAAATCAATGGTAATCTGTGTATTTATCAGGAGTATCTATTACTTGCCGTTCACCTGCAGTGTATGAGGTCAGTTTGTCACATTGGTTTTCTTGTGAAGGGCGGATATAAACACTCCATTTTACTTTTTACTTGTTACTCATACTGTGACATTATGATTTAGAGTAGCTCTTGGTAACCAGTTACATGTTTGCAGCATTTGTTATGTATTGGACATTGTTTTCAGGTCATTACATCTCTATGTATCATGGATATACTGCTACACCCAGTGTTCTCTTTACTTCCAAACCAAGTCTCAGTTTAAAAAAGCAGCTTTCCGTGTTTGTGTGTGCCATCCCCACAGAGCACATATTTAATTCATTGAATGTATACCTTTTGCTACAGTGATGTGTTTCTTTGGAGGAAACTGTTTTCTGGCAAAGGTATTTTAACAGACCTTTGGATCATCAATGCTGGCTATGTGAGGGAGTTTTTTCTAAATTTTATGAATTTCAGGCCCTGTCCACACGTACACAGGTATTTTTAAAAACGTAGCTTTTTCTATGCGTTTTGGCCTTTCGTCGACATGCAAACAGCGTTTTAGGTCACTGAAAATGGATCTTTTGCAAAACACCTTCCAGGGTGAAGATTTTCAGAAACTCCGTTTTCAGCGTTCACTTGTAGACAGGGAAAACGGAGTTTTTGGCTTGTGACGTCAGAGTGTGCACCATAATAACTTTTTTCAGGTTTCTGATTGGCCAACATGGCTTTATGGTTAGGCTTCTATCGTCGCCTGTTGGTTTGACATGCTCTTGACAGCGTGTGTTTGCGTTTTCGTGTGGACGGAGATTTTTTTAAGAACGAAGGAGGGAAAACCCCCGTTTTCAAAAATACCCGTGTACGTGTGGACATGGCCTTATGCACTTGAAGCTTGATGCACTACTGTTGTTAGTGTGCTGCCTACATAGAACAGAAATAAACACACTGTAGTCAGTTGTGTGAAGTAGCAACAATACATTGATTATGCTACTGAGTAAGAACTGTATTCTACATCTAAACAGTATTAAAACAGCTTTGAAACACTTTTTCAAGAGTGATTGGATTGCTCAGACCTGAAAAGAAGGTTCACCATTCCCTGGCTGTTTAGTGTCTGAAAAATTCCTCCCCAGTCTGTCCTTGAAAGTGTTAATTGGTCCTCTTGAAGAGATCAATTGTCTTTAATGACCTCACAGGTGCCAATCAGCATTGCTTAGATTGCATGAAATAGATGAATAGCTTGTGTGATTCAAATAAAAACACATGATACAGTTGTAATGGAGTAAAGGACACTATGGTCTCCTTATTATCTAAATGTGGATAGCTCAAAGAACTAACCTAGTTAACCTAATTCTAAATAGAAGAGAATAAAAGCAAAAGCTTTTTTTCTGAACCTGTTGTTTGAATACACCATTACTTCCCCATAGACTTTGTGAGCATCTTATCCTTTACAGAATGTATAAAGTTTACACCGTTCTTTCATATCCTTGTCTTTGATAAATGGATGTATTTATCTCAGTCAGTCATGGCACAATCTGGATTTTAGACTTTTTGCTGCTCACAGGTTCAAAAATGAGTGCGCTTGTAGGTGGTAAGCAGATGTATAAAAGGTTTTTTGGCTGTATTTCACTACCCAACTCCAAACAGGGCTGTTATTCCTCATAGTGAGGTATGGAAGAATATTGTGAGTGTACGTGTTGTTCATGGGAATCTACTGCTCACTCTGTTGTATAATATTATAGTGTACAATGCTGAAATAAGCAAGAGGCCTCTCCCGACATCTGTGAACCAGAATTCGCTGTGAGCAGTTTTGTATAGTCAAAACATAAAGATAAAGAGAGAAGTCATGTTGGGTGTGTATGTCCCGTGTCCTGAGTAATGTATGCTCTAGAAGGAAAACCCTATATAAGACAATGTTTGTAACTTTATAATAGAGTTGACTGCATCACCTGTCCAGCGTGCATGTGTTGGTTCTCCCCATACGGGCATGAGAATAAAGCTTTCGTCCTCTGTATCAGAACATCTGATTCAGAAGATGCTATGCCATTATTGTTGCTTGCACCACCACACACACTTGCACTTTATGCATATTTTTTGTCTTTTATATTATCTGTATATCTGTATATTTTTTGTCTTTTATATTATCTGTATATTGCTTGTATAGTGTGTATTTTGTCTGTAAATAAGATGTACATTGTCTGTATATTGTCTGTACTGCTGAGAGACACCAACGGCCGGAACCAAATTCTTTGTGTGTGCAAACATACTTGGCCAATAAATCTGATTCTGATCCTGATTATGATTCTGAACTGCTCCATCCGAATTATTTCTTCAACAATAGGTCAGGTGAGACTTGGAGAATAAGAGATCCCAGCTGAGCTCAAATTTAGGCTGTCCTTAGAGCAACAGGCCACAGCTGAGGTCAGATTCATCACAGCATCTATAACCTGAAGGCAGTGACACATCAGATGTGCCTGGTTAACAGACATCATACAGCATGGTGACTAACTGGGCTCTGAAATGTTCCATAACTTGGTTTGGACCCTTGTAGACAGTTCAGGTGAACTCTGCCCCAAGGGTACAACAGTATTGTCCTGCCTGGCAGTATGATTAAAGACTCTTCAGCTGTGAACTCTGTGTCCTGACTGCTACCCCTGACTCCAGACTGACTGCCGAGTCAGCTGAGGTCCGCCCAGGCTATTCCATGGCTGACTGAAGCTGGGGCTCAGCTGCGCCAGTGTGGGCTGTTTTAGGTCAGCTTCCTCAAGTCCCCCCACAGGCTGTCAGAGCTGGTTAAGCCTCACTGAATGACGGCACCCTCTAGGTCCTGATGAGTGTACCTCCACTGACAGCTCAGGAAACCCCAGTTCTCTCTTAGTCAGCCCACCGACAGCATGTTGCTGCGGGGTTCTACACAGACAACTTGGACAAATGTAATCAGGCAGTTTGTCCAGTGAAAATCAATATCAGGGATGGTGTATTTTTATAACAGACTCTGCATCTACAGAAGTCTGCCTAGGAACACTTCAGTAGCAGCAAGGCAGAGCTGTTTTTTTTTTTTTGTGGAGGTCGTGTTTGTTAATGACTGGGCAGACAGTTGTATGTCAGTGTGCCTAGAAGCAGCATCTTTCTGTAGTGGTTAGAGGCTTAGACTTAAAAGTGTCATAAATGCTTTAATTATGGCATCTACCACAAATTTCCAGAGTCCTTGTTTTCAGAAAAGTGTGAAAAATAGGTTGATGATGACTCTGAGATTCATTATCAGTATAACACATTCACAGACTAATGTAAATCTGTTTGTGTCTAATACCCTCAGGCTGACAAATGACATCCGTTTGGATGAGTTTGAAGATGAGGACCTGTCTGAGATCACAGAAATCACTGATGGCTGTGGCATGAGCCTCAACTGCAACAGTGTGGACATCAAGGTAAAATGTACAGTATTCCGCATCTTTACACAGCAAGAACAAAATTATGTTGGCATTAGAGCCTACTCAGCAGCTGAGTCAAGTTATCAACAGCATCAGTGTTAAGGTAACACTATTGTACTCTATTGTACTCACTGTTGTACAATAACAACAGCCTGGGTGTCAAGGAGAATGCTTGAACTGTAGAGATTACTGGAAACTGTACTTCAGTTTCATTGTTGATTTTACAGTTTTTCAGGCACCCCTGCATTGCTAGTGTAGCTTGCACATCAAGGCCTACCTATACAGACACATTTACAACTGGCCCAGCTCAGTATCCAAATTATAACTGCATTTTAGATATCAAAACTGAGACTCCACAGCAATTCCTGAACACCATCCAGCTCTAATTTGCCTAACTACAGTATCCCCATTGATAAGAGTTCAATTAAGTGCACTTCTGAGGGGATGTGGATGGGCAGAGTCTGAAATGAATCTGATGTGAAACATGTTTGACAGTGATATGTTTACTATGCGGTAACTAAAGTGTGGGGTCCAATTAAACTCTTGCCACTATGATCTGAGGAATGCTTACAGTTTCAAATATCGATCTCACCTGAATTCACTCTTAAAATATACACAGACCCTACCCCCTTGATAGAAAGATTTAGGTAATGATTTAGGTAATGATTAAATGAAACCCCTACTATTTAAAACATATGTTTCTGTACTCCAAAGCATATTGTTGCAATCATTTGTTTGTTCAGCAATAGTGTTTTGCAAAACTCCAAAGGCTTGCTGCCTCATTTGTAAAACTCTGCTCTTTAAAGCCTTGAGATGTAAGTGTTGTGTTTTTCACAGCCTCTAAAACTTTCATTTTTCTAGTCAATTGAACAGAGTGGTTGTATAGTATTGTGAAGGAGAGCCTTCACCACCTCTCCCTTGAACCTAATTGTAAATTGTTAATCACTTGATTGTGTGTATTGGTGTTAATTTGTGGGGGGACCAGCTTATTGGGTAATGGGCCACACCTTGCTAATGGAAGCCTGATTAAATGCAGGCATGGCTGGGGAGCAGGGAAGGCTCACTTTGTCCCTGCAGGTTTGCATAGGCTGGTTTCTTTGTCTGGGTTTAAAATAAATTATTGGGTTTTCATCCTTTTGTTTTTGGCTCATTTATGAGAGAAGTGGTGGCCAGTTTCTCTACAAGTATTTATTCATATTATAACCACTAAAATAATGTGTGCTAGTGTATGAAATTTCAGCTGCATGCTGTTAGTTCAGGTGGAGAAACTATGCTTCAGCTGTGAAAGCATACTAGGTAGTGGTGCATTTCATCCTGGGTAGTAGGACCATTAGAGTGAGGCCAAAGGCCAAGTACAAATGTTTGACAATTGACAAAAATCAATCAAAATAACCATGGGAGAAAAGGGAAAGAAAAAAGCAACCTTTTGATATGGAAGTGTGTGCAAATGTATTTAACACACCATGCTTCACAATGCTACATACCAGCATTTGGTAAAGACACTGAGTAGAGATGATATGGCACTCCTGTTCTCACATAGTGTCACTATAATGGATACTTGGTATCATTGCCAATTTTCTTGCTGAACATCAGTTTTGTTATATTTAGTATATGAATGGAGTAATCTGTACAAGTGTTACCTAACAATTTAAGGTTCTTTTTCATTTTTGTTGGGTTATGCATTCATATATGTGTCAATAGGGAGTCACTACTGATTTGCTGATAGGGTAGAAGTCCTGCAAACTGTATGTGTATGGTCATTCTGATTTATACACTAAGCATAGAGTAGTGCCTCTTCCATGAGGTACTTGCTTTAGAATCATTATTTAAAGCAGTTCGATTCAATCTGTAGTTCTGTAGTCTGTAGTAATCTGTAGTCCAGGAACATTAGTAAGGATATAAGAGAGTGATGATTGCTGCAGTGCTGGGTACAGTTAAATAGTTTGCAGTAACAGTAAAGGAAAAGTTTTATAGATGTCTTCCATAAAAGCTATGAAACCATCACTTCAGAGTGTAACCAAGCACCAAGCACCGAATGGCTCAGAAGAGTTGAGGCACATTTTTCTTGGAGTTGGTATACCGTTAACACAATTCTCGGTCATTCCCAGGCAACTGTGGAATAAGTAGCGGAACAGTTTTTGTCGACAAAGTGAAGAGGAAGATGTGCAGAGCCATGGTCACACCAGTATCTCTGTACTGAGTCACTGCAGCACACGGGACTGAAATGGTTACAAGTAAATGAAAATCACTGTGTAATATCCAGCTTTATGATTGTGCTAGTATTTATGCAAAACTCCACCAGCACTATGCCATGTGGGAGGCTCACAGCAGCAGTAGCAGTAGCAATGGCATACAATCACACCATGTAGTCTGGATGCAGACACAGGGGAGATGGCATCTAGATGAAACAAATTTCAGGAATGCTGCTCATTTGTAGTCACAGTTTGCCCAGAAGCGCTTTGTTGATGTCAGAAAAGAATAGATCAATCTGCATAAAACCGGATGCTCATTCAGAAGGATAGACTCTCTTGATCATGCATGGAATATAATGGTATGTGTTTGAATTATGACTGTTATTAATGTTATTATTTTTATTATTAATAGTAGTAGTAGTAGTCGTAGCAGTATTAGTCTTAAAACCAGTCTGCTTGGTAGCAAGAAGATTAGGCAATCAAACTTGGGGGTGAGAGGCAGTCTTTAAATACATGTTATGTATTGACTGGAATGTGTAATAAAATGTATCATTGGTTATTGTAATGAGGGTTCTTTTTATCCTCATACTACTATAGTGTCCAGGGAGCCAAGTACAGATAAAGAGATTTGGAAATGTAGCTAGAGCACAGGGTTCAAGTCAGTAGACTTTAACCAGTACATTTGTGCCTGACATATTTCACTGGAGACTCATTCAATAAAAAGGTCACGGAGAAACTGACTGTTTACAGCTTGAGAACGTAAACACGCAAGTAGGCTGATATTGAGGGCTGCGCAGTTGTCAACATACTGATCAAGTATTTTGGGAACAGACAGCAATTGTGTATCCAGTGATATAGCACTATAAACTTGTAGAAAACAGATCATTTCTATCATGACTTGTGATAGTTTCACTGCTGATAGTTTAGGTGTGGCCATGGGTAAGAATGGTGGAAGAATGGAAGAATTATTCTTCAGTGAAATTTACAGTAAGAGTTAACTCGTCTGATCTCCGTAATTGCTAAGCTATTCAGCTGTCCAACATGCTAGGAACATACAGTGCAGTATGGTTGGTTGTTATGTTTGCATGAATAAATGGTTTAAATATAAAGTAATTTAAACCAAGATCAGTTCCAAAGTTAGTGACCATCTGTCTCTATCTATATTTGCTCGACCTGACTGTCACGTGGTGATCATACTTCCCTGGTCTTCGTACTCCTCAAACTTGGTCATTATATGCCCTATACTTGGTCCTTCTACTGCTCAAACATATGTTGGCTTGTGTGTAAATTTCTGCCTTATATTTAACAATAAAGGACTGACAGTAAGCTGAGTGATGGTGGCAGGTCTCCAGAAACAGGGATTTTAATCACTGAGAAATCATTTCCAGCTCACATGCTCTCTTGCAATGAATTGCAGAAATGAGGAAGCCTAGTCAAGGGTGACAGTGACTCCTCCATATCTCAGATGAAGCTATCCCACTGCTGCCTGCTGCTAGAGGCCACTGATTACATATCTTCTTTGATGCACACTTAATTAGTGTTTGTTTGGTGTGATTCTGTCTGTATGTTATGTTTTATTTTACAGTAGGAATTGTAAATATGTTTAACTAAGATCTTTGGGATGCTGTTGCTTCCTTTGCATTCCTGGAAAAATGCTGCTTTTTCTGTATTCATGTACCACAGCTCATTTCCCTGACCTGTGGTTAGCTAATGTAGCTATGTAAATTGTATAGTTATTATTCATATGTTGTTCCCTAGAAATTATTCAGATTCAAAACATCAGTGCATTTACTGGCATAAATGTCTCGAAGGACATACTTCCAAAATGCTCACTTTGAAGGTAGCTGTTTTTTATTTATAAATGAATGGCTTCTTCTCATTATAAACCAAGAACATAGCTATTGCACTGTAGTGAATGGGGAAGTCAGTAAACTTGGCAATCCACTTTGAAGTCTAATGTGTTTATGTAGAAACCCTAATATGACACAACGACTGCTGGATATACACTTTTTATGACACCTAGGCTTAAATGAAACAATACATGTCAGTATCAATATAATGACAATGATCAATTTCCTATGGATATTTCATGTAATGCCCAATAATAGGTCCCTCATGCTTTTAAACATGTATGATTTTGTCAGACAAGTACTAATTTGGTTTCTGACAAATTGACAGATGGTAGCAGGTGGTAGAGCATTATGTTCCGTCCATATGGATGATGTGCTCAATTTCTAAAGGAGATCATATTGTCAAGCCAGAACCTTGAATGAAAGCCAATATCAAATGCTGGTGCAAGTTGACTAATGATGTGTACCTTAGGTAAAAGACAGTTGCCATTGGTTTCCTTTAGCCAGCATTTTGATTTACTCACATTTCTTTTCTGTTTGCTGATGAAGACTATCTTTATGAAATAATTAGAAGAGTAACTTGGTGTCTGAAATAGGTAATAAAATGTTATGTTGTATCAGTCCTTAACCCACTTCTGACTGTATTTCCATGCATACTGTGTATGTGGTGTATCACTACAAATGCCATTTGCCCAACATTCTCAGATGAACAAATACCCATATGTTCAACCAGCTTACTTCACATCTCAGATTTCTTATGTAGACATACTAACACATTGATTTAGCTCACTACCTTGTGAGACCTTCCAGTCTGTGCTTTCCCACAGCATAATTTTCCCAGGTCCCCTTATCCCAGAAATGCAGTCTCCTCTGGGTACTACTGTCAATATTTTTGGCATTCCCCACCTCTCCTCACTGTTCTACAAGCAAGCCCCCCCGTCAGACTCCACTCCAGTCTGCTGCCTGTGATGCACTCTGCCCTGTGCCGGTCAATAATAGATGAGATCAGGTTCCTTACACACCCTCACCGGGTACTGGGGATGCTGAGCTCAGAGATGAGGTAATCCTGCACTATGCACTTTCACAATTTACCCTCTCCCCTCATCTGCATTGAGGACTGGGGGACCTGCTGTTAGACAGGCTGCATGCCCCCCCTTTTGACAAGACATCCCAGGCCAGGGGTCCTGTTGATGAACTTAAGCTGTTAATGGGATGAAGGCCCCAGAAATGGAAGAGGTAGGATCCTTCTGTGCACTGCGAGCCATTAGCTCAACTGTGTGAATTGGTTATATGTCTGAACTGGCAAATTGTTCTGGCTTCAGCGGATTGTGGTGGAATGACTTTGTACTTGAAGGCTAAGAATTTATTTACCTGTCTCCAGAACAGTGGGGGAAGCCCTTGTGGTAGTATCTCAGTAGCATCCTTGGGGATTTAGCTGTTTTATGTGTATCTGCAGGAATTGGCCTAAAACAGATTTTCATTGTATTTTGCTGTGTAAATTCTGATGTATACAGATACATTCTTAAAGTGTTGAAGTGCAAGATGTTGAAGTACAAGAGCCTATATCTCATGCAGTTTGCACAGCAGTTAAATATTTTCAAATACTGTATATGATTTAAGGGACAGATGAAGTGCACAAATGACCCAGTTATTTTACATTATGGATTTACCATCATTATGTAAATATTTAAGACACATGTTCTTCTTTTGTAAGCATGGTTTTATTATGTCATTAGTCATTTATATGTAATGTAATTTTAATAGTTATTTATTAATTTATACGTGCATTTTTTATCTGGTGAACTGCAACTGCTGAAAGTTTGATTACAAATGAACAATATATTAAAACAGTACAACACATTTCCTGTATTTTAAAAGCCTGCATTTGTTAAAGGTCATTTAGGTATGTCTCCTCACATCAGGCAGTACTGATTGTTGTTGGACTCCAGCGATGTAGTGCTGGCATTATCCTGTGATCTGTCTCTTATTGGAAAGGTGCATGTATATGCCAGTCTATCACCCTGTTGTCTTGAAAAATCAGACACTCAAATCACATTTTCAGAATTTTGTTGGAGTAGTTATTTTCTATTGTATGCAACATGCATAGAATTGAAAGCCATATCACATGTCATCCGGCTGTTCTCTATTTCATCATAGAATTTTCACTTATTATTGTACAGGCTCTTCCAAATTACACTGGCTGTAGATATGCCATGTCAAGCAGCATACCCCAGACTTGTAGGATGCAGATCACCCCCGGGGGCATTTAATGGAGCAAAACAGCCCAAGTGAGCATCAGAATCTTACACCAGTGTCTCCCTACCCTATCTCCAGTTAGTCGCTTAGCAACAAAGTGAAGGTTCTTAAAGGGACCTCACATAATTGAACATATAAAATAGAGGGTTTCATTGCACTCCTCAAGGGGGATATTATCAATTATTATCTTTCATGGAGGGGAAGAAGGACATGTTTATGTCTCTGGTTTGCCATTTATGAAGCTGTATTTGATAGGCATTAACAGGAGGTCATGTGTTTTTGGAGTATAATGTCTCATTGCATTTCTGCTGAAGTCTTCCCTCTCCCTGCCAGGTGCCTTATAAAAGATTTGTACTTTATGCACTTATAGACCTGGATATAAGGAACAATTGTTTCTATAAGGGGATTAGTTTAAGCATTGCAGGCCTCATTTATTCAAAATAGTGAATGAAGAAGATTCAGTAACAGCTCTGACAGTTATACAGAAGTGTCAAATTATGTGGATTTTTTTTTTTGTGGAAAATTGAAATCCACCCATTCGGTAAATGGCAGCAGAACACACTTGGCTAATTAGGGTTCATTTCTGAGCAATAGTTACACATACAGATTAGACGAGCATTCTTTTGATATCCAACCACAGAATAGGATTAGTAGTGGTTTCATTCACTTATAATGCATTAGCACACTTAATCAGGGCTGATGGCTGCAATGAACCATTTTCCTTTTGGCTGACATCTCCATGCCATTAATTAATGTCTTTCATTCTGTCATCTGGAGGATAGGAGCAGGAGGATAGGAGCATTTCCCTCCACATGTCTGTCTGTGTGTCTGTCTACTCATCCACTTTTAAGGGCATAGCTGTGATGCTTTCCTACTAGGTTTGAGTTTGAATCAAAAGCGAGTGCAATCTGCAGGGTGTTCAGTCTGTGATTGTGCATAACATATTTAAAAACATATTTAATCAGTAAGAACAATGAGTGGAACTGGTCTGTTCACTGGTGTCTTTGAGCAGGAATAGTTTCTGTTTTGCTATTCAGCTGTTGAACACCATGTCCTACACCTGTGGAAATCTGAAAGATACGTATGTACAGTGGGGATCGTTCCCTTGGAGCTGTGGAGGAGGGACACTGGAATTCAGTGACTGGATACTAGGTTTTTAGACCTAGACCTTTTTAGACTCTCCACGACTGAGTGAGGAATGTGTATGCAAGCAAACCCCACTGTCTCATCATTGAGTGAAACACCATGAAGGATAGTTAAATCTGCAGTGAGGATGAATCATTCTCTGTTTAATTTAGTTGATCGTGTAAGAACAGCAATTAGTAATACAGCATTAGATATTTCTAGTGAAGTTCTGTTTGTGAAGTTGGATACCATTGCTGTTTGTGAAGACATTTGCAGGGGAGCTATTTTTGGTTCATTTGTTTTAGGCACCTTTCCCTGAAACCTCTCAGTTAATTTCTCAAGATCTTAATAATTGGTTTGAATTTTTATGCTCTAATCAGCATTTCATTTTTATTAGGAAATTAGCAGAGCAGTTCTGCTTCACTTTGTTACCTTGGTGATGTGGTCCCCTTCTGACAATACCCTGATAAGTAACAGTGAGAATTAAAGAACAAGAGCAGAGGCATGGAGTTCAGAATGGGCAAAAGTCACAGCTTAATGTGGACAATGTCACACATTTACACCCAAGCCAAGCGGGGCTGATGCTTAACGCATTTCATCAGGGACAGCCCCAGCTTTATGAGAGGGCTCAATGCTTCACACTAAACTGACTGTTTAGTGTGTTTTTACTTTTTTACTGAGGGGTCTCGTGAGCAGCACCCCTCTTGAGTGAGGCAGAGTAGGTCAGGGAATAGCCAGATGAACACTACACAGCAGTCACTACACAGTGCTCTCTCTCACTAAAAGGGTGTGACATTGCCACTGCATTCTTCATGTGCTTCTGAGGGTGTGTGTTTTTGGGTCAAGGGAATGCTGAGGCTTATTTCTCTGCAAATATTATAACATAAATCTTTACTCACAAGTGGTAGCCAGCCAATATGGAGTATGTAATTGTCATCAGTATGAATTACATGATCTATATGTTTTATAGTAGTTCAATTACAGAAATTATGTTTGGTAATAATTACTTTCAATTAAGTGCCATTGTAATGAACAGGAATATGACCTCAAATGTTTTAGACCACTCAGTTATTTGAATTCTCCTGTATTGTATGTGTAAAGAACCATACTGATTTCAGTCACATTCTGATATATAATAAAATCATGTACAGCCCTTCTGAATAGCAGTAAATCTGAACAGTACATTTTACTCTAAGTGTCAGTTAAGCCCACCCCTGTTTTCCATGTATAAAAAGGATAATGACTCACTCACTCCCAACTGTGTCAGAATCTCTCAAAACCAAAATTCCAACCCATCGTGAATTACTGAAGACAACGTGTGAAAGCAAACTGTTTAAACATTTCCAGGTGAAGGGTGTAAGTATGTTTTCATGTGAAAAGCAAAAGGTTTCATGACCTTGTGTTTTTGCCTTCCTCTTGTCTGACTTGATCGTGTTTTGAGCAGCACCACACACAGAAATGGCACCAGCAGTGAATGGGTTACAGACTGATGACCACGTAGAACTGTGATTGGCTGACTCAGCCCCTATCCGGCTGCTGCAGCCAGCAGCTCACTCCTGACTGAAGCAATGCCGCCCAACCTTTCCAGGGTCATGTGATGCAAGAGGCCAATAGCGGGGCAAGGAAGGCAGACGGGAGAGCATCCAGCAAGCTGCAGGCGGAGATGCTTCACTTGGACCTGACCGATACTGTGGATGAGATTCACAACGGGGAAGTCACTCTGCCCAGCAAGAAGCCCCCAGTGAAGGAACCCACTGCTGTCACCATGGATACCTACCGGCCGAAGAGACCCACAACTCTTAACCTCTTTCCGCAGGTGCCTCGGAGTCAGGTGAGTTGTCGTTAACCTGTTCTGTTCTGGCAGTTCCTCCTGTTCAAGTTGTATGTGCAACCAGAATACAAACGGATAGATCAGAACTAGCATTTAACTGTGAGAGAGAAGAGTACTTTGAGACATATACTACTCAACTGAAAATGAAACAGTTCATATCCTGTAGAGAATGTTTCTTATGGTGTGAATATGAATGCAGGAATTGTCTGTGTTTTTTGCATTCAACAAAAGCATTAAAATTTAGCTTCCCTTCCTGCCAGGAAGCATAATCAATTTAGACAGAGTATCATTCAGAGAATGATAATTGTTCAGTGTAAGTAGTAAGCACGGAAGAAAGCACAGTTGATGGGTCAGAACCTGACACAAGAAGACATGGAGAATAGTTTTTAGGCTGGTAAATGAGAAGGTTCAGAGAGATAAATTGGAGAGAAAACATTCCCCCTTGTATGTCACCCAGTACCCCACCTCTGTCACACTGTCATCTCTGAAGTGAGCTCGCATATGTGCTGTGCTATATTTAGCAGCGGGCTTGGTGTACAAAAAAGGCTATTTATTCACACTTTCATGCAGCTCTGAGCTAGGAGTCCCTGAAAGTTTATGGCTGTGAGATCCTCATGGAGGCACATTATGAGCAGAAATGGAGAGTAGAGCTGTCATGTGTAGGGAGTAGAAAGGGAATCATTGTACTAATTGCCCAGTTAGACTTCCTCCAGTGTTATGTAGTCCTGTGAAAAAACTTCCTGCTAAATATGGAAATGAAAGTTAAATGAGTAGATGGGTAGAATTTTTTTCTGCTGCAGTGATCATGACTCTTCAAATCTTTAAGGTAGGTTAAGACATTGTATCAAGAAGGCACCAAAGCTGTTTGTTAAGATGCGCTCCAGATGACAGTTGTTTGGATGACAATTGCACAGGAATGCAAGTGAACAGCAGGGGGTGCTGCATGTTTCGATAAGTAAATGATGGATGATAGGAAAATGACCTGTATTATATTGCCATTTACTCATGGAGAGCTGTAGAACATGAACTGCATTCACTTTGTAGCTTAATATTATCACACCTGTATCATAATATTAAAATACAATTACAGATACCATTGATGACAGATGTAGGTAGTGTAACATGTTTGTCTTGTGTAGGTAGTGTAACATGTTTTCAATGTGTGAGAGGTTCTGCAGTAAATTCGTCTGTTTTATCTGTGGTCTCATTTTTTAGGTATGTGACAATATGGGCAATATTAACCTTTAACAATTCAGCCACAGAATTTGGGATAGGTTTATTCCTACAGGTCATTGCTGATATATGGTCTTGGTTTATTTACAATTTTTACTCCATCTCTGACAGTTCTTGCAAAAGTATTCTATACTACCTGTAATGTTTATCTAGCTAGTATATCTCTGAATTGTATGGCTCACTCTGCCCTGGAGACCTTCAGCCGGTTGCAATAGCAGAGCATAAGTTCGATCTTTACCTAGTTTGAACGTAAATCGGCACTACGTTCGAGTTTATGAACAACCAAAAGTTATACCATTGCACCAAATCGCATACATTCAACATAGACTTAAGTTATATCTTAAAACTTACACCTAACACTAAGTAGGTGCAACGTTTGCCGTAAAAAAAACGTTAATATGGCTTTTCGGTTTGAGCAAGTGGAAAACCTGCTGCAAAATGAAGAAAATGAAGGAGGACGTGGTTTGCGTAGGCAACAAGTTCTTCGCGACAGATTAAATCCGCTGGACCTGTACGACGATTTATATTCACATTTCAGATTTCGGCGCACAGAAATTCAGTGAATAACGGACCTCCTTTCTGTTGACGTAAAGCACAACACGGACAGGAACGGGGCCCTTAGCCCATCTTTACAAGTTTGTCTACCTCTTAGATATTTTGCCACGGGTTCATTTCAGAATCTCGTTGGTGACTCTATACAAGTGCACAAGTCTACCGTGCGTAGGGCAATTTGGTCTGTGGTACTGTCATTATGCAAACACATCAACACCTATGTATGTTCCCCATCACAGCCTGAGCACCAAAACGTAACACGTCAAAAGTTCTATCAAATTGCCGGCTTCCATGACGTGCTTGGGTGCGTGGATGGCACCCATATAAGGATCAAAACTCCCATGGATCATGAAAATGACTTCATCAATAGGAAAGGCTACCATTCCATCAATGCCCAGGTTGTGTGTGATGCCGATCTAACGATTACAAACTGTGTTATAAAGTGGCCTGGGTCTAAACACGACACCTATATATTGAGGCAGTCTAGGCTTTGGGGCGAGTTTGAGGGAGGAATCTATCCTGGGAGATTGTTGGGAGACTCGGGCTATCCCCTCAGACCATGGCTAATGACACCATTCCTCAGCCCGGCTCCTACCGAACTGCAATTTTTCAATACAATACAAAAATGCTAATATGAAATTATTATTATTATTATCATTATTACTATTGTTGTTGTTGTTATTATTTCAAGTAGGATCTAAAGCAGGGGTGGGCAAACTACGGCCCGTGGGCCACATCCGGCCCGTTGGTCTTTTTAATCCGGCCCGCCGAAGATTGGTACAGAATTGCCCAAATCAAATCATATCATAATTATGACTGCATTCATTTGACCTTGTCCTGTAATGCCTGGCGTTCCACCAGGTGGCGCATTAGGTGCAGTGACACATTGACTTGATTTTGCGGAGCCTGGGCTACTCTCTGTTATTCTGCTACTGCTCTGAACCCATCTGCAACAATGAGCGGGCCAAAGAAAAGAAAAGTCGACAGTGAGTGCCGAGTGTTTAATAAGGAATGGACAACTAAATACTTTTTCACTGAAGTCCGGTCGAAGGCTGTATGTCTTATTTGCCAAGAAACTGTCAGCGTTTTAAAGGGAATACAACATCAGCCGTCACTTTTCCACCAAGCATGCTAATTACGCTAACAACCAGTCAACGCAAGAACGGACGGCTACCGCTCAGAGGTTGGCAGCTAGTTTGCAGGCTCAGCAAAACACCTTTATCCAACAAACTGCCATCCAAGAATCAAGCACGAAGGCAAGTTATTTGCTGGCATTCAAATTAGCAAAGACCAGCAAGCCTTTCTCCGAAGGGGAGTTTCTCAAAGAGTGCATGGTAGAGACAGCAGGTATCTTGTGTCCTGAGAGCAAGAACAAATTTGAAAAAATTAGCTTATCACGCAGGACAGTGACTCGACGTGTTGAGCTAATTGACGAAGACTTAGCTAGCAAGCTAAACAAAAACGGAGTCATTTACATTATATTCCTTGGCACTGGGCCGAAAGTAATGACATAAAGGACACCGCTCAGCTTTTAATTTTATCAGAGGGATTAATGACAATTTTGAGATAACGGAGGAGTTTTTGGCCATGGAATCCCTAAAGGGGAAAACGCAGGGAGAGGACTTGTATGACAGCGTGTCGGGGGTCATCAAGAGGCACAAGCTACCTTGGAGTACGCTCGCCAACGTTACCACAGATGGATCGCCAAATCTGACTGGAAAAAACGTTGGGTTGCTCAAAAGAATCCAGGAGAGGGTGAAAGAGGACAACCCTGAGCAGGAGGTAATTTTCTTACACTGCATAATCCACCAGGAAGCACTGTGTAAATCCGTATTGCAGCTTGACCACGTAGTGAAGCCAGTTATAAAACTCGTTAACTTTATTCGAGCGAGGGGACTTCAGCATCGTCAGTTTATTACGTTTCTTGAAGAAATTGATGCTGATCACCAGGACTTGCTTTACCACTCCAATGTCCGCTGGTTAAGTTTGGGGAAAGTATGTCAACGAGTGTGGGAACTCAAACAGGAGATTATCTCATTTTTGGAGCTACTTGAGAAAGCTGACGATTTTCCTGAGCTGAGTGACACAGATTGGCTTTGTGATTTAGCTTTTGCTGTGGACATACTGACACACATGAATGAGCTGAACGTGAAGCTACAAGGGAAAGACCAGTTTGTGCATGAAATGTACACAAACGTCAGAGCCTTCAAAACCAAGCTAGCTTTATTCTCAAAGCAAACTTCCCCACACTGGCTACACTGAAAGAGGCCCTTCGACATGTGAAAAAATACAGGAAATCACTGGACGACCTGCATGGAGAATTCTGCCGTTGGTTCTCTGATTTTGGAAAAATTGACAAGTCACTTCAGCTGGTGTCATGTCCCTTCACACAAGACCCTGAAACGGCACCACAGGAGTTGCAGCTGGAACTGATTGATCTCCAATGTGACACCGTCTTAAAGGAGAAGTTCAACTCTCTTAAACTGGATGAGTTTTATGCTTCATTAAGCGCAGCCAAATTTCCAAACATCCAGAAGATGGCACAGAGGATGCTGGCGTTGTTTGGCTCTACGTATGTGTGTGAACAGACTTTTAGTGTGATGAACACCAACAAAGCACCCCACAGATCCCAGTTGAGTGATGAACACCTCAGATCTGTTCTGAGAATTGCCACAACAAAACTAACACCAGACTTCGATGCACTGGCAAAAAAGGGTGATCAACAACACTGTTCCCACTAAAAGTGAATGTAAGTATTAACACCGTAATGCCTTTTTTATGTTTATGTTTGATATGTATGCATCTGGTGCTGGCCCGGCCCGTCTGTCAAATTTTAAAAGTCAATGTGTCCCCTGAGCCAAAAAGTTTGCCCACCCCTGATCTAAAGAATGTGTCCTTTGATACATATATTTGGTCTCTGACTGTCAGAACTCAGGCAGGGACTCAAGCACAGACAGGGAAGACTGGTACACGATGTGTTTATTAAATCCAAAGGGTAATCCAAAAACAGGGTCGAAACAGGCAAAGTCCAAAACCAGAAAAACACGGCAATCATACCAAAAATCAGATCCAAAATCGAAGTCGAGAGAAACTGGCAAGGCAAACAGAACCAGCAGGCAAAAACTGACGGCAGACGGCAAGTAGCGCAACAGATAACTGAGACGAACTGGCAATGAGACAAGAAACAAGCAGGGAATATATAGGGCAAAGCTGATGAGGAGATGGGATGCAGGTGCGTGGACAGGCAGGTGAAGACGTTCAGGTAATCAGGTGGGCGGCAACAGGGCGGAGAGCAGGGCAGGGCTGGAACACAGGGAAAAGAAGAGCACATGGACGGGGAAAACAACAACCGGCTAAGATGCTGCAGTCCTGACACTGACAGGCATAGTAATAGAACCAGACAGAGCTACAGTTGTAGCCAGTGCCTGTGGTGCTCCATAACATGGGGTGGAATGTGCCTCTGGTGGAGGAAGATCACGTTGATGATGGGGATGATTTGGAAATTCCCTTAGGCATGGAGAACAACCTAGATGCTGAGGCAGCTACTGTCCGTGCATACCTCACAACAACCCATTTTAGCTAAAGACACAATAAAACATCTTGCACAAAAAAACACTGCTATTTATTTGAACTGTAGGTAAGTAATTCAGAACAGTTAGATTTAACATTTAGATTGTATCTTAGATTATAACAAATTTAACATTTAGTTTATAACGAATTAGGATTGTAACAAATTTAACATTTAGATTAAGAAATTTCATGCAACGAACAAAATCTTACAACATCAGTGCCTGAACTGTCTGACACCAAAGCTCATTAAACCTCATTAACCATTGTATAACCTTGTGCTTTTAATTCTTCCTGTAATTTTAGAATTTCCAGATTTAATTTATATTTCTCCAGATCTATTTTTCCCTTTCAACCTTAATCTTTACGGTCTCTTGTTTGACTTTTTCAATTTCTACATTTAAAAGTTCGTATCTCAGGGAGTCGATTTCCTCTTTCTCTCTGCTGGTGGATGTTTTGGGTCCCTTTAAGCTTTTAGGTGGTGGTAGATTATCAGTTGGGACCTCTTTGGTTGATCTTGAAGCTGCAGCCTGGTCAGGTGATGGTGAAGGGCTCAGTGTGGCTGGAGCAGAGACAGTCTGTATGACCGCAGGTGGAGCAAACTGGGAAGTTGTAGGTGAAGGGGAATAAACCTCTTGTCATTAAACAGCAAATGGAATTCCGGCACTAGTCCCACAGACACAGAAGACACTACTTCTGACATCACAGTTAGGCCAGCACCGGCACTAGAGGAATTGGGAAGAATGAATGACTGGTCATCAAAGAATGATATCCAGCTCAGCTAGCAAAAGGAGGACAACCAGGGAAAGGAAAACAACCTTCATGATGGATCTTGTGTGGGATCCCTGCTCTAATCCTTAATCTGGGAGCAGTCAGATCTGCTTGTGTAATACGCTGGGCCCTGCTTCCATCTATTCAGTCACACCGCCTCTTGGATTAAATACTCAGTGGCCTGGAATAAACTATATCAATGCAACAGTGACTTTAATATAACAGAGTGGAGCTTTGGAGACTTTGGGAGTAGTGTTAAAGTTATGGGTTCATAAGTATCTGCCATACAGCTATTTTTACTCAATAGATTTGATAGGATGACTTACCCTTGAATATTTCAAGTGAATACATTTAGACAGCTTGCATATTAGTGAGGTGGATGGTAGATTCATTGTTTTGTCATACAAGAAAAGTACTTTAAGGTTTCAGTGATAAAGCAGTCTGTCTGCTCTTGCGCAGTCTTGTCTTCTCTCTTCCTTTTGATAGTTCCCAAATTCAGGCAGCACAGTCAAAGAATTGCAATGAGTTATTGTGGTTCTCTCAATAAACACTAAATTATCATCAATTACTGGTACTACTCAAAATAATTCTGGTACATGTAAAGCAAGTTTATTATGTAGCAAGTTAAAACTGACATTATAAATTACTTGTATAATCTGGGGAATTGATCTGGACCTTTCATAAATCCTCTAACTAAACCATCAAGAAGCAGAATTATGATAGTTATCTTCAGATTTTCACATGGATGGAGTATCTCCCTTAGGGTGCATATACCACTGTGCACCCACAGTTGCCCTCATCAGTTCAGAGTGAGCAGGGTGCGAAGGACACCATCTTTAGGTCAAGCAGACTGTCAGTGTTACATGTGCTAATCAATGGCCAGTCATGACTCACACACATGGACGCACACACTCATACACGCAAACACAGTCTGGCCATCTGTCACCCGCTGTCACACTGACATTAGTTCTCCTGCAGCATTGCCAATGTAGTTGCCATGCCAACAGACCACAGTTGCTGCCAGCAGCATCATGGAGGTGACTCATCAACTGGAGTTGAGTGGGGTGTTAATTTTGGCCTGGAGAATGGTGTCAAGGGCACCGTGGGCTGTTGCCACCCCAGCTGCCAATAAGTAGAGCCAGCCCACTGCTCCTTGGAAGCCAGATCAATATGTGCCTGTCCTGATCTGTGTAATGCTTCCTAAAAATGTATAACCAACAATTTTAGGGATCAAAGAGAACTGTTTAAGGTGGTAGTTTAACAAGAGCATGCTGTAGGAAAACTGTTTGCTGTTGTTTGAATGTAATAGAATAGAAAGTAGCAACACATTAATATGTAAAGTCTAGCCATACTTCATGTCAAAAGTTAGAGTCATCCATAGACATAGAACATAGAAGGCATGCATTTTCCCAAGGCCAAGAAGAAGCTGATTAGGAGAGAAGGGAATGGGTGTTTAAAATGAGGAAAGAGAGCAGTTGGCCCCATGCTGATCATCAATCAGAGATTAAAACAGTCCCCCCTCTGTGGAAGTACAGAATGTGTGTGTGAGAATATGTGTGTTTTTATGTGTGTTTGTGCTCTCAGGGCCAGAATGCTTACAAGGATGGATTTTGATAGAGTCAAAGGAGTTTTGTTCTCTTTAAATATATGCTTCGCAGCTCAGACAAAGGTCTTTGGTTGTTCAACATAATAAAAACTTTGTTGTGAATTTTTTCTCACTGTCACTCTACTTTCTCTCTTCTAATTGCATCCCAGGATACACTAAACAACAACTCATTTGGCAAGAAGTACAGCTGGCAGGATAAAGTATCACGTTCTTCCTCACCCCTCAAAGCAGGTAAATGTGTATGAATAATCACTATATGCATTAGCCACAGACGTATCAGCTTTTCACATAGCCACTGATATAATGTGACACAATCCCATTCAGTGTAAGTATACTGTGGAACTTCCCACTGCCTAAATCAATGTCATTCCCTGGTATACATCCAGGTATTCAAAAAAGACATGTATGGCTGTATTAGGCTTTGGAAAGGGATTTGCAAATTTCAGTATTTGATTTTTATTCCCATCTCTCCAGCTTTTTATTTGTGATCAATGGCAATTCTAAAAGCAGAACTCATTTTTGGAGACAAAAAATAAACATAAATATTTCAAATTATTATTATTTTTTTATGTGTTCCCACTAATTCTGATATTTGTATTCAGTTAATGACTACAGCCTTAGTCACTGAGGTTTCTCATTATAAATGGAAAACTGGAAACCAGGCATTATGACCAGTTTGCCTCAGAATGGTTTGAAAAAAACAACACTGAAGTACAAAACACAGTGATGTTATCAGGTGTGATAGTGTATTCATGAGTATCCCAAAATGTGTTCTGTTCATATGCTCAAATTTTCCTTTTTTCCTTTCCAAGTTCAGTATCCATTTTTTCAGGATTTTCTTACATAAGGTGCACCTTATAGTGTATAAGAAACTAGTAAGTAACAGGGATGAAGCACTGCTGATACCCAGAGTAAAATAAATGTGAAAGTGACACAATCTTCCCACTATTCCATGCACTGTAACACATCATATGTAATACAGGTTTTTCTGATAACCCTTCCAGTTTGGCGCTTGTTACCTAACTTCTAGTCTAATAATGTTTATGTGTGTGTTTGTACATTTGTGTGTATGTGTGTGACAGGAGAGCTGACTCCAACACATGATCACATCTGTTTGAGTGGAGAGGATAAAGTGCAGCACAGCGGCAGTGCCCAGACCAGAGACACAGGCACCTCCACGGATGCCGTGTGCCAGAAGTACATGCACTCTAAGATGCAGGACAAGCCCTCACAGACTCAGGCCCCTGCACATCCGCCCACACCAACATGTAAGATGGGGGCTACAGGGGAGGGGCACCAGGAGCGCATCCGCTATCACACGGATGTGCGCCTGGAGCCTACCGAGGAGATCTACCTGACCCCCGTGCAGAGGAACCCAGACCCCCTGGAGCAGGAGAGACCCTTCATAACTCAGTACAGACACAGCCACCATATGTCCGTCAGCTCCGATGCAGATGGCCCCCCTCCATACCAGCCCCTCCCTGATTGGACAAACCCCTCGATAAGTGAGGAGGATGAGGTCCCTCCCCCACCCTACTCATCCGTCACTGCACTAGACCTGACTGTGAGGGAGACGGGATGCAGGGGAAGAGTGGGATCTGCCAGGACCAAGGGGGTTGACTTTCTCCAGGAGGACCCAGGGGTCCCATGGACATCCGTCAGTTCGGAGACCAGCGGGCTCTCCTACGACTCAGTCAAGTACACCCTAGTGGTGGATGAGCATGCCCAGCTGGAGCTGGTCAGCTTGCGGGAGTGCTACCAGGGCTACAGCGATGATAGCGACTCAGGCACCATCTATGACAACTGCGTCTCCTCGCCTTATGAGTCGGCTATTGGTGAGGAGTATGAGGAGGAAGAGGAAGAGGGAGGGGGACTGAGTCGGGACACAGCCTGCCTTTCAGAGGATTCCACCCCTGAGGCTGATATGGCATTCTCACGGAAGTTCCTCAATGTATTCATGAATGGGCGCTCACACTCCTCCAGTAAGTTCCCTGAGCAACAGCTGAAATTTTGTACAAATGCTTATATGCTTTCACAACTATTACAAAAAAAATTCTTAAACTTAAGTTATCAACTGAAATTTATTATTTTTATTGTATCTCATTCAATCTCCAAATCATCTTTCACATATCAAATATTCAAGTTTTCATGTAAAATCATATAGTATAATACATTAACATAAACATATATGTTTAAATATAATGGGTTGTTATCATTGCATTGTATAGATTTAAAGTGAAGTCTCACCTCATTCCTTCTGTGAATCAAGCAATTTACAGATAAAAACTGCATTATTATCAACTGCATCTGCAGTATTGACTGCTTAAAATATGCAGAAACAGTGACTCATGAAACTATTTTACCTTTTTTCTAATAATTAGTAGATAAAAGGGAGCATGTTGCACCTCATTTGACAACACAGGATCACAAGTCCAGAAATGCTAGATTTGTCCTTGCTTACAGAGGTTAGGACTAACTCGCTCTATCAGAAATCCCCACATACTTTTGCGTTCTACCAGAGCCTCAGGGTTCAACAGGAGAAGGTGGGAGAGAAGGCACTGAGGCCGTGGGGCCTCCAGGCGTTAGCAGTGGGTGTGTCACCTCATTGAGGAAAACATGATCATAGCTAGCAAGTAGCCATTTGAGCCCTGTGTTTCTGCAGAAACTTCTGCCATTTGTGGGAAGTTAGGATGTTTGTTGATATGTTTGTTGGAGATTCATTCCTAGTACAGGGTTAGCTTCTCTCCTGATCAGTGTCATGTGGTGGGGCACTGAGGTCTTTCTCATGAATAAGGCATCTGGGCTGGTTTGATGTCACACTGATAGGAGGGGCAGCCTGGGTTGTGGCCTACTTTGGTTGTCACCCTTGTGTTTCTGCATGACTGAATTCTCTGTCTTTTGTTATTTGCAGCTCTCAACATGGGAACATACCTCAATTAGTGTATGCTAATGCTATCACATGATTGAGAGATTTGAAAATTCTTGTCTAATGCTGAATTGTCTCAGGAGGCAGATTTATCTTGGAGTTCTTGCATGGTTTTTGTTTGTGACCCTACTTTTTATGCATTTTCATCCATGTTTATCTCAATGTTAGAAAAAGACCTGGTGGAGGTACATGGTTTAACCTGCTTTCAATGCAGTTGATATGTATGGTGTCATTTTTTTGCACTAGTTTGTCAAAAGTTTTGATTTATAGCTGTACCATTTTACTGATGATACTCCAATAGTCTGGGGCATGAAAATGGAGTAGCACTGTATGTTTTCTTTTCAGTCTGGATTATTACTGTAGATAATACTACCACGTTGGCACTATAGTGAAAACTGTATGAGAGTGAATGCCAGATGGATTGGGGGCCATCAGGGGACATTTCAGAAATATTCCTGTCATAAATTTAGAGTGTTTGGGTGTTCAGTGTTTTTAACTGCTTATCAATTATGTACTGTTCAACAGAGTTAGAAACTGGATTTTTTGTGGTGTAGTTTCAAAGTGAATTTTCACTAATGTGAGACATTTATTGCAGTTCTTTCCTTTGTTTTAGAGTTCTGCTGTTTGAGGCCTCTATTGATATTTTTATAATGTGATGTCCAATGTTGTTTTAAGGATGAGTTTGTGATTGGTTATTGACTTATACCCGGAGATAGGCATTCAGTGATGGAAAGGAGAGAGGCTTGCCTCTGCCAGTGAAGCCTGGCAACCAATTCTGTTGTCACTGAGGGAAGTGAGGAAACAGCAGGTTCATAGCTGTCTCAAGCCAATGACAGGCTCAAAGACAATTTAAGATTCACTTCCTTACATGATACAGATCTCAAACTGATAATTATCCACGTGCTGACAAAATCAGTGTTGGGAAAGACATTCCTGTAGAGCAGTGAGGAGGGGTGCTATGAGGCTGCAATCTGTAAATATTTTAGACAGTTTCACTTTGGGAAGCCTTGAAAGACTCCATAGGTTCACAGGGGAGTTAATTGAGTGAGAGCAAATGAAAGACAAGTACAATGAGGGAGAGTCCGTGAGTGAATATGGGTAATTTTGCTCACAACACTACACTTGGACGTATTTTATCTTGTTCAGTACACATAAATCACCAGTAGTTTTCAGATGTGAGGGCTGTATTAACACATTTAGAACTGACAGCCAGCCTGCTTATTGTGTGCATTCAGGAATGTTTCACTTTTGGAAAATAGGAACTCAATATTAAACATGCTTTGTGCATTCTGTTAGCAACTAATCTAATATATATTACACAGCAACAACCTCAACTACAGTTCTCTTATTTAGAAATACATAGAATATGTAAGAGAAAAGCTTTCCTTGTATGTTGCATAAGGAGAGAGTGAATCAGGCTCAGCTGCTGGAACTGCAGTGGCAGGTTTGAGCTGTAGAAATCCTTAAGGTGCCCTAATGAGTGAAATGGATTGTGTGACATCAGGTGCCTTCCTCCAGGTACAGAGTCCTTCGGCCTATTCTCCTGTGTTTTAAACGGAGAGGAAATGGAGCAGAGCCACCGAGCTGTTTTCAGGTAGGATCACGGCTACTCTTCTGTCCCTATTCAGGGCCCGAGACTATCACACTGTATATCTAAGACCATAGCCATAAATACAACTAGATTCACGTGTTCTGTCAGATATGTCACACTGCCATACCTACCTCACAGGTAGGGGCAATTAGATGAAAAAAATGCATAGCTATAGAATTTTGTGGAATTTGAAGAAATATATTTGAATAGGTGCTTTTTTTGCAAATGACACTTTTAATGATATAGTAATTCTAGACATATGATGGAATCATTTGATGGAGCAGTGTCAACACGAACACACGGTTCAGAGAGGTGCAACTTCAGTCCTCAGTCTTATGCAGAAGAGGTCAAAAGCTTTACTGTCCATAAAAATAACAGCATAAAATCTATCTACTGAAAAGTGCTTTTTTATGGATATGGATGTGGATTAGTAATACGTGCACGAAAATAGATTTATAATTTATGAAGGGTTATCTTGGTTAAAGACATGAATGCAAATATTGGGTTTGTGCTTAAGCATTGTGCTTCAAGTGTTAACTGCACCACATTTAAATATTCTTTTTGGTGTTTTGGATCATGCATAGCCAGTTATATCAACTTTTCACACCAAAATCACTGCTGATTTTTAAACATGAGAATAATCAAAGATCTTTTTGAAAATGTCTTGGTAATTATTAATTTTAGATTATGTATGCTTATATATGATAATCTCTGTTGTGCATCAAGTGCTTTTTGGGTTATATTCATGGGTTTTGTTTTATTGAGTGGGCAGTATTAAGCCCACACTGGCTTGTTGTTGTGATGTACATTACATGCGCAAACCTTACCCCAATGTAGACTGCCAAAAGAAGATTAGCGGGGAGAGTTCCACTAAGATCTTAATCTGGCAACATGTCCTAGGGATGGCTTAACTCCCATGGTGTCTGAACCATGCAGATGATATTCAGAAAGCGAAATGGTTTCCTACTGTCCCTGAAATTTTCAGGCTATCGACTTATTGTGATTGGATTTTTAGTTGAGCCAATGCAGAGTAGACAGGTGTGAGACCAGTCTACCAGAAAGAACCACATTTTAAATTTGGATATTGAATTATGCAAAGCTCCATGTTGTGACAGCCACAGCTGCAATCTTCCATCAATGAAAAGTTTTTGTTTTTTCTTCTACAATTAAGATTGAACTAGGCTGGTACTAAATCAAACAGTAGAGCTCCATACTGAGTAAATAAGGTAATGTATCTCATTCGTAGAGTAGATTTCATGTCTGGCTTTGAATCATCACACCTCTGGAGATATGTATAAACCCATGGGGTTTATTTGTCTCATAAAAACACACTAGAGCACCACAATGAATATGAAACAAAGCAAACTTTGATCAGTCAAATGAAAGCTAGATGCTGTTGGTATCAGACTGACCTGTGACCAATCCTGACCATATTTCCCACAGATTCATCCCACGCCATGATGATGAGCTGGAGCTGGAGGTGGACGATCCAATACTTGTAGAGGTGCAGGCAGAGGACTTCTGGTACGAGGGGTACAACATGCGCACTGGTGCCCATGGCATCTTCCCTGCGTACTATGCCCTGGAGGTCACCAAGGAGTCAGATCAGTTTAAAGGTACAGTACATCCTATCTCCATGATTCTGGTCTTCAGCTGTTTGCATGTCCGTTTTTGCTTTTGTTTTGTTTTGTTGCTAGAATCCCCAACATGTCTGAAACCCAGAGATGACCTTTGTGTCCAATTTGTGTTAGTTTTATTTTGATTTCAGGAGACTTAACCTCTTGAAAATGATACATTGGCTCATATTGCGCCATGGCATATGTTTAGTTTGGTCATTCTTTTTTGAGCCAGATCATATGACAGTTTCTGTTACTTCCTCATGCAGAGAGAGGGAGTGAGTGGATGGAAAAATTCCAAGTGAAGTTCTTGGGCTCTGTCCAAGTGCCATATCACAAAGGGAATGAAGTTCTCTGTGCAGCTATGCAAAAGGTATGGTATGGTCCTACCATCAGCTGGAACTCACTGTGATTTTCTTTTCTCTGGATAGAAGCTGATTTGCAATTACTTGTTGACATTTCTGTATCTTCCTAGAGACTGAAATAATCATTTTCACTGTGTCTAAATGGTAACATTTAGGGTGTTTTCATATATAGTCCTTTTTAAACGAACTAAACTCAGTCCTTTTAAAGTGGACCAAAAAGTGGACCAACAGAAAAGGGACTCAGTTCTTTTTGTGTTCACATTGTGAGTTCATTTGAAAGAGGACTCAGTTCTCTTTCTGGTCCACTTCAGCTCTGATGGGGCCTCAGTCCTCTTTCTGTTCACACTATAGTTCCTCTGGAGCTCTCAGACCTTTACTGCTGTGGGTTATGGGTAGCTTTCACTTGGCTTTCACTTTTCAGTTAGCATCTGCTATATTTTTTTAACGTTAAATCGCTGTTTCCTCAAAGCTAAAATTAGCTAGAATTTTTCCAATCTAGTTTTCTAATCGCACCGGTTTTAGCATACGCGCTAAACGGCAAATCACACCGGTGTGACCTTATGCGCGAAAGGGTTAAAGTTCAAGAAAATCCACTGTTAATAACACAAGTTTGATAAATGCCATGGTGGTCTCAGTTCGGTTGGTTTCAGAGGGGTCTGAGTTCGTTTGGAGTGTTCACATATGCTCAAAAAATGCTGACTAATCACTCTGAGTTAGTTTTGAGGGCTGAAAGGGCCCAAGTGTAAAAACACCCTTAGAATAATTATTAGAAGGCCTGTTACTGTAATGTTGAATGTAAGGGGCTATTTTTGAATATTTTGTTTGTTTATGATGCATTTGCAGATTGCCACCAACAGAAGAATGACAGTCCAGTTCAACCCTCCCTCCTCCTGCATACTGGAGATCAACATTAAAGGGGTGAAAATTGTGGTTTTAGACGACTACAGTGCTTTTGACATTGTAAGATCCCTCACAGTATCTAACAATTTGAAATTTCTGGTATCTGGAACACCAGTCATTATTAAAACTTTAATAATCAAAACTCCCAGTCCAGCACTCAAATATACATCTCCAGGATGGCTACAGGTTCTGATGGGTTTTGTTCTGACTAAATGTTTAATTGGATATTCACTTAGGAAATCAGCTCATAGGTTTCTCCAAATATGAGAGTACGAGTTTTATGACAGCTCAAAAGTCCTTCAACCTGGAATTGTGAAATTGTCTAGTCAAACAATACCAGCAAAATACATAGTTTATGCATGTGGTCTGTCCAGGTCTGCAATATATTGTGAACAACACATATGATTGGTCATATAGAATCAATTAAAATAAAGCTGCTAGAAGTGCAGAAAGAATATTTTGGAGCAACAATAACCTGCTTCCATATGTGTACCTTACGTAAAGCTGCGCTTATTGCAGAAAGAGTATGGTGCCCCCATGAGGACATTATGGGATACTGATGGCCATGAGATAACAAGTTGTATAACTAGCAATCAGTAGTGACTCACACAGTAGCTTTAACAGCAGTTAGTTCAAACTGTGCTTGTGATATCAGCATGTCCCCCTTTACAAACTAGTGTCTGTGCCCTGATTGGTACGCTTAATGTTTCTAGAGGGAGTGGAGATGGCTTTGGTAGGAAGAAAGAGAGACGGAAAGAAACTATTTTCTAATCAATTCTATTTTCAGAACTCTTTATTTAACTGCTCCTCTCTGTCCTGTTACAGGAGCTCTCAGGTGGGGGCAGAAAGGTAGAGAGAAGGTTTGCCTCAGAAAGAGGGGTGAGTAGTCTCTGCACATAGTCTCTGACCCTGTTCGACTTTAGGAATACAGAGATTCTTTTGGTGCTCAGACCTTTGGCGCATAATCTGTCCAAAAAATGAGTTGAAAGAGCGACAATGAGGAATACAACGGGGGAGGGGTCCTTATGACCCATTTGCCTCCTTCACTCCAACTGTAAGATGGTCAAAGTAAACTACATAATTTCCAATACAAATTACATGATTACACAGAAATTACACAGCACAGTTACATAGTGAACAACAGATGTCTGTGTGGCAATCAACAAAATTTCCTTACAAAGTCAAGTTGCTTTGCTTGGCCTTTGGGCTCCAGCTGTGGGGAGAGCTTGACTAAATGGCATGCAGCTGCATGTAGTTACATAGCTACATACAGTATGTAATATTAGTGGAGTTGTCACAGAAGGGCAGTCTCACATTTGCAGATATTATGTACATGGACCTTATTCTGTGTGGAAATGGTACTCTATCAAATTAAATGTAATTTTTTTTGGTGGTATCATGGCAGTAGAAAACACTCAGCTTATGCAAATGAAAAGTAAATATAGTGTACATATATGACATGCATGCTCACATTTGGTAACATCTGGGGAGACACAAAAATCGGTCTATACAATTCACAATGCTCAGAAAAGAAAAACTGTATACACCAGTGGCAGATGGTGAGCTGGAAACAGAGGAGGCATAAGTCTTACCTTTATGTATATCACATCTGCTTTGAGCATGATGTGCAATAAAGGCTAGCAAACAAACTTCAGCTGTTTCATGAGCATTGAAGCTGCAGAATCTTAGCAAATTAGATTAACAACTATTGTATGCCATCAGTATTTCCTGAATTTGAACAGAAACAAGGAGTAAATTTTTCCACAAGTTGTAATTATCTCTGGATATTCCACACAAGAATAATGTAAAGATAATAATGCGCAAGTACAGAGGAACATGGGACTAAAAACACAGTACAGTACCATAGGTATCAGGTCATATACACCAATGAGCCAAAACATTATGACCATTCACAGGTGAACCGAATAACGTTGATCATCTCCAAACAAGGGCACACGTCAAGGTCTGGGTAGATTAGATGGTAAGCGAACAATCAGTTCTCGTAGTCAACGTGTTGGATGCAGGAGAAATGGGCAGGAGTAAAGGCCTGAGCGACTTTGACAAGGGCCAAATTGTTATGGCCCAGACGACTGGGTCAGAGCATCTCTGAAATGGCAAGGCTTGTGGGGTGCTCCTGGTCAGCACTGGTGAGTAGCTACCGACAGTGGTCCGAGGAGGGACAAACCACAAACCGGCGACAGGGTGTTGGGCGCCCAAGGCTAAATTGATGCACAAAGGCAATGAAGGCTATCCCGTCTGGTCCAAACCGACAGAAGGTCTTCTACTGTGGCACAAGTCACAGAAAATTTTAATGATGGTTACGGGAGGAATGTGTTACAACACACAGTGCATCGCCTCAGAACTGGACCTTGGAGCAGTGGAAGAAGGTTGCCTGGTCCGATGAGTCCCGTTTTTAGATCACATGGATGGCCGTGTATGTGTGCGCCGTTTACCTGGGGAACTGATGGCACCAGGATGCACTGTGGGAAGACGACAAGCCAGTGGAGGGAGTGTTCTGCTGGGAAACCCTGGGTTCAGCCATTCATATGGACGTCATTTTGACACGTGCCACCTACCTAAACATTGTTGCAGACCAGGTACACCCCTTTATGGCAATGGTATTCCCTGATGGCAGTGGCCTCTTTCAGCAGGATAATGCGCCCTGCCACACTGCACACATTGTTCGGGAATGGTTTGAGGAACATGATGAAGTATTCAAGGTATTGCCCTGGCCTCCAAATTCCCCAGATCTCAATCCAATTGAGCATCTGTGGGATGTGCTGGACTGACAAGTCCGATCCCCGGAGGCTCCACCTCGCAACTTACAGGACTTGAAGGGTCTGCTGCTAATGGTTTGGTGCCAGATACCACAGGACACCTTCAGGGGTATTGTAGCATCCATGCCTCGGTGGGTCGGCGCTGTTTTGGTGGCACACGGAGGACCAACAGCATATTAGGCAGGTGGTCATAATGTTTTGGCTCATCAGTGTATATATAATGTAACTGCGTGTGTGTGTGTGCGTGCACACTCATGTATTTGTGTATATACCTAACTTGTTAACTTTCAATCACATTATGTTAGTATTTCTAGTATATCTACTTATGTTGTCTCTTTTGTCATTGAGTGTTTCTTTGATCTGACTTATCTCTCCTGCATAGCAGGGCACTCATCATTTATAATTTAAGTGTGTCCTCTGAACCTATATAGACTGATACAACAGTTCATGTATATTTATATTATTTTCCTTTCAATTATGTTTTTGAAGACAGGTAGAAGTTCCATAATAGAAATATTGTCTGCAGTGCCAATACCAACATTCCATTTATGTTAAGTAATGATGTAAACTTCACACTTTGCAACCACTGTAAGACACATTTAAGAGATAAAGGGCCATATGTATCAATCTTTGTGTACAACTTGCCGTAGGACCATGTGTATGCACAATCCCACAATTTGTGTACGGAGGTTTTTCGTCAGAGTTATCAAACACCACACATGCCTAATTGTCTTCATAAATCTGAGCGTAAATCAAATTAGCGTGAGATTATGTGCACATGAACATGTTTAACATCCACTCCCACAATTGTTCTTATATGGACTGAGACACACCTTTAATTTGTCGAATTAGCATATAAAGATACCAGGTATATCTGAGTGAAATGCAGAGATTGATGTTGAGGATCAATGGCAGGACGTAAGAAAAGAAATTATTCGGACACGGAGATAGATCCAGGCCATTGCGCAATGACGTTTGAATAGTGGAGTTGCAAATAATTTGGACATTGATTGAATGAAAGTGTTTTCGATTTACAAAACAACTTCATCCTTTCTTGGTGCCTGTGTTGCAATGTGAGTGCAGTCGATTACGCTGATTACATTAGGAAAACCAGACATCGCTGCAAATTGCATTTTGATATTGGCCTGTTCCACCGCAGTGTAAGGAAACTTTATATACCTTGGAGTCATCCAGGTGATCCCTTCCCATACTATGGGCATGATATGACTCAGAGAAGATTGTGATATTCCTGACCTGTCTGCAAGCTCTGTTTGGAATGTCCCGGTGGCGAGAAAACCCAAGGTGGTTAGAACTTGGAGATGAACCAGTATTGCATGGGTTCTCTGCATTTTTCTGAGGAGAAGAGGCTCCAGTTCCTCACAGAGGCTGAGGAGAATGGCCCTTGGCAATCTAAAGCAACTTATTAACCATACATCATCATTGGCGAAGAAGTCTGCCTGGTACCTGAACACACGTTCATGCCTGATTATGTTATTCTCGATATCCTCTAAAAGCACTAGCACAGTCATACTGATTGTGAATGCTTTAAGCTTATGCATTGTAAATGAGCCTGTTATATAGGAGTACTCATTAAAAATGTTTGATTACACATGGTGATCTGTGACGTTTTAATTTTTTCGACTGCAATGCCCAATAACAATGTTAATATAATAATGCCAAATTGACAGTCACATAATATCTGACATTGTTCACAGTTTACAGTTAAACCAGTATTTCACATGGACCGATGCATGCACGATGACACTCATCAATGATTGACACAAGACCCATTAACATGCATCACCATTAGTTCCTCTTGGTGTCGCCAATCTGCAAACTACAAATTTTATGCATACGCCACCTCGAGACCATGTGCAGAGGTATGCATGTTTTCCCGGCAAGTATCTTTTCATAAATACCGGTTTATGTATACACACGATTGATACATGTGTCCCAAAGCGTTGTGAAAGTCTCAGTTAGATGGCTGGATCGAGTGTGACATTAGTGCATGGTTGTGTTTTCACAGGGTAATAAATGCAGTCACTTCTTCCAGCTTAAGAACATCTCCTTCTGTGGTTATCATCCGAAGAATAACAAGTGAGTCGGGATGAAAAACGACCTTTAAACCCACGTCCAGCGTCATCATTGAAGATTTAATCTCAAGTTACCCACTGATCTGGGGAAAACAGTTACAACCAGAATCAGAAGGTTTCCATTTTTCAAATGATTATTCAGCTCTCATAGTAGGTACCACTTTTCAAAGCATTGTAAAGAAACAATCATGTCTGTTAGGCAGAGACTTAAGCAGTGTGGTAATGCCACTGTCACAGGGGACTAAGATTCGGTTCCCAGCTTTGGCAAATCGGCAAACTGTTTAAAAACTCCCACTTGCCACGGTGTCATGGAGAAATCCATCTTTGATGGAGTTGTATACAAGAAGGGGCTCTGCATATTTGGTATTATTTAAACCAAGAACACTGGATGAATGATAAAGTACCTGTTTATTTCAGGTATTTTGGATTCATCACAAAGCACCCAGCAGATCAGAGATTTGCCTGTCATGTCTTTGTCTCAGAAGATTCCACGAAACCGCTGGCAGAGTCTATAGGGTGAGTACTGAAACAAATAGTCAGTCTATGTCATTCAAACAGCCACAATAACCCCTTCACACAAATCCTGTTATGAAGACATTTAGGAATCACTTTAAAGACAATGTCATAACAGTGGAAATGTGATTAAAATGAGCTCAGTATGGGTTTGTGTAAGAATAAAAACAGGAAGTTCTTGGACATATTTAAGTGTCATTTCCATCAGTACCACAATTTCACATTCAGTTTCTCTGTCATATGTAAGCTTTAGATCATTCAATGAATAAGTATCAATAATGGCTGCCACAACACTTGGTTATATTGTCCTTTAGATGACTGATCACACTTTGTCCCTGTAAACAGGAGAGCATTCCAGCTTTTCTACAAGGAATTTGTGGAATTCACATGTCCTACAGAAGACATCTATCTGGAGTAGCCCACCCACCCTGCCTTGCTTAATGTCCTTGTACAGTATTGTGAATTATTTCATGTTGCATGATGGATGAAAAGAAGATGTTTAAGAAACAGATTGGGGGAGAAATAGAGGGAGGGAGAGAGAGAGAGAGAGAGAGAGCGAGCGATAGAGAGAATTTGTTTTCTGGCTGATATATTTTCTTGAATAAAAACATGAATCGGTCCAAAAAAAGCCAAGGGATTTGGTAGCGTGTTCATTAATCAAAGAGTTCTTCCAGTCATGTCAACCTCACAGCACAATTTTCAGTGCAAATAAAATTTTAGTTCACTTCATTGAGAGGATATGGAAGAAACTTTGACATATATTTTTGTTATATCAAGCAGCAGGATGAAATACACTATCAATCTCATGGTGCTGTGTCCTGTGTGTTCCAGAAAATGTGGAGAACACATCAGGTCTTTCCTCAATGATGCATCGGCGCTCTTTATCAGCTGGTTTGTGGTGAAATGATAATGTGAGATTATCCGGTAAAATTGGGGAGGTCTTGAAAACCTGTAGTTACACGGGTAGAGAACAAAATATGTGGCAGTTTTCATTTCCCTCACCCAAATGTACTCTTCATCTCCAGCTTTTTTAAACTAATGATCAGGGATGGGCAGCTGCAATCCTTGAGCAGCAGAGGCCCGCAGATTTTAGAATGTGTACCATGTGTGATTACATTCTGTCCAAGGAATGAGTTCAATTAAACAATTACAATCCAGGGAAGTGGTAAAACCAGCACAGCCTGTGCCCTTCCTGGATTGAACTGTTCTATGTTCCAGAAAGAGTTATGGGTGATGGAAGGTTAGGAATATCAATTCAATGAAGTTTGGAGGAAATATAATGCCCTACACCTTGAGCAGAAAAATTAAAGTTCTGATAGAGAAAAGCAAATGAAATCCAACAAGAGGGCACACATTGTCACTTTTTTAGCTTTGAACAGGTCAGACTATGAATTTAAAGGTGATTGGCAGGTGCCCTATACTGTTGGAATTGGGTTACTTAAAAATAAATACATTTGTAAAACAGTGACCTTTTTCACACCCATCAGTGAAGATGTGGAGTTACTGACATGAAATATCAGAACTACTCTGTCCCATTCTATCCTCTGTTATGGACAGTTATTAGAGGAGTTTGGAAAAAGGGATGGGAAATGATAGAATTGTTGTGATGATGGGTCCGTGGCCGTACACCATCATCCCATCCTGGTACAATTGCAGTAGTTCTCGCAGCCAGGGTATATTCTGATGGCGGCGACAATTTGGGGTTAATCTATTTAATCGCCTTCGGCAGTTGTGCGGGACTCACGGTAAAGCAAAACAAACCCGCTTCCCGCAGCATGTCTTTTATCTGTTACAGGGTGCTTTTAGTGAAATGTTACGAGCGGTTTCCGATTCGGAGTCGGTGAGTGCACGCATCGGCTGCGAATCACAGAACAGTTCCTGAATTTACCCACTGTGCATTATATGAATTTGGCGATGAGTTATCAATGTGTATAACAGGATTTTACCTAGGCAACCTTGGTTTCCATATTTTAATTTGGTGGCACATAGCCAAGTAGTAACTGGTTGCTTACCTTCAGTGCATTTGGCAGCATGGAGTCTCCAAAGGGAGCGCGCACCCGACTCCCGCGCTGCTTTAAGCACAGAGAGCGCGCGCACTGAAGTTACCTCGAGGGGGGGAATCTGTTTTCCCGGCAAAGATGGGAATTATATATAGCACATAACGTGATGGGGCTCTTTATTGTTGTATTATTATATTGCCCTACTGTATTTGTGATAGCTGCTGAGATATATGACTGTTAGAATGAAACAGTGAGGCAGTGTGTTATGTTAAATCATGGAAAGCTTTGTCCAGGGGTAAGGATGGTTTTACCTGGGAGTGGCTCCAGCACTCCTAGGGTATAAAAGCCAGTCGTGGTTTCATTGAAGGGGGGCTGTGTATAGACAGGGCATGTTCCTGAGCCCTGCGAGCCTGTTCATGATATACGCTTGACATGAGCTAGTCATCTGGTAGCTGCCCTAAGCTACTGTAAAGTAGTGTTTGCTTTGTTTTGGATTTATAGACTTTTTTTTCCTGTTTTTTTTTTATTGCCACAACGCCACCTGCCTGGGAATGTGTTTTTCTTTTGTGTCTTGTTTTTTTTTTTGTCAGGCCACCACAATAAATTCACCTCGTCGACAGAACAGCAGTGGCTTTGTGTGATCCCTATCACCTCCTTTGGCCGTAAGACCACTCTACTTTGCAACAATTGTGAACTTGGTCTTAACTGACCAATTCATCTTTATACATTTTTTTCACCCTCCTTACACATGAAGTTGTAGCAACGCATGATAGCAACCTTATTACTGCATTCCACAACACTGAAGTATGCCTGAGCAGAGGGCACACAAACAATTGCTGAGCTGTTCAAATTACTTTCATATCCCATCTCCAACCTGAATATCATACATGTCAATTTTTATCAGACATGATTTTTTTCAAGTATAGGCCCACGTATCATGATGACATTTCATTTCCAGTAAGAAAATCAAGGGCTGGCATTTGGCAGCTATTGTGCAGTTTTCAAGTACAAGTAACCACCAACCATTCTATCATGTTCTATGCATATCATATTTCTATGTCTGAAAAGAAATCATTAGCAGCATGTGTAATCACTCTCCGCAAAGTTAAACCATACATTATGAAACTGAAAGGCCATTACAGGCATGTTCATATTTTCATTATTTGCTTGGTAAGTGACCTGAAATTTTGACTGATGTGAGACTTCATGGGTAAAAGTGCATGAAGTCTCACATAATGGCTATGAGGAGAATCCTTGACAGTGTCACTACTCTACATAGAACCAATAAACCTAAATATGACCAGATTGGCTAAGGAAACATCCATAAGAGGGATGAAGAGTCTGTCAGGGAAGCACAAAGTGGACTCTCAGTGTCATTAAGATCTCCAGATCAAAATTATTACCTGTTGTCATAGTCATTCTGGTTACATTGTTTTTATTCATCATAGTACTGAAGTATCACAAGTTATCATAGTACTGATTTTTTTAAACAAAGATGTTTATGAATGAATTATCATCAAGTGTGCCTAAAGCCACAGTGGCACTGAGAATTACCAGCATAAAAACAAAGGTTATTGCTTTATTATTGGAAGTGAACTTTCAACTTGTTGTTCAGTTCTTCCATGGGAAATACATTTATTACTTCTCAATAAGGACTGGAAAAGTGATAATATTTTATGAAGTGTAATTACCAGCAAAGTAAAAATTCTAAGAGAAGTTTACAGTACTTGTAAACCCTATATGAAATGAACATTTTTCATGGAAGTACAGTTTTGCTTCACCATGGTTTTTGAATCTTTTACCACAGTTTACATAGCATTAAATCTGTGCTGTATTGGTTAGCTTGATGGCACAAGTTCTTAACAATTGATGCCCATTGTCAGTAATGCACACTGGAGTGTTGTGGAAGCTTTGGATCTTATACAAGCACAAGGGAGCTTACAGGTATTCTGACCTTCATTGGAACCCTATCCGAACCCTATCAGACTTCACGTTTGACAATGTAACTGAAATTACTCCAGAGGTCAGTCGTCAACACAACCATGCTGTAGCATGTTGTAGCCCAACCAGGGCACAGAGTGGCAGATTTTGCAACAAGTTAGATTTTTCTGCTGGTTCTGACTTTGCTTGGCAACAGGATCAACTGGAATTCTGCAATATGTGCCCTGTCACCCAGTCAGAGGTCTTGGATGGAGTTTTTAATGTTCTCTGTCTGGAAAGGATCTTCATTTGTTTCCATGTTTTGTCTTAGACCTTACTGTATGTAACCTAGTGCAACCTTTACAAACTGGTGATCAGTTGACTAGCTGTTAGCAATATTTTATGAATATTTTGTAACTCAAAAGTGGGGAAAAAAAAGTTCCTTTGCTGCAGTTAAAAGCATGATGATGCCTAATTATTTTTTTGAAGAAAAACTGATTGGGACTAACGAGAGAAATGTACTTAATGTATGTAATTTCAATATTACACTGTACCAGTTCATACTGTAATGTGTGGTCTTATTTCATATTTTTTTTATCTAATTTTACTTTTTTTTTTTTTTTTTTTTTTGAAAATTCACAACAGCAATTTATGTGTCCTGTCCTTTTTTATAGAGCAGATTGCTGTAACCAGTTTGAATGGTACAAGTATCACACATATTTTTTCACTATTTGATCTGTCATTGCTGTTGAGACTTCATTATTGCATTGCATCCAATTGCTTACGGAGATACATGTGAGTGTAAATCTATTCATTCCATTATTAACACATGAAGTATGTATTTACTTTGTATGCCACAGTATTTGCAAGTATTTTTGAGTCTTCATACAATCATGAAAAATAATTGACTTTATCTGTATACTTTATCAAAAGGAGCCCTTGTAAAACATTTACGATGTATCACATTACAGCTGTGCTGTATCATAAAACTTAAAATGAAAACCAAAAGGAGAGTCAACAAACTGGGCATACCTCAAAGTGCTAAAATTGAGACCTCCTAACCATAGAACTATCACACATGCAGTGATTTTCAGTAGCTTCATAATGATTATTCATTTTTGGCACGGATGTTGCATAATGCTCAACTGTTATGTTGGGCACATCAGGATTGGGAATAGAACCTTTTCAAGGAATGGGAACAAAAACTGGAACATGAAATTATCCTTGCAGCAGATCCAAAAAATGGAACTAAATGAATTTTCAAACAAACACTTGTTTAAAGGTTTTGTTGGCATAGAATTATTCCACAACAGATATCTCTGATATTGCTATCTAGATAGTTCATTGTCACAGCTTGCAAGTTTCTGTCAAGTTTTTTCCTACTAGGTTTGAGATTATTTTTAACTGCACATAAGCCAGAAGCACAATTTTGAAACATAACTGAACATGAAACGTGGGGTACCTTGCTTATTTAAAAAGGTGAAAGCAGACATAATCTATAACAGAGAGGTTCCCCCACTGCAACTGAAAACAGGCAGAAACTATAGCTTATGCGTGACCACTTTAACCTACTGCAGACATGCAATGGAAGAGTTTTAGGAAATACGCCATCGGACAATGAAACTGACATCTGTTGCTCTGCGTCCAGTTATATTGGAAATAAGCTCACTGACCAAACAAAATCCTCTCTGGTTTTAGAAGGACAGGAGCAGGGGAAGAAAGCTGGCTAACAAGTTAGCTAACTTTATTTCTGTGATCCAAGTAATGATAGGCAATGTGATGAGGAGTTGTTCACTTATTCAGCAACAATACCTATACAGCAATGCACACATTCATTCAGGGCTTTGGCATCAACACCACTGTAAAGGAATCCTAAATACATTTATGAAATATCACCAGACAGCCAAGAAGCCAACATTATAACATTTGCTAGCTGATTTGGAATGAAATTCGAGACATGGGAAAATGGCTTATAAAATTAAAAATGTATTTGTGAATATTTATTTTATTTGAGTCATATCTCAAAATAGGATACATTTTCTCACCACTACCTAGCAAGTGTGTGTGAATTTTTCCCTCACATGTAGGTGGGTGAGAACTAGAGGAGTTTTCTCAGAGTGGGCATATCTTCGAAGTCCCCTTACACACCTAATTGTACTAATGGTGCAGCATTCTGGGATATCTCATGACAATCTGGAAATTTTGCTTTATATCAACCTTCAAGTGATTTGAAATCACCATTTCAATCTTAAAAAAATTAAATTATCTTTTGACTTTGATCAAGCCATCCTCTGGTCTCGATCAATGGTCCTCCAGGCAGCACAGTTGCCCATGACACTCTTTGACACTGTCAAGCCCTGTGTCCTTCTTTAGTTGGTCAATGTAGTTGTATGCTGGTCTCCCTTGTCCTCTGCTTCCATGGGTAGGGATCCAGAACAAGAGGTCACTCACTACTTTGTCTTTGCTGCAAAAGCAGTGTCCTGTGAACCTCATCCTTCTCCAGCTGATCGTGTCAGTGAAATGTGGTAGCTCACAATAGAGGTCTTCATTTGAGATGTTCTGCATAATATCTACTCTAATGTTGAGTACTGTTCTTAGAAGCCCTGGTATAGCAGCCATCTAGTCTGTTGGCTGCAGCAGCCATGATAGTCCATGACTCACAGCCATAGAGCAAGACACTCTCAACCGTGGCCTTAAAGAGGTGGATCTTGAGGTCCCTTCTCATTTTAGACTTCCAGACTTTGTTCATCTTCCTTAATGCTTGCCAAGCTTGGACCTTCCTGATGGATATGTCCTTGTCAGTGCTTTCTACATGGCCATCCAGATATTTGTAGTCATGAACATCCTCGAAATCTTTCTCTTCTAGTGGGACGATCCTTTTTGCATTCTTCTGATTGTAAGACATAAACTTTGTCTTCTTGGCATTCAAGGAGAGTCCTATATCACCAGTCGCTAGCTCTGTTCTGCGTAGGAGTTCTTGTGCTTGCTTGATCTCATTTGAAGCTAGGACAATATCGTCGGTGAAATCCATGTCAGTCAACATTTTAGGGCCATGATGCCTGCTTTCCTTCTGTTACACCCACCAGGCTCATTTGGTGAGGCAACATGAATGGGAGACCACGTGTGGATAATTTATAAAGAAAGTAGTTTATTAAAGTAAAGAAGAATACTCAAAAAGATAAAATAGCATGAAGATAAATGTAGCGGTAAGACACAAAAATGTAAAGCAAAAACAAAGTAAACATCCAATGCATGCTTGAAGGGAGAGAGGGAACACCACACATCACCCAGGTAGCCCTTTTATGGTCCCAGCAGGCCAATCAGGTAAACTACCTGCACCTGCCAGACAGACAAAAGCCAGGAAGGACAGGGAAAAAATGGGCAGGGCTGTAACACTTCTTTCCATCATGAATCCTAGCTCTTCCTCAATACCCTGTGGCCTTTCTTAGTGCATAGTCAAGAACTAAGACAAAGAAATATGGCGCTAGTGTATCTCCCTAAAGGGCTCCGGCAGTAATGCTGAAGAGATCAGTCGGACCATCAGGTGTGACAACCTTAGCCTTTGTTCCCCTGTATATAACTGCTATGGCTTTAACGATCTTAGAGGGTAGACCATATGCTTTCAGTATCTTTATCATCTTCTGACGATTTACAAAGTCGAAGGCTTTGCTGAAGTTGATAAAGATCAATACAGCAGGGAGCCTGAACTCTTTGACTCCTTCAGTCAATTGCCAAAGTGCAAGGATGTGATTCACTGTTGCTCTTCCTGCCCTGAAGCCATTCTGGTTAACCCTCAAGTGCTTGCCAAGTATTGGTCTGATTCTATTGAGAATGAGCTTATTGAATAGCTTTGCCACCAGTGGAGTAAGGCTTATCCCCCTGTAGTTGCCTGGGTCACTGAGATCACCTGATTTGGGTACAGGGATAATGTTGGATATTTTCCAGAGATCTGGAATGTCACCATTTAAAGCCTTATTGCAGAAGTGGAGGAGAATCTCATCCAAGTCACATCTTTTTGTGACCTCTGGGGGAATGCCATCCTCACCACAACTTTTACCTTGATGCTTGATTTGACCCTCTGTATCTCTTCTATGGTGAGAGGCTCATCACTTAATCCTATAACATCAAGGACTTGATCTATGCCTTCCCCAGCTTCATCGGTACCTTCCTGGATGTTTCCACCTTCATCACCTCCAAGAGATTTGTTGAAATGGTTGTACCAATTTTTCAATCTTTCTTCAGCACTATTTCCCCAAATAAGATAAGACTTTATTAATCCTGAAGGAAATTATAGTGCCAGATTGCTTACTTACAGTATCAGAAACAATGCAACAATGAAGATATAAATAAAATAAGAATAAATATAAATAGAATAAAGAATAAAAATAAAATAAAATAAAATAGTAGGCAAGCAATACAATAAATAGAAAACAAGAGGGTAAAAGAATATATAAATAAGTAAGACACAGTGTAATGACAAAATGTAATGTAAATACAGAATGAAATATTCAAGTGCCAGGTAGGGTATTGCACAACCATTAGGTGTATATAAGTATTGCACAACTATTAAGTGTTTTACTAATATTGCCTCGCATATTGCACTTTATATGTTTCTATTGAGGTATTTATATTGCATGAGGTAGATGTTGATGGAGATGTACATATTGCACAAGAAAGATGCTGATATGAACATATACATATTGAACATATTGGTGAACAGTTGGGGAACGGTTATGGTAGCATGTACTGTCCAGTTTTCATTGGTTCAGCTGTTCCCCCTGCAGAAGAGGGAGGAGTTGTACAGTTCGATGGCCACAGGTAGAAATGACTTCCTGTGGTGTTCCGTAGTGCATCTCCGTGGTCACTAGCTCCTTCGACTTTCTGATGTTGAGTTCCAGGTGATTCTGCTCACACCACCTCACAAAGCTGTCCACCACCCGTCTGTACTTGGCTTCCTGTTCCCCGCTGATACAGCCCACAATGGCAGAGTCGTACGAGAACTTCTGCAAATGGCAGGACTGTGAGCTGTATCTAAAGTCTGATGTGTAGAGGGTGAACAGGAATGGAGAAAGGACGGTCCCCTGTGGTGCCCCCGTGCTGCTCATGATTGTGTCAGACGCGCATCCCTCCAGCCTCACAAACTGTGGCCAACCCATGAGGTAGTTGGTAATCCAGGCCACTAGCTGGGCATCCACCTGTTCGAGAGTTTATCTCTGAGCAGGGCAGGTTGTATGGTGTTAAAAGCACTGGAGAGGTCGAAAAACATGACCCTCACAGTGCTGCCTGCCTCGTCCAGGTGGGTGTAGGCCCTGTGCAGCAGAAAGATGATGGCATCATCCACAGCCATGCGTGACCGGTAGGCAAATTGCAGGGGGAGGGAGGTGGGGATGGATGGTCCGGAGTACAGGGAGTCATTGAGAGGAGATGCGGGGGTGGAGCAGATGAAGCAGGTTGAGGGGTGGAGCTGCAGGATTGGCCCGGGGGGTGGGCAGAAGCCTCATCATCAAACCTGTTAAAAACAGATTTAACTCATTGGCCTCATCCACACCACCTTCTATACCATGGACAGTCACATTTCCCTAGCCAGTGATGGCTTTCATGCCACTCCACACCTCCCTGGTTTTCTTTTGTTGGAGCTTGCGCTTCAGCCTCCTTCTGTAGCACTCCTTGCCCTCCTTGATCTTTTCCCTCAATTCTATCCGCACCTTCCTCATCTCCTCCCTGTCTCCGCTCCTGAATGCTGCCTTCTTCCTGTTCAGCACTGCCTTGATGTCCTTGGTCACCCAGGGTTTGTAGTTGGGGAAGTATTTCAGTCTTTGTGGGGACCATGTTATCAACACAGAAGTTGATTTAGTCCGTTATGCAGTCTGTGAGTTAATCTATGTCCTCCCCATGTGAATCACAGAGCACACCCCAGTCTGTCTCCTCAAAGCAGCTCTGTAGAGTCTCAACAGCTTCCTGTGACCATCTCTGTACAGTCCTGGTGGTCACTGGTTGCCGCTGGACAGCAGGTTTGTATGTCAGCTTAAGGTAGACCAAGTTATGGTCCAATTGACCAAGGGGAGGGAGAGCTATGGAGCTTTATGCTTCCTTGACATTCGCATACAGCAGGTCCAATGTCTTAAATGTCTGTTTAAAGGTGGGCAGGGTTGTTTCACCTTGGAAACAACCCTGCCCACCTTTAAACAGACATTTAAGCTATGAAGGCACTGGTGTGCTGCATCTGTAGTCTCGCAATAGTAGAGCCCATGACGTCAGCAGCCCGCGCCGCATTAGCCACGGGAGGGATGTAAACACCAACAACAATGGCCTGTGAAAACCCTCTAGGCATGTAATATGGACACAGACTTACAGCAAGCAGTTCAATGTCCGGGCTACACACACAATCTTTAACCGTGGTGTGTCCAGGGTTGCACCATCTGTTCTTTACATAGGGTGTGATTCCCCCTACTTTCCTTTTACTACCCCTCCTTTCCTTTTACCATTCCTGTCTGCTCGCACCAGCTGAAAGCTGGTCAAACTCATTATGGAGTCCAGTATGTTGTCGTGCAGCCATGTTTCCATGAAACACATAACACAGCCTTCACGAAAAACACACTCTCCCTCTTCTTTTCTCCTTAGTGATGTTAACTCATCCATCTTATTTGCCAGAGATCTCACGTTTCCCACGATGACAGATGGAAGATATGGCCTGTACCGTCACTTCCTTAGCCATCGTCTCCTCCCAGCTCTACAGCCTCGATATTTCCTCTTTAGCTCCCCGGGGATTTCATGCCTACAGCCTCTCACACCGCTCTGTTGGAGGCTCATCAGCTGGTCCCTGGTGTAAATGAAAGGTCCCTTGTTTGCCTCCGCCATGCCAGTGATATGGCGTGATGAAAGTAATCCAATAAGAAACCGTGTTAAAAAAGTAAGAATGTGTGTGAGGCCATGTCGTTCATCTGACGCAGTGATAACTACAGAATAATAATCCAAAATAACTAAAAGTAGTAATTAAAAATAAATAAAAAGCAAAAAGCACACAAAAAGCAAGGAGCAACTCCGGCAGGCAACCACCCAAGGAGGCAAATTTAGCAGTTCTTCATAGTCTTTCTTCCTGTGAACTCAGTAATGAGTCTCCAACATTTTCAATGCTTGGAAGTGGCGTGGGCATTCTCAATATTCTCTGTCTTCCTCTCGAGATTTTCTTCCATCACTTCTCTATACATAGCTTTCATTTTCACCTTGACCTGCTTGTAACTTCACTTGGATTCCTCTGAGGCTTGACTAATATGTTCTTTGTACCTTCTTTCTGTGCCTTCTCTTGCTCTAATAACTCCTGGATCTGTGGCATAATTACTCTTCCGCATTTTTTTCTTCTTGGGTATAATTTGTTCTGCTACTTCCCTGTTAACCTCTGGAAATCTTTCACACTTAATGGAGATGTCCTCTCCTTCATCTTTCAGTAAATCAAACCTGTTCTTAACTTCTACTGTTACTCTTCCTGCAGGTCTCTCCTCTAAGAGCATTCCAGTCAAAGGGAATGGTCTTCTTATGGGTCTTGGCTTTCCTTAAGCTAAGTTTGACTCTAGCAGATACCAGTCTGTGATCAGACCAGAAGGTGGCAAAGCAGCTGTAGGCTTCCACATTCTTCACATTCATTGTAGAGATAATGACATGTTCTTCACAGTTCAAGAATCTTCGTGTTGACCTTCCACCAGAATCAAACTTGCCCCTTCCTTGCAGCTTTGTGGACAAGTCCTCACAGACTCATGGAGCAGAGCTGACATCAGTAGACACGTCGTTATTAGGGACTTTAATCCTAGTGTTATACTTTGGACATTCATCATTGATTTACAAGGCCAGATACGCTCCAAGGCGAGCCATCCCATCTGCAAGACGCAGCACTCTCCTCACTGGAGCGGTGCTCCCCAACCATTGTCCTGTTTAGGATCAACTGCCTGGCAAACATGTCATCTGATTCCGGGTAGCTCAGACAGGAGGCCACAACAGACAGCAGAAACTTCCTGTAGCCTGAAGTTTTCCTATTTTAACCCTTACTAGATGGGCCCTATAGGTGGGGATTGAGGTTATTACTGGCCAGGACATGTTCCACTCGCTGGTGGGCCTGCACCAGGGAACTAACGGAGCCTCAATTCTTCTGAGCCAGAGCCTCGTCAGCCTCCCCCTCCTGGCGGAATTACCATTCTTAACCAGGAGGAGGTGAGGTTGACTTGAGATGGAGAGGCAAACCTAGGGGGGCTACCACGGTCACCACACTGCCTTAGCAGCCTAGGCCCTCTTGATCCTCACTGCCTGAACAGCAGTTCAATATTCAGAATCAAGTGTGTTGCGCTTCACGTCCCCTTAAAGAATTATCTAAGAAGTCTGAATGTAATTCCAAAGGCTGAGGTTGCAGCTGCAGTGGAAAGAGGAAATGTTCTCACTTTAAAAATATACTAAATATACTATAAATACACTAAATAGTTTATTGCAATGTCCCATACATTATACTCAGACATACCTATATATTCCCACATATTATATTCACCACCCACCCAACTATTTGATACCGTGGACAAAGAACAATTTAATTTGTATTTAAACAACACAACCAAGACATAACCAAATACTGTCACGTCATGCCTCTTTTCATGCCTCTCACACTAGTTTGGCTACCTGTTATGACTGGGATAAAATTCAAAACTCTGGTGCTATGTTATGGAGCAGTAATAGCAACAGCACCCTCATGCATGCAATCTGTGCACTATGGGGCGTATTCTCCCATGCGCGTAAGTGAAAAGAAGTGGCAGCTATGCACTTTTCAGCCTACACATATTCTCCCCTTGACTTAAGTCTATGATTTGCGCGCTATGAAGGCAGTTACGTGCTTCGGGCAGAGCAACCCCAAAATCTGGGTGTTTCTTATGTAAACACCATTTACGCGTATTCTGCCCTTGACTTACGTGCTTTTCAGCTATGCGCTTCTGAGGGCTGTAGTCAAGCACCACTACATGGCAAAACACTATATTGCCTTTTAAAAGTTGGCGGTAGGCCTTCTTTTAACATTATCATACATGTAAAAATAAAGTTCAAAATTTACGATATTTGTGTGTCATTATTTTTAAACTACAATAACATTTCTTGTAACCCTATATTACATTGTTAAACAGAAAAAAAACATTTTACATTACATGGTGTTGTGAACAAGCCTGGTAAATAATTAGTTCAATTAGAATAAAACAGAAATATCATTAAAATGAGTATAAACAGCAGAGCATTACCCATTCATTAATCAAAGTAGCTAATAGAGAGTACTATGGAAGAGTCATGATGAGTGATTACTAATGAATTTTTAATAATAGGCTACTCAGCTATTATGAGTGTCATTAATGCTTACACGTGAGCTCTCATGAGGGCTAGTCTCATGTCTTTCCGTTAGTTACATTCATTCAAATCAATAAGACAAAATAAAACTGACTACTGCTGACTGCTGAAGAAGAAGTATTTTAGCTGCTTAAAACCATTAAAATGTTAAAACACAATACTAACTAGCGATTGACATACAAGCTAACCACCATGCTTAGCTACGATCAGAAAACCCAAATTAACATCATAATGAACGGCGAACAAGTTCACATAGAGCTAGTTTACACACTAACATTACACCAAAAACATACTGTCAATGACTGCTACCATAGTGGTTACCTGTGCACCCTTTTTAGATATGACTGGAAGCCATTGCTTTGTAAAATACGTTCATATGACCAAGTTTGAATCACTACACAACTACACAGAATAAAATAGTGAAAAGTGCGGGGGCCATCTTGTCTCATTGACTTCCATTACAACTTGCTAACAGTGCTCTAGCCCCGTTTATTTGAATAGCGCAATGTAAACTTTTGTTCATTCAACGTATTTAAATCACTTTCTTCTTTTTTTCACCAAAATCAATGGTTAACATGTTTGATATATTCATAAACCATTACACAAGAATGTTTATTCACCAACCTGTTAGAAACAGGGGGGAAGAGAGAAATAACGAGGAAGGAGAGAGTTTGCTGTGTTCTTCAGTTCTGCTCGTCAGCATCCGAAGCAAGATAGCAGCTTTCTACACTACCTAGCGCAAACTCCCTCTCAGACAGCTCCCCCCTGAGGTGAAAACTAGAGCAGCATTCATTTGAAAGTATTGGTAGACTAAAAATCAAACACAACAATATTCAAGAAAATAAAAAGTAATTTAATTCAGTGAATCACAAAATTGTGACCATACATTTAGTGGGCGTCTCACACACACAAGATCATGACGCATGCCTGTCTGTTATTTTTAAATATAATTGTTGATAAACTGTTGGGGTTGCCTCTGTGATTTTAAATACGATTGTTAATAAAATGTATACATTTTTTGTGGAATCACATCTCTGGTCTCTTAAGTGTGTTTCGAACCTGTGTGATCTTTTTGGGCCCAAAGTGGTTAAACTTTTTTAATTTCCTTCGGGTGAAATTCCCCTAGACACTACGAAACCCCTCCTCTCTCCTCCCACAATCTGGCAGCCCCAACATTTATCGAAAATTCTATTTAAAATCACAGACAAACAACCAACAATTGATAGGGTGCTACACTGCTAACAACTTCAGCAGACACAGAAAACATTAACATACAGACAGGACACAGCAACAAGGTAGCTGCACATAAAATATTGCACAGTGCCCTATAGGCCGAGTAGCCTACTAATGAAAGCAGAGGAAGCCAGGAGCAGGGCTGGGGCTTACCGCAGCAGAAGGGACTAGCTGAAGGGGAAGGGTCCTGATACTACACACCACACGTGACTACACACCACAATCCAAATAACACCCTGAGTGCTCCACAGTAAAGGACCAGTGAAGGGACTCCACCACCTGGGAAGACAGCCTGCCACCCGCTTAGGCCCAACAGCTCCTGCCCAGCAAAAGAGAAGGGAGAAGGCAACAGGGGAACAACAGTTAGCAAAATCATAGTGTGTGTGTGATTTTGTGTAAGACAGAGGCCACTTATCTGTTCAAGCCAGGATGAACACCGGCGTTGCCTTCTAGCCGCCCTAGCACGCACACTGTAAATGTTTCAGATATCATTCAGTTATCGTTTCTTGAGGTGTTTCTAACTAATACGCACTTTGTTAAAATGAGCGACTGAAGATAGTAAATTGAATATTTGTTGTTAGTGATACCTAAATCGGTTTTCTGTTAAAACATATGGGTAAAACATGTAGCATAAACATTTTCTAGTTCATACATTTCAGTGGTCTGTAATCATTGCAGAGCTTAATGTCAAGTGGTGTATACTACTTTTGGATTACACTAGATATGAATAATAGTGTTTCAACCAGTTGCATACTGTGGGGAAAAATGTATTTTAATTACTAAAGATGTTTATTGAATATAAAAGTCAATGGAAATGTGTTTATCACCAAGATAGTGACTGACCAGAGTGAATGTGTGCTTTCTTGAAATGTTGAAAATATTTAGTTAAGTGATGAAGTCTAGTGAACTTAGGCAAGGGACTGAACGAAACATAAAGAGCTGAAATGCATAGGACCAGAGATATGAATGTTTACATGGTTTTGAGTTGTTTAATAAAACCAGAGAAGCAATCTGGAGGGAAACGAAACGCACCGTGTTTTCATTGCTCCTGTTTTACCTGCTTGATACAGGTTACATTTTTGTTACGGTGGCACCCAACAGTGGGACCCGTAACAAAAACAAAAATAAACTCAGGAGGGGAAGATAAAGCGGCCAGCAATGGCTTAGCCACATACACACCAGGCAGAGAATCACTGGCTGAAAATACCATCACAAAAACTAATAATACAAAACAACGATACAGGCCTCTTAAATAATCAACAATAAAGAAAATTATACCAACAAAATCAATGTAGAGACAAAATAGCAAAATCAACACAGAGACAAAACAGCAAAATCAACATAGAGACAAAACAGCAGCGCCACTGGGGAGAGGAAGCAGTGATTGTGGAAAAGACCGTCCACTGTCGTGCACAGCCGGGACTACGAATGCCAGGGAGCAGAGGCACAGCTTCCCAAACAGCGAGGGGGAGACAACTGCAAAGGTGCGGCTCAATCACTATCGACAGTAGACCAAGGGAGAGAGAGCTATGTTAGCTAAAAGCAAAATGGGAACCGAATGAAGTTGAAAAAATAAAATGAGCCAGCCTACCTTGAACAAAAGCAAAGCTGCCTTAAGCAGATGCTCAAAGCAGACAATACTACTCTGTATCCACAGCAGAGATGAGCCAACTACGCTACAAAGCAAAGAAGAGGGGGCAGATGTAACTCCAGTGACTCATGCTATGAACATACCGTACAGGAAAGGAAAACGGTAAGAGTGCATACCTTAAAGTTGTTGGAAAAACAAATGGCAAAGAAACACGGCGACTCAACCAGCCAAGCCAAACTGTAGACATGCCACCAACATGGGAGCCAAGTTCCCAGGAAGAGGGGGGAAGTGGGAACAGATGCACATCCAGGAAGCAGTCACCTACCTAGATATAACGCTGAAAAGGGACCACCCAGTAATTAAGGTGCCCATGAATCAGCACATTCCACACAGGGACAATTAGTAAATCCAGCACGGAGACAATTAAGTGAGCAGAGAGAGGAGGAAAACCTAATCTGCTACAGTAAGAGCAGAGAAATTCTCAGCTCATGTGGTGACTGTCTGTCTTCACCAGACCGGATTTTCCCCAGAATAAGTTCCAGTTGTGAATAAAGCCCACATTTCCCATACAAAAAAAAATGTATAGTTCATATACAGCAACCATATATCTTCTATATCTGTGTTTCATATAAATCCAATACATGTCCTATACAAATTCCAATTATGGCCACTTTCTTACTAAAAATCACACATACAACTTATAGGGGATTTTTGGGTCATATGTGAATACTGTAAAAAGTCTTACATGAGTTTTACATGACAAGAGTATGCAATCGTATATGGTTTTATTAGAAAATCATGGAAAAACTATTAAAGTCCTATACAAATCATTTAAAGTTCTTATACTGAATCATATGGTAGCCAAATTAAAGTCATATACGATTTCTTGTCATTTCATGTCATTTGTTTATAGGTATCTTGTACAGTTTTCATATGCTTCTCATAGGGAAATTGTGTGTCTGCTCTTCAAGCTTTATATGTTTCCAATCTAATTCCTCATATTGCAGCAACAGTATTACTATATCTCTACATATACTTATCATATATGATTTCAGTCATATATATGATTTTCATGACTTGCACAAATTTGTGATGGAAACACTTTTATCTGAACACAATCAAAGTGATACTCAATCACATTCCAACTTCATGGCAAACTGAACTTTGCTCAGGAAAATGCAAAACACACACAAAAAACAACAAAAATACCTTCAACAAATCAGTCATGGCCATCAATCATCGAAGAGCATTAAGGTTTCTGGATTTTTCTGTTTTCTTCTTCCCTCTAATCTCAGTTAGTTTGGCATTGATGGCTGCACCGATGCTGGAGGGCACCACATGAGGCCACTTTTGCAATGTTGCTTCTGTGAGACAATAAATGAATAAAAGGCAAAACACTGCTCTTGTTAGGAACCAAGGTGACCCACAATTAATGACTATATATCAAGTTAGACAAATCAACAGCAGCATGGAGGTGGTGGTGGTCTAGTGGTTAGGGATCTGGGCTTCAAAATGGAACCCCAGAAGGTTGTGAGTTTGATCCAAGGGATTGCCACTACTGTGCCCCTGAATAAGACACTTAACCCAAAATTACTCTAGGGTTACAGTTCTTGTTGACTGTAAAACTGCTGTGGATAGGGTCAACTAAATAACTGATAATAATAATAATAATAATACCCCATAGTGCAGTAATATAATATGGGTCAAAGACACTATGTAATTACAATACTTTGAACTGATTTGAAACTTACTATAGATAGCATCCACTTACATTTTGTCAAGAGCCTGGCGGCGTGGTCCAGAATCCCTGGATGTTCCTCGAAGATTGCTCACAAGGAGCACATCCATTGGGAACACTGCCGTCAGGAGTGTTCTCACAAAACAGGAGGCTGAGTTCGCATTCTGGGCCACAGCCCAAGCCAGTCTGTCAACATATATCTTAGATCCAGGAAAAATTTCCACCTGTTTTCAGAAGAGTACAAACACAATTTATTATGCAGTGTTGCCAAGGGCTGGAATACTTTTATGTAAATATTGATTACCAAATGGTTCATTGAAAAGTGCAGTCTTTATTGTCTAGATAAACTAGTAGACTACCTGTTCTGTTTTTGGTGAAGAGGGCTGTGTCATACACTGTGGCGAAACCTGTCCACCTTCCAAGTCAGAGCTGACTGTCGACGATGATGAACACTGAGACTTCTGGGCACTCTTCAATTCATTGATCAGATCTGGTAGCTCTAACGACAAAAATAAAACAAAATAAGATATGATAAAGCAACCTCTCATACCCAACTATACTCAACTACCTCCCATGTGTACATATGGTCATACAAGCTAATGTATTCAATGTCAGTGATGAGTGTTACAAGTTAAGTTTCAAGTTTCTTGTCATATACTTGATAATAATGATTACTAGTGATTACATTCTTAGTGCCAGAGCCATCTTAACTTTACCTACCAAGTTAATAATAACATTGAAACAGAATGGTAGTTCAACAACAATTTAAAATTCTGAAATACAAAGACAGTAAAAACAATGTAAACCACTAAACAGTGTGATGGCTGGTTGCATGATTCACCACAATAGTAAATTATCTGTAATACTTGCCTCTAATGAGCATTGTTCTTAATTTTTCTACTTGCACTGAATAGGATGCTATGTGAGAGACCCTGAAATGTGCGTGATACTGTAGTATTTATTATGTCACTCAGTCCTTAAGTATATAGTGTGTGATTATATGCATGAAATTCATTCAATGACAGTGGATTACAACCAGTCTTACCAGTTCATTCTCAGCATCAGGTTGATCTGAATCGGTATATCTTGATGGTGGGACTGAGGCCCTTTTCTTTGGTAGTGGCTCATCCCTCTCATCAGACTCCAACCGCAGGAATTCCTTAATCTTAGCATTAGTATGAAATCGATTATCTGAAAAATAGTTCAAAGCGGAAGAAGAGATCAGTTTAAGGCACTTTATAGTAAAGAAAACAATATTTTAAATTTTGTGCACTTACCTTGTGCATATTATTGTGCAATAGTAGTTACACAACTGCCATAACAACTTCACACATCACAACAGCTTCACATTACTTATTGAACCTGACACTGTAAAAACAAAATGCATGAGACAGGTCTGCTTACTGCTCACAAACTTGATGGAGGCTCTGTACACTGGCCAGCCATGTTTTGGTTTTTTGCCTTTCTGCCATTCCACAGCAGCTGAATAGTCATTGTGCGGGTATCCATCTTCATCCATCTTGGTGTCATCATATGATCGTATGGCATCGGTTTTCACCTCACTATACATCCCAGCATCCTCCCCATTGGACCATTGGACCACTGCAAACTTTCTCATCATATCTTGGGAATTAAAAGAGTGTGGCTTTTAGTCAGTTTATATTATGGCATTTAAGATTTCACATGGGAAGTCCACATTTTGGTGTCTTGTGAGTCCGAGTGTGGGGAGTTGCTGTATATTGCCACTATAATAGATTAACATAGTATGAAGGCATGGTAATGCTTTGGGGTGGTAGGAGTATTACATGGGTACAATGTAATGCAATGCAATATAGATGTCAGTACTCCGCCCCCCTAGCTGTGTGTTTGTGTTCTTCCCCTGTCCATGTGCTTTTGTTTTCCTTGTGTTCTAGCCCTGCCCCGTTCCCCGCCCGGTCCCCACCTGCCTCGTTACTTCATCGCCGCCACCTGCCTGCTAGCTCACCTGTTCCCCATCGCCTCATGTGCTCTGCCCTTTATATGCCCTGCCTGTTCCTGTCTCGTTGCTAGTTCGTTACAGTGTGTTCTACCTGTCTCATTCCCGCGTCTTGTTTCCTGCTCGTTGATTTTTCCGTGTATTCCGACTTTCGTTTGTGCCCCGACCTGATTCTTGCCTGCCGCTTTGTCCTGTTTGCCTGAGATCTGCCCGTCTGGTTTTCGACCCTGCCTGCACCTGTTCCTGACCCTGGTTTTGCCCCTACGGACTTCCTGGAATCGACCCTGCCTGTTTCTGGTTACGATCTTGCCTGCCGTTAATAAACCCCATTTGGGATCAAAGCTCCGTGGTCTGCGGCTGAGTCCTTGTCCGTACCTGACAATAGAAGTGTAATACTGCTGTCATAATGCTAGTTCAGCTAAACTTGGAAAGCTGAGCTGCATGTCAGCTGAAGTTAGCTGCAAAACTCATGGCAGATCAGTACAACAAATGATATTTTAAAAATGAAAGTAATACCTGTATAATACCAATACATCATGAAGCCAATAAATAAATAAATAAATAACCCAACTAATGTTAGTTAAGTACACCAAGAAACGGATGTATGTCGTTACAAAGTCGTTGCAGATAACGGACCAGCTGTGGACACACTGTGCTGACCCTGAGCTGGCCCATGTGTGACCCAGTTCTGGCAAACCAGATCTGGGCCACAAAAGGGCCGTCATTCTTTGCGGTATGTCAGCCAAGTGTAAGTGCATGTTGTGGGCCAGAACTGGGCCAGACCAATTTTGCTATGTACTGGGCCACATACAGCATGTGTGGTACATGGCCATGTAATGACCTCACATGCTGTATGTGGCCCAGATTAAAAATGCCTCAACAACTGTGGTACAATTATACAAATAACTTTTATTTGGAATTTGAACCAAACACAGCATTAAACTGTTGACACTGAAATATGACATATATAGAACATAGTGCAGAAGACAAAAATGCATTATCCTTTGTGTGTTTGTCCTTTCTTCAAATTTCAAACAGCAGCATTAAACATTGTGAACAACTGTAAACAAGAGTCAATTCATTACAGATTAAACCTCCTTCTGCTTTCTTTTCATTCGTTCGCTCCTTCTGCCATTCCTATCAGGTGCATTTTGAAGCCACTTAGTAATCCTGGACTCGACTTCTTGGTCCGTGGCATCAGAAGTTAGGCGATTACGTCGCACAGCCGCTAACACACACCCAAACACACACACACACACAAATGAATTACTAACATCACTAATGCCACAAAGCTCTTGATCAACAATCTTTTGAACCACCTGCATAACCCTCTACTACTAATTTTAAAGATTAATATTGTAGTATTTTGTTTTACACTTTGCTATATGTTGGAAAAAAAACAGTTTTCTTTTTGTTGCCTCAGAACAGTGTTGTGCAAAGACAGGTACTTTCCAGAGTAGTATCATGCTCTGTGCAAGATATCATCGCTGTCAGGTGGAAACACTGTATGACCAAAAACCGTTACTTTTCAGGAAATGGAAAAAAGAACCTGTGTTCCAATGGATACAAAGTAGTTATAGGGGGAGGGGTCCTTTACAGCTAACTAGAGTTCTGCTGTGGAGGGGTAGGGGCGGGGGTGTACAGCTTTTGGAGTGAGGATTTTGAAGCATTTTGTGAAAGCTTTGCCTTTATTGTCACTTACAAAATGTTTGTTTGTGTGTTGTGATAGGAGTGAGTCTGACTCAGACAAGGCGTGGGAGCCATCTTTGGAAACTAAAAGACCCCGGCATTCTTCCCCCACCCCCCCGGGTCAACACTTCTCACCTCCACCTCACCTCCCACTCAATGTGGCATTGTGCCTGGTGCCCCAGCGCAACTGTTTCAGGTTGTGGCATGAAACTGGACATCAAAACGTTAGTAAATGAGACAATGCTCTATATGGCAAAAAGAATATGTAATAATATATTGAATTCAATAAAAGTGAAAATTTCATCTCTTGGCTCCTGTTTCCTGTTTGGGAAGGCCAAAGAGAACACTTGGAGAGGTGAAACACTCAAGTAAGGTAAGAAATCTGGGGGAAAATGCATTACATGATGTTGCCATTTAGTGCAGATAATACATATAAATGTTTTTGTGCAATATAGTTGTTTTTGTATATGTTTTTCTTTATGGAGGAGTAAAAGGACACTTGGAGAGTGTGCCCCCCCCCCATATTTGCAGTGCAGTAGCATCAGATTGGAATGGAGGATGCATTCCCAATTTTGCATGGTGCAAGTACACCACCTGGTAGCCAAAACTGGAATCCCAGAATAGCCCAATGACATGGATAAAATGTTTTCTGACAGTGACATCTGGATTCTAGATGAAATTTCTAAGAGCCCCTACATGTTTTTGGGGTTTCTAATAATATTTTGGACATTTTATATTATTTTGGAGAGTTCCAAGTGATTTTTCCTTAAATTTTGAGGGATTCTCTGTAACTTTACATGGGAACGATTGAATATTGTTCTTACTTAAAACAACAGTTAGTCCAACAGTGTAAGATATGGTTGTCATTGTAACTTGCTTGTAATTGAATTGTGTAAAAATATGTTTTATTTTAGTTGAAATTGGCGTAGGGACAAGTTACATTGAGTTACATTATGATGTGTTCAAGTGCTCCTCAAAAAATGAGCATTAGATGAAGAATTTCATGTTTATGAAGCATTCATATTTTATTATTCATACTTGTGAGGCAAGTCTGTGCGTAAGATTTGTATGTAAGCAAAGACAAGATAATTCAAATTATTTTATGATGCATTCATGGTATCAGTAAAATGAGACGTAGGCGAACATAAGCTAATTCAAGTCACTGCTGTTGCAGCTCATTTGGAACGTATTTTCACATTACCTCAAAATTCAGCTTTTGGAGATCAGTCACACAGAACAGATTTAAAGACTATTCAATATAGGCTACTAGACAGACTTAATATAATACATGTTACATTTATGTTGTTACATACTTTTCTTTTTATTCCTATCACTAACTTTAAACTATTTTTGCTTTTTTTGTAGTATATGACCTGTATTACTGGAATAAATTTGATGGCAAATAACAACAATGATAGACTTTAAAAGGCAAGTTGCCTACCCCAAATGTTTCAACATTAGTTGTTACTATAGGTAGTCACTGTCTGTAATAGTCTAACTGGCAGTTCTCCTGTATTTTTTCAGGTGTCTGCTGGAAGAGGGATGCAGTGGGCATGTAGGTTTTGCACTTTTGTCTCTGCTAAACGAGGCCAGTTATTAAAGCATTACAGATTAAAGCATGGTGGCTTCACAAGAACCTCCCCAATACCATGTCTTCATCAGCAGTGTATTTGCACATTCAAGTCGTTTAATAGCCTGAAGGTTCATTTATCCAGATTTCACTCTCAGATCACCAGTGACAAAGATGATGTGCTGACATTTAACTGTCAAGTGTGTGAGTTTAATGAGCCCTGTAGTGAAAAAGAATTTTTTACACATTTACGCAATCATCTGAAATTGATGCAAAAAATACAGTGCCCTTATCTGGATTGTGACTTTGAGAAAAATGTTTACTCTACTTTTAACACACACAAAAGTAGAAATCATGACCAGAAGTATTCTACGTCTAATCTGCAATTCAAACCAGAAATAGCTGTGCAGCTCTGTGGCACTCAGGAGAGCACCTCTGTCCCAGCTGAAGATGTCACTGGTTTGGAGGAGGAGCTGACAGGTGTTGGTGTTGATGTCAATGACCTTGACTCTCAGCTTGAGCATAATTTAGGAAAATTCACTTTTCCTGAAAATGCAGACAGTACTGAACATATCTGAAAGTGCTCTGCAAGAAATCATCCAGGAAGTACGACAGGTATTTCAACTTTCAGAACCACTGATGTTTTCTGTGATTGTGGAGATACTGTGAATACAGTAGCTATAGGGATGGTACTCGCTTTACTGAAAAAGCCATGTTGGCTGAAGACGAATTCAGAATTGCCCTGGGCTTGTATATTGATGACTTTGAGGTTGCAAACCCACTAGGAACATCTAAGAAGAAACATAAGTTGTGCGCAGTATATTGGGTTCTTGCCAATCTAGACCCCAAGTACCGCTCATCTCTTCACGCCATACAGTTAGCTGTTTTATGCAAGGTAAACACAGTTCAGGAGAAGCGGTATCATGAAGTCCTACGTCCACTTATTCAAGACCTAGTATCACTTGAGGAAAATGGAGTTTACATTGAAAAGTTGGGAGCAAGCATTAAGGGGACTGTGCTGTATGTTGCAGCAGATAACTTGGCTGCCCATGGAATTGCAGGATTTCAAGAGAGCTTTATTGTGGAGAAAATATGCAGGTTTTGTATGGCCAAACGAGAAGAAATTCAAACAAAAAATGTCAGCTCAGGTTTTTACACGCTGAGAACCAGAGATGCCCATGACAGACAGGTTCAGGAAGTTAAGCAGGATCCATCTAAAGTAGCACATTATGGTGTTAAAGGTGGATGTGTGCTTAGTGAAAGTTTGAAATATTTTCATGTTGTAGATGGATTTCCTCCAGATATTCTTCACGATTTTTTGGAGGGAGTGGTCCCATTTGAATTGTGCCTGTGCATTCAAGATCTGATAAAAAAGAAGTACATCTCTCTTGAGACACTAAATCAGGCCATCAAAGAATTCCCGTACTCCTTTTCTGACAAAACGGACAAACCTCAGCCAATTCCAAAGACATTTTCCTCAAAGAATACAATAGGAGGGAACGGTCATGAAAACTGGTCCCTGGTCAGATTGCTTCCTTTAATGATTGGGCATCATGTACCTGAGGGGGGATGAGACATGGGAGGTGCTCATGGCCTTAAAAGACATGCTTCTCAGAGATTCACAGATGAGTCTTTGTTCTATCTAGAGTCTAAAGTGTCAGAGCATAAAGAGTTACTACTGAATGCCTTTCCAGATTGCAGACTCCGTCCAAAGTATCACTATATCAAGCACTATCCTTACTTGACAAAAATCTTTGGGCCTCTAATAGATATGTGGACAATGATATTCGAAGGGAAACACAAGTTCTTCAAAAAAGTCATCCATCAAACTCAGAATTTCAAAAATGTTCCCCTAACTTTGGCCAAGCGACATCAAAAGATGATGGCGTACTATTTGGACTGTGCTTCCTTTTTCAAACCAACACTCCAAGCAAACAAAGTAAAGAGCACAATGATTTCTTCTCTCCCAGTGAACATTCAAGAAATTTTGCACCAAAGATGGGGTCTACAAAAAACAGTCCTGTCAGCAATGTCTGTCATTATTGATGGAATGAACTATGCTGCAGATATGGTGGTTTCTGTGGGTTCATGTGGGGGGCTTCCAGAGTTCAGACAGATTAAGCAAGTGCTGGTGCTTAACATGGACATTGTTTTCCTGTGCAAACCAATGATTGCTTGGTATCATGAGCATCTTTGTGCTTATGAATTGACCCAAAGCAGCACAGGCTTGGTTGCCATCCAGTTGACCGAGCTCAATGATATTTTTCCTTTGTCAGCGTATCGAGTAAGAGGCAAATTATTTATTTCTTTGAAACGGTAAATACTATGCTAAATGCACCAATATGGCTCTATTCTTTTTAGGACCATGGAACAGAAGTGGCCAATCAGAGTTGTGGTTACCGATGGTGACATTAGAAGAATCACTCTTGATGAAAAACCAAGCAACCTCGAGTCTTTTTTGACTGACTTGAAAGATAAATTGGCACTGCCATATGACTTCAGACTACAGTTTGAAGACCCACTGTTTAACAATGCCCTTTGCAACCTGACAGATGTGTCAGAACTGCCAGATCGAGCCACATTGAAAATTATAAGTCTTGAGTCCCACTCTTCAGTCTCAAGCACACTGTCTTCGCCAAGCACATCTGATACAGAGATACTGTTGCCAAGCAAAGAAAAATCTCAGTTGATGAGGCAGGATCCTTGGCCTTCTGCATTTGATGTTCCAGAATTCTCTGTGGACATAAATTTCTGACTGAGACAGGGGGACCTTGCCTACATGAAGGATGGAACTCGGATGGAAGTTTCTCGAGACATGAAACATGATTTTAGAGAGACTTGCAGAGACAATGTACAACTACACGGCATACCCCAAGGAGGAAGTGGGAGTTTCAGGAAGTGGCCTCTGCACTGATTGCAAAGCATCCCTGTCTGAAAGAAGCTGGGTCACCCACTGGATATTGTGGATGGAAAAATAGCTTAAAGTTCAAGATGGGGAATTTTCGTACAAAAATGAGAAGATGTGGAATGGCCGATGTCACAGTGAATGGCAACAAGCGGAAGAGGGGTTTCCCTGATGGAGGGCCATCATGTAGTAACATCAAAAAGAAGTGAAACTAATTTCTTGCCAAACTTTCCTGATGGTGAAAATGCAGATACCCTTGAGACAGTTAGAAGACGGCTTGAAGTTGAAGCAAAGAAACGGCTTCCAGACTCAGCTGAAGTGATGAAAATGATGGACCAGACATTTTCTTTGCGACGTAAAGAAATTGTTGAAGAACAGCCTCCAGTCAAAACAATGATGGAACGATGGCCTACGCTGTTCACAGAAAGTCAGGTATGGCCTACTTAGGCTGCATTATATTGAACCACACCAGAAGTAATCATTATCTTCATTGTAGATTACTCTCTTGTTTCCTTGGATTATTTTAATGATTAATTGATTAATCATTTAGTCTTTAGAGTGTAGTAATGGCAAATAATGACCGGAAGTTAACAGAGCCCAAAGTACACTTAAAACATCATTAAATAGGCTAATCTTTGAATTCACAAGGTTGTAAGGTTTTATTTATCAAATTTTTTTTGCCCACATTTGTCAGTTCCATCCACATTAGTTAACATTTTAAATGTTTTAAACACCTAATATCTACATCATGCTGCACCATATGCACCTACCTACACCTACCTTACATACTCAAACGAGAGGATTTGATCAAAACTCAATCTTAAACTTTCAGAGAAAATAGGGTTACAATGTATGAGGCTCCCACACACTGTCACACTTTGAGAGATGTAATAACAGTCAAATGGACTATCGGCATTAAGTGACTACCTCGATGGAGGAAACGATCCTTTGTGTGTGTTTTTTTTTTTTTAAGGTCTTTGCTGAGTTCTTCAGAGTTGCCAGTAAGAACCTCAAGAAAGACTTCTATGAAGCTCTGGACCACCACACCACTCGTCTCATTGAAATTTTCAGATCCAAAAAAGGAGCTGTAGGCCAGTCAATTGAACACCTCCTCCAGCCAGTCAATACACAAGTAAGTGTTATTTAAGGTTCTAAATTATTACCACCTAATATATGTGTGCTTGCTTGCTTTAACTAGGCCTACAGCTGCTACTACTCCTTCTTTGTATAACAGCTACTACTTCTACTACTGCAAGTAATTCTTTCACTATCTTAAGTACTTAAAATTCAATGTTGTATTTTGGCATCTTTTCCATTAGACCCAAGACATCACCTCAACACGCACTGCTGTCCTGCAATGTCTGCCCCTGTATCTTGGTGATGTTTCCAGTGAGTTCTTCCTCAGCTGCTCAGTAAGTACAGTCCTTCACAAGTTTTATAAATTAAATAAAATAAAAATAAATAGAACTAGTAAAACTATATATTTTTGTATGATGCATGGGAACTGAAGCTCAGGTCTGACGATGTTGTAAAGTGTACACCATCTCATTGACAAGTAGCCTACGAAAATTCAGTCAACATCGAAAACAAATGTTTATGGATTTGTTTAAAAATGCTTTTTGATAAGGTCTTAAATTGAACATACTAAAAGTCCACCAAAGTCAAATCATGGGAAATAAGAGAACAATTGTGTTCTTTCTAACGCAAATGCCTTTCTGGGCCTGCTGAAGGCACTAGAAGAAAGGTCACAGGTTCACCAAATTGCCCACTTTCATCCTCTAGCCAAATTTCATAGCAATGCTAAAACTATATTTTAGATATTGGTGTGCAATATTAAAATTTGGCACATGGGATATGTTAGTCAACTCCCGGAGGAGCGAAATAAGTTATTTTCCGACAAAGAAGCAGATCCGATGTTCGTAGAAAAAGACAGGAAGGTTTATTTACACAGCCGGCCGCGGGAACATCAGCATTGAGCAGAAGTTCAACAAGTATAACATTTTGTTCCTTTTTATACAGTTACATTTACATTGTAGTTACAATAACCAGTGGGGGTGCTGTTTCTGGTTGGTTTTGTGGTGTTGTGCATAGCTAAACAGCTCCCTCTCTAATTGGGTTCCCCCTGAACCTCGTAACCTAATTGGCTCCGTAAGGTTCAAACTCAGACTTCAGACGGAAGTGAGGTCCATATATGGTCATGGGAAACCCTGTGTTCCGCAGACTATTACCATCAGGAAGCGCCCGTTTGGCTCGGTCGGATGTAGCGGCATCGCTTTGTATTCTAATACACATCGCTTGTCTCCAGCGTTTGTATTCTAATACACATTGCGTGTCTCCGGATCAAACGCCATGCCATTCCACAAAACTGTCTCCTAACAGATATAAAAAATGTTTTTTGAAGTGTAATAGATGGTTATATGATAAGTATTAACACAGCCTGTTGTGTGACAGGCAGAGGAGACAGAAGGAGAGAGGAGACAGACAGAGAGAAAGGAGACAGACAGACAGAGAGAGGACACAGGCAGAGAGGAGACAGATGTACAGAGAGAGGAGACAGAGAGAGAGAGAGGAGACAGACAGAGACAGATAGGACACAGACAGAGACAGAGAGGACACAGACAGATGACACAGATAGACAGACATTTCAGGCTTTGTGCTGAAACATACCTGTTGCCCATATGCTTTCAAAAGACTTCTGCAAGACAATATTCCAGAGTGCTGTTTTTTTCTGTTGACTTAACTGTGATTCCTTCAGTCACTTTGGTTACAGGAGTGAACACACTGAAACCATGGGTCATAACATCCTACTCATAATTTATTTCCTTGTGTTCTTTTATTTTTGAATGCAGATTTCGGACACAGTAGCTGACTTCTCCCAGGTGCCTGTTGGTGTTCTTGCAGTCATGACTGAGGATAGCCCACCAGAGTTAAGCACCACTGCAATCATCCTTGAAGGAAACATTGTCATGGATGACATTCCCACACACTGTCAAGCACTTTGCCTTCTATTTGGCTTAATATATGCACTCCATCTGGATTACCCAAAAGGTATGAAAAACACATTTGAATTCATCCAGAAGATACTCTTGAACCTCGGACCACAAAAGCTCAGCCCAAAACTGCAAACGTTAAAAAATGCTCTTTTGAGCTAGATGTAGTACTGTCTACAGATAACTATAATGGTTGTCTAAACATGAGTGTGGTGTGTGAATGAGTGAATATGATAGGGCTGAGTAATTTAACAAAACATTATTGAATATTTTGTGCATTTATTTTAATGAATTGGATTTTTTTTCTATTTTATATTGACATCTTTTTCATATGTTTTGATAAAGGTAAACTCTGAGTTTTTTTTTTTTTTTTGGTGCTGCAGAAATGTTCAGGTCTACATATTGTATTTTCCAGAAATAAGAAAACATTTGTTACACAACTCAGCAAGAATGACCCCTCCCACAAAATTATGAATCATTACAAGAACTTTCAAAATAAGTGCAGTTTTATTTTATTTTATCTTATTTTATTTGATTCAGCCTTAGTATGAATGAGTGTTTGAGAGGGAGTTTAATGTATGAGAGGTTAGCTGTTTCCCAAAAGCATTTCATACTCAACTGGCTCAGAATTTTGAGTGTGCCATTACTGCACATTGCTATCTTGCAATGCAGTGCATTGCGGAAAGGGAGAAGCTACTTCTGCAGATGGACGGAGAGAGGAGACAGACAGAGGGAGGAGACGAAAGTAAAATGAGAAGTTAATGAAAACCAAAAATAATCCAAATTACCTATTGAGATACATGTTTTTTGTGTTTGTTCATTAGATGTTTATCATATTTGAAGTTGGAAAGCACCGTTGCCAGTGGAGGTGCTGGATAATTTCCAGTTAGTAAAAACCAGTGTAGTATCAAACTAATTGCCAAAACAGTATACTATGAAAATGAGTATACAGTGTGCAATGTTTAGTAGTATGTAATGGCTTTTGGGACATGGGTTGTGTATACTACATATCTATGTTGTTGTTGTGCTAAGAGCTCACTTACATGTAGCTACTTTGAAAGTTTAGTTACAAGTACTGTTTTGTAATGATTCAGTTTGAATTATGAGGTTTTATGCAGGTTTTATCAGGTTTAAACCTTATACAGCCAGACTAAGTGTTGGCAGGTCTGTTTGTTGCTGTGAGACATTCTTCAGTAAAGTGTCCACTGAGAATCAAGAGCTTCCTGTTAGCTTACACCCAGACCAATCAGCATGCCCAATTTTTCTGTTTTATAAAAACACTCACTCAAACTGTCATACATTGACTCACATACTGTCACTCATACATTCACTAACATTTATTTTATTTTTATTTTTCTATTTTATAAAAACACTCATACTGTCATATATTCACTCTCACAGACTTGCTGATTTACACTCATACACTCACTGACATATTTATTATTTTATGCAAGTTTTATTTTTCTTTTTTTATTGTATTTTATAAAATCTCACTTGTGCTGTCACACATTCACTCTTACATACTCACTATTCACTCACACACATGCTAACAGAAGGGTCTGGACAAGGGCTTAACTGCAGTATTAACAAAAGTCGCATAATGGCCGAGTACTGTTCAAATTATAGGAGCTGTAATTTTTTGATAAAGGTAAAATTTGGCAAACCCCATTGCAAACTATTGTGGTGCTACAGAGATTCCCTGACCTAAAAATTGTATTCTCCCGACATAAGAAAACATATTGTCAATATTGCAGTGGAGTAACACATTTTGTTTGACCCTTGGTGGTGTCTTTCTAGACTGAATCTAAATGAATGTGAAGTGAGTTAATGAGGTTCAGAATGAACAGCACGTTCAGCCTTTATTCAGTGTTGTTATTGTATGAAGAGTGTTAAGTAAACAATGTTAATATGTGTTGTTTACTTTTTGCCTGTTGTGTGCGAGTACTTTCTAACAAAAAATAAAGTATGCTTTTCATGACCTCATTTTGTGAGTTTTATTTTCAAGTCAGCTAAACTAAGGTTTATTAAATGCATAGTTGTGCTCACTTAATTTGGCATAGTATATTAAGTTCATGTGACTTATCCCTTTTGAGGTCCTGTCAGTTTTATTGAAGTTGACTACAGTAAGATACATTAAGTGTAGTGTATTATAAATTTTAAGTAATGCCCACTTGTTTTGGTAGAATATATTAAGTTAATGTAACTCATAGTTTTAGAGTTATAACAGCTTGACTGAGTTTGACTATACTGAGATACTTTAAGTGCTCACATCTTTAAAAAAAAAAAGTACAGCTTACTCAAAGAACGCATATTCATTCTAAACACATAATCATTTCACACAACTCAACACAGTTAAGTTCTTTTACTTACTTTTCCCAAGATAATCGGTTTCCTAATTTTTTTAAGTAAACTTAACTTGTTAGAATTTACAGTGTAAGATTAAGATCATGATCAATATTAATGTCAATGTATCAACTGCTATTCACAATAAATGGACATAACTTTTCTATGTATGAAAGGAGCAGGCTTTAGTAAGCAAAGTCATAGTGAACACATAGTCAAAGGGAGTCTGAGAGGGAGACAGTAAGTCTCAAGACAAACTTACCAATCACAACATCTTTTATGTGTAGGTGCTGGAAGCCAATCTTCCCATTTATTCCTCGCATATTGATCTTGTTCGCCAGAGAGTGTGTTAATGTTGAACCCATGACCCATGACATCTCCCCCACCTTTAAGTGCCAGCACGTTTCTCTGTGAATTGATATTTCTTAGTTGATCAGCAGTCCAAGACGCCCTAACACTTTCACACGTTTGAAATTATCAGCACAAAATCTGAAATGGTCTGATAGTTTGAGCAATGTATGACCCATGCAATGAAAGCACAACAGGAAACCAGGAAATTATTTGTTAAGTTAAATAAAGGATCTACAAAGTTAGTGTAATATTCATGTATCAAGTCTGACTTCACATGGCTATACAGTTCCTATGGTCTCAACCACTTTCATTGTAGGTATTAGTGGCACCTGTCAAACCTGCTGTTAGATTATTAGATTATCTGTATAAATATAAATCATCGATTTTTCTTTTACTATAGACTAAATAGCTTCTCAATTCTATACTGTATATCCCAGTAAGGTTATTGAAATCCTATTTATGTAAGATCAGGGTTAACTTTTTTCCTGATGTAGAACTGATATTCTTACCAGTTGGTTTTTGAGGTCAGGGCTATTTCTTAGCTGCTCCTCCAGGTTTTCAAGAGACTGGCGATCAACTAATGGCAGCAGATTTGGGTCAACACCCATCTCTTCTTCAGTTACGGATTGCAATCCCTGGACAGTTGTGAAAATGATTTTCATTTGGTCCATCATCATCTCTTGATTGGTGAGAATATTTCGTAGGAGTGCTAGGAAGAAAAGAGGTTTTGTGGATACGTAGTTAAATAACTGATCCTATTAAAATATGTGCAGAAGACAGAAGATTACATGGTTTTCCATACCCCCAACAACGTTCAACGACAGTTTTCAAGGTCTAATAGACTTCGAACACATAACTTAGATTATTATCCATATTTCATGCCGACTTTACCGAAACGAACCACTTGCTACATTGTCACAAATTTAATTTTACATGGTGCGATTTAGGTAATTAGCTCGGTAATAAAAACTTAAGTCACAACAGCAGTTTGGTGTAACTTAGCCTGACATTAGACACCCTATGAACAAGACATTTATCATGGATTTTTTCAATATGATTTAGTTGGTAGATTAACGTTATATACATGCCAAGTTTACCATAACACTTTGGTTGGATGAGAAGTCTCTTCATGCTCCAAATTGTGATTTCAGTAGCATTTAAGGCAAGTTAACTAGGCTAATACGTGTGGCTACCCTGGGGTGTGTTTAATGTAGGAATATGGGGTTAACTTGGTGGTCTGTGGAGCCAAATAACCTTATTAAACAACAACTTTCAGCGTCCTAACTACATTCGGTGACTACAAATCCTTTCAGCAATTTGAATTTTGAATTTGTACAGGATAGCGGCTGTTAATGTTGACTGCTATGATAACGATAGCTAGCTGCTCAAGTTCCCTTTACTTTAAACGATGTCCTAACTCAAAAATCCCCACATTTGCTTCCACACCCTTCCCAAACGTTGGCATATTTAATTTCATTAAGATAAAATACTAATGAACACTTACCGAATTGTAAGACAGCACCCACAGGGAAAGCAGCCTCTTCTTCGTTCTTGTTTAGGCGTGAATGTATGTGACCGCGAACCCTGTTGCTGGGCAGGATTCAGATTCAACACCGCAAAAACTTAAGGTGTTCTTTACTGTGGGAACCACGTATGCCAGACCCATGCCACACCCCTACACCCCACACTGTACCCAGAGGCGTGGTAAAATGCACCCAATGCACACAGAAATCAAAATTAATTAATGTCTGAGGAGAGAAATTCAGGGGAGCATAAGAGTGTACAAACTATAAAGAGTGTACAAAGACTCAATTGAATTAGGAATGTATTTGGGGTGGTGATGTGTGAGACACCGGTCAAGGTAGAAAAACATTTGAAAAGCAAGACAATAAAATGAGCTTTCCAAAACCTTCGCTAAACAATAGACCGCGGGCTTTGGGAAATTCTTTATGGTTCACACTATGAGAACATATGTGTGTTACAGATCTAGGCCACATAAACCCGGCCCACATGTGGCATGGACAGATCTGGGCCACATGTGGCATGCCATCACATAAACGGTGCCATCATTGCCAGACCTGGCCCACATCCGGGTAACATACCACTTGCCATGCCAGCAGTAGGCCAGCAGTGCCGGCTTGATGCCGGATCCGGGCCAGACCCATCTGCTATGCGGGTTTCTGGAGAAGTCGCAATCGTAACGTTACACTTGGTGCTACTGATACAGAACACATTTAATAATAAAAATGCCGAAATGAAAATCATATTGCTTCCACAATTGCCAAGAGGAAGAAAGAAAAATTCCTCATCGTACTCGGACCAGGTGGAAATAAAGGTAAGCCGAATTAATGTATTTTACTTCTACATTAAACCATCACTGTTCATTCGTTTTGTTTAATTTCCATTACCATTTCTAGCACACGCATACTAGTCTATACATTGGCAGTCTGGCCTTACTGTATAGTATACTATATTGTCAGTAAAATAATACGCAGCCTTTGGCTGATAATTTTATAATAATAATAATAATAATAAGACCTCTGTGGCTGTGTGGTTCCATAGTTGTGCATTGTTGTTTATGGTCAGGAATATCTGTTATGAACATGATAACTGTCAGGACTGTGGCTTCTTAGCCCTGTTTGTTTTTGTATTCCCCGTCCATGTGCTTTTGTTTTTCCCCATGTTCCTGCCCTGCCCTACTCTCCGCCCTGTCTCCACCCACCTCGTTACCTGACCAGTCCCACCTGCCTGCCGGCACACCTGCATCCCACCTCCTCATTAGCTTCACCCTTTATAATCCCCGTTTGTCTCTTGTCTCGTCACGAGTTCGTCTCAGTTTCACTGTGTCGTTACGAGCGTTTTTCCTGTTCTGCCTGCTTACCCGTTTTTCTGATTTTTTTGCCTGTTCTTGTGACCTTGTCTTTGGATCTGTTTTTGGTTTTGTTTGCTGTGTCTTACTGGATTGTGACCTTGCCTGCTTTTTGACTCTGATTTCTGGACTGTGTTTTTTGGATTCATTAAACCTGTTTTTGCACCTGCATTCCTGTCTGCGCCCGAGTCCCTGCCTGAGCTGTGACAATAACGTTGTCCTATATTCATAACATACACAATTTATTATTCTGTTTGTAGGCAAAAAGTGCAGGGAACATACAGGTAGAGGGTGGGGTGGGTTGTCTAGAACACCAGCCTGATTGTTCTTGGGGGCTGCAACTCACGAAAGGTTGAGAACCACTGACTAATGATAAAGTAGTCTGGAGATGTTAAACTGTATGTCCCATGTTTTGTCTGAGACTGTATAGGAAAATTGAAAAATATCTACATGACTTGGAAGGGAAACCTTTCCAGAGCGCCACTGATGATGTAAGTCCTAAGTCAGTCAAAAATTGTGTGTGTGTGTGTGTGTGTGTGTGTGTGTGTGTTGGGGGGGTAATGTAAATTGATGAATTGAAGTTTAACTAGCCACAACTAAATTGAAGTGTTCCTCCTCTTTTGAAAAGAAACTAGACTACATTATCCACCTTTAAATGGACTGTTGTGTTGTCTCCCTCTCTTTTGTATATTTCCTTTTGCCCTGTTTTAGGATTATGTTTCACATTCACCAGAGGGGACTGAAGAATCCACCTCCACAGATATAGGTGTACAGGTAGACATTTTTGGAGTAAATAGTATCAATATATCAATATATTGATATAGATTTTATTTTATTTTTTCTTTCACATAATTGAGTAATGTTGTCCCCTCTTTTAGGACATTACACTATTACAACCAGAGACCACAAGAGAGTCACCATCCATAGAAAATCAGGTGAAAAGTTATGTTTAAATGTCCTCGAGCTGTCAGTAGGACATTTGGATACAGAGGATTATCAAAGGCTATTCTTTGGAATTTTAGGCATTAACTGATATAGCACCTTCTTTTAGGATATGTCACACCTCCCTGAAATGAAAGAACAGTCACAATCACCAGACACTAAGGTGAGAGTTCTTACTTTGAAAAGAACCAATTCTTAATACTTGCATCTGTATTTCTTAAAAAAACAGTGTCTTTCACATTTACATTTATTAGTTCATGTTATCCCCTCATCCAGGTAAATCTACCCCTGAGGAAAGGGCAGCCTATATCCAATGAAATACAGGTAAACATGTCCTTTTGTAGTTTTATTGTACTCTCTTTCAAGTATTGATAGTTGATATTAAAGAATCTCATTCTTTTTAGGATGACAGCCCTATGTCACATTCACCAGAGACTGAAGACTGGCCCTCATCAGAAGTGCAGGTACATAAGAAATTTACCAGACTATACATAAATCAGGAATGTTGTATGTAATTTAACAATTGTCCCAAAATGTCTAGAGATAACAGTGAATATGTGATCAGTTATTTAAATCAGCAGCATAATGTATTGTTGATTAGTTTAAAAATAAAAGTGTTGATATTTGAAATTATATATCTTTAACAGTTTTGTTCTTTTCAGGATGACAGCCCTATGTCACATTCACCAGAGACTGCAGAAGAGTGGACCTCATCAGAAGTACAGGTAAATAAAAAAATTAGCCCAGACTATACATAAATCAGGAATATTGTATGTAATTTTAATTTACATTGTGTTATGTACACCTGTGTAACAATTGTCCCTAAACATATAGAGATAACAATGAATTTGAGATCAGATGCTTAAATCAGCACATAGCATAATGCATTTTGATGAGTTTAAAAATAAGAATACCAACATTTAAACTGTAACACATTTGTTTTGGTACAATTGGTCTTTGCTCACTATCACTCATATTTTGATTCTTTCCCATTTGTTACAGAATACCAACCAATCAAACCATGCCTCTCCAGGTCCCTGAAATGACTGTGTCATAGATACCAGTTGGCTGAACATCCTCGCATTCTCCCTGAAGCACAATGTAACAGGGGCTTTAATGGAGGATCTGCTGCAGCTGTTAAGGTTATGTAGTCAGGATCCTGCGAGCATCCCACGTAGCAAGTACATGCTAGAGAAGGCATTCAAAGATTTCGTAGTCAAATCGGAATACCATCATTATTGTGGTATTTGAAGCTCTTACATTGGCCTATCAATGTCAAAGGACAGTGAATTAAATTGTCAGATCTGCTCATCAACCCAAACTGTGAGACAAAGTTTAGAGTTGGGTCAATTTTTTATTTGTTTACCTTTGAGGGATCAACTTAAAGGTCTTTTGGAGAATGAACCCATTTTAAATATTTACAATGACCAAAACAGAGATGGGATAACAGATATTTCTGATGGGAAGTTGTACAAATATCTGAAATCAGTTAGCAATTCTTTCTTTTCCCTGTCATTCAATTGTGATGGAGTGCCTGTGTTCCAGTCATCTAAATTTAGCATCTGGCCCTTACTATGCTCTGTTAATGAAGTACCTCCTGACGAAAGAGATAAAAATGTCATATTATGTGCCTTGTGGTTTGGGTCATCTAAGCCATTGATGACTAGCTTCCTCAAACCTTTTGTGGAGGAATGCAAAAATCTTGGACAAACAGGCCTTCGCTGGCAGGATCCAGTAGATCAGTCAATCAAAACGGCAAAGGTCTATGCATTATGTGCCATATGTGATGCTGTTGCACGATCATTATTGCAAAATTTCAAACAGTTTAATGGAGAGTATGGGTGTGGGCACTGTCTTCATCCAGGTGTTCAAGTGAGAAAAGGCAATGGGACTGTGAAAGTGTATCCTTTTTTGGAGGAGATACCAGACCTTAGAGATCATGACACAACTGTGGAAATAGGTGAGATTGCCAAAAATAATGGACAGAGCATTATGGGTATAAAAGGGCCATCTCCAATTGTGGACTTGCCCCATTTTGACCTGATCAATGGCATGGTCCCTGATTACATGCATTGTGTTTTGCTGGGGGTTTGCCAGCAAGTAGCCACTTTATGGTTTGATTCCAAAAGCTACAGTCAACCATGGTATATTGGTTTGAACACTGCAAGAGTGGATGGAAATCTTTTAGCAATCAAGCCTCCAAGCACTTTTTCCAGAAGCCCGCGGTCTATTGTTGAGTGAAGGTTTTGGAAAGCTCACGAATGGCAGAACTGGCTTTTATATTACAGTTTGCCAGTCCTGAAGGGTATACTTCCAAACAAGTATCTTTGCCACTGGGCATTACTTGTGGAGGGTGTGAGCATTTTGCTAGGTTCAGGCATTAGCCAAGAGGATGTTGACCATGCTCATGAGGCTCTTGAGCTTTATGTTAAATCAGTTCAATGTCTGTATGGCGAAGAGCAGGTGACTTTCAATGTACATTCACTCCTACATTTGACATTTACATTTATTCATTTGGCAGACGCCAAATGTGTAGAGTGTTGAGACTAAGAGTGTTGAGAGTGTTGAGAATTTGGGTCCTCTCTGGGCCCAGTCTGCTTTCATGTTTGAGAGCTATAATGGCTACTTGCTTAAGCAAGTCAAAAGCAGTAATGCGGTGCCTCAGCAGCTTTGCAAAAGAGTTGCATGGTCTCGTGCATTGCCACAAATAGCTAACGCTTGCTCATCCAATGATATCTCAGCTGAAATGAAATCATTCTTCACAGAAATGACCTCAATTAAACATCATGTAAGGAACTATGCTAGATATGACAAGGTGACTGCACTTGGAGTGCCAAGGATTAGGCCAGTGTCCGAAAATGATCTGATTGCATTGCATGCAGTGCTAGATGTACCCGGGACCTCTACTGGCAGGTATTATAACAGAATAGTTGTCAATGGAGAGGTCATTCACAGCCAAACATACACAAAGACAAAGAAAAGGAACAACTCTGTTGTGATATTGAAAGATGGCCGCATTTCCAAGGTTTCATACTTTCTCTATGTCAGTGAAGACCAACATCACCTATATGCAATTGGCAGATCTGGAAATTGTACAGTGCAGAAGCTGGTTCGAGGATGTACTGTCAATGACATTGTGAGACCAAGTGTTTACCTAAATTGTGAACAGTCTGGGCCGGTTGTTTGTAAGCACATCAGAACATATTATTGTAAATGAACAAAGTGGAGTTAAATATGTTTCTTAGATGGGACATTCCATGGATACCAGTACAGTGATTTAAAATGCTGAAAATTGTGGTGGTTGGAATATATTTTTCAGAAAGTCATTAGAAATTTTGTCAGAAAGTCAGCTGAATATAAACTCTGTTGGAGGTGAGATGGAGAAGAATCACTTTGGCATTTTGGAAAGTTTTATGTTTGTTTGTTAAGAAATATAGAACTGTTAGTACTGTGTAAACTAAACTTGTACTGTGATAGAGTTTACAGAAATTGTCATAAATTAAAATGAAATCTGGTGATCATATGTGGGATTTGAATGGAAACCTATAGTGATATGTGAAATGTGCAACTCTAACTTGTAGAATACACTCTAATAAATAATTTTGCAATTAAAATAGGTGCTTGTGTGTGTGGTTTTGAATATCCTGTTTCATCTGAGGTTGAAAGTCTATGAATATACAGTATATGATTATGATGACTATAGGCTTAGGGATCCACTTAGGACAAGGGCAAATGAGTGAAGTACAGCCTTATATTGATTGGTAAGCTGCACTATGTTCATATTTTATACACGTCTTAGGTGGACATTCATATCAAAGTAGTATTTGTCAGGCTTTCCGGTAGAAGGCGCAGACCGGGATGACAAACCAGCCGTTTATAGAGGGATATCCAAAATCGTAGCAATAAAACAGTTAAAGTCGAAACCAGAAAATCCACAGGCAAAAAATCCAAAAAACACAAGGCAAGTTCAAAATCCAAAGAAACAGGCAGAAAGTCAAAAACCAGAGCAAGTAAACAACAAACAGGCAGGAACGAAACAGACTGAAACACTGTGACGAACTGGCAAACAGGACAGAGACAAGCAGGGTAGATATTGGGTAGGGCTGATGAGGTGATGGGAAGCAGGTGTGCAGACAGGCAGGTGGAGATGATCAGGTGGGCGGAGACAGGGCAGAGAGCAGGGCAGGGTTGGAACACAAGGAAAAACAAAAGCACATGGACACAATGACAGATGGGGAGAACAAAAACACAACAGCTAGGGGGCCGGAGTACTGACAAGTATTACACATACAATATTCTGTTGGAACAGATAAGGATCACATGTGTTTTTAACAAAACTTTTCCATATGGGTTCATAATTCACACCAGTCAGTCATTTAGTGATTTAGAGACACTAGCCTGCTATTGGTATTGCTGCCCGTGGAAGTTGGTGTGGGCCCAGAGAATATTACAGGCCAACTCACTCTGGCACCCCGGAGACAGCTGACTGTATTTGCTGATAATGCTTAGGCTCACATGTGCATTTGCCAATAACAAGCACTCTCTCAGCAGGTGAGTTTAGGATCCATGTTAATGTCTCTCCCTGCCCCACTGGTTGAAAATCTGGTATAGCTTTCATGGAGGAATTTGATTTGAATTTACTGTCAGATAAGTTGTCGTTAATTGTGACCCAATATATTCACCATTGAAGTTAGGATACTCTAATATTAAAGAGGTACAATGGTCTGATAAAGGGAACACAAGTTTTATTTTCTTTTTTGGAATACGTATTGCTTAACATCATGCTCTCAAAATTTGAAGGATTTCTTCTCATGCAGTCCATCAGCTTCATGTCCCCCTCTTATCCCTGCCAGCTGACCCTTCAAATGTCTAGTCAGCCTTTGTTTTGCGCTGAATATATCTGTAAAATGACATAGATTATGTTATGCTGGGCAGTTCTTAGATATGTAGTCTGAAACTCTTCCAAGTACATCAAGCTGTTTCAATGATGATCATGCCTGAACTCCACTTGGTTTAGTCAGGACTAAATCAAGTGTCTGACTGATAATAATATTTACCAAGAAAGTATGCTTCTCAAAGCTGTTTCATGCATGTGTTTTTCATCACTTCATCATGCTAACAGTCTAGGGGCTACATGTATCAACAGTGTGTACACACTAAAATTGTGCTGAGCACTTTTCTACACATAAAACAGTATTTATGAAAAGATACTTCCTGGGAAAACATGCGTACCTCTGTGCATAGTCTGGAGGTGGCGTACGCATAAAATTTGTAATTTGCAGATTGGCGACATCAAGAGGAACTAATGGTGATGCAAGTAAACGGGTCTTGTGTTAATCATTGATGAGTGTTATCGCGCATGCATTGGTCCATGTGAAATACTGATTTAACTGTAAACTGTAAACAATGTCAGACATTATGGCAAAACTGTGACTGTCAATTTGGCATTATTATATTAACATTGTAATTGGGCATTGTAGTCAAAAAAATTAAAACGTCACAGATCACCATGTATAATCAAATATTTTTAATGAGTACTCCTATATAACAGGCTCATTCACAACATATAAGCTTAACGCATTCACAATCAGTATGACTGTGCTAGTGCTTTTAGAAGATATCAAGAATAACCTAATCAGGCATGAACATGTGTTCAGGTACCAGGCAGACGTCTTCGCCAATGATGATGTATGGCTAATAAGTCGCTTTAGATTGCCAAGGGCCGTTCTTCTCAGCCTCTGTGAGGAACTGGAACCTCTTCTCCTCAGAGAAACGTGGAGAACTCATGCAATACTGGTTCATCTCCAAGTTCTAACCACCTTGGGTTTTCTCGCCACCAGGACATTCCAAACAGAGCTTGCAGACAGGTCGGGAATATCACAATCTTCTCTGAGCCGTATCATGCCCATAGTATGGGAAGGGATCACCTGGATGACTCCAAGGTGTATAAAGTTTCCTTACACTGCGGAGGAACAGGCCAATATCAAAATGCAATTTGTAGTGATGTCTGGTTTTCCTAATGTAATCGGCGCAATCAACTGCACTCACATTGCAATACGGGCACCAAGAGAGGATGAAGCTGTTTTTGTAAATCAAAAACACTTTCATTCAGTCAATGTCCAAATTATTTGCGATGCCACTGTATCACTTACAAACATCATTGTGCAATGGCCTGGATCCAGCCATGATACTTTCATTCTTTCACAAAGCAGTGTGGGGCGAAAGTTGTTACAGGGAGAAGTGCGTGATGGCTGGATTCTTAGTAAATACATTAACACATTAATTTAAACCAATTGTACTCTTGATTTAGCCAAGTAAGTCTAATCAAACTTTGAACACACGGGTGAAAATTGCTATCCGCTGCGCACTTGGCTGCTGACTCCCTTCTTAAACCCCCAGGATGGGCTGCAGTAGCATTTCAACGTAATCCATTGGCCTGCATGTTCAGTGGTGGAGCGCACAATTGGGTTACTAAAGGGGAGATGGAGCTGCCTAGATGGGAGCGGGGGCTGCCTGTTGTACTCTACCCCAACTTTATGTAGTATGTGCTGTGCTGCATAACATGGCGATAAAAAATGGCTTCCCTTACTCCATAAATGAGGTGAGACCAGACGCACCCGAGGACTAGTGCAACGGATCATAGTTGATCCGTGATCTGTACAGATTACCCCCTGCCGCTGTTACTTTTTAAAGTAATAATTCCCTAAATCTCTATGCAGAGTTGCAGTGAAATGATACAAGCACCAGCAACCTTACTTAGCAGAAGTGTTGTGAAGACGAAGGCTGTGTCCGAAAACGCTCAATTGTTCACTCACTCACTATTCACAGTCATACAATAAATTAATAATTTTCTGTATATAGTTTTATGTTTGCAAGTTTATTCGAACATTTGTATGAACATCTTTGTGTCTAACTGTGCCAGCTAGCTAGTTAAGTGACTAGCTAGTTGCAACTGACATCAACCTGCTAGCTAGATAATACCGCTACCTATCTAGCTATCACTAGCTAACTTACTGAAAGAACTAGCACCCAGCTTCATCTGTTGAAATTAGTTGAAACTAATGTTAGCTAGCTAGCTGGCAGTTAAGTCCAACAGTCAAGTGTAAAATGCATATATATGCACTATATAGTGAATATGGAGTGATTTTGGACACAGCTGAAGAACAGCAGAACAAGCGCTCGGAATTTACGCCGTGGTCAAAGCTGTCGCAATATTACAGACTCGTGAGTCCGGTGGTTCCTACACCGCAATGGAAATCATGGCAACCTCAAAAGCAAAAGTACCTTGCTTTAAGTGTTCTTTAAGTTCTTTAAGTAATAAATGGAAAGCAAAGTTGTATTTATCTCCCTTTTTTTTTTTTGCTGATCTGAAAAATGATCCGATCCGTGACTCAAAAACCGTGGTACGATCCGAACCGTGAGTTTTGTGATCCATTGCACCCCTACCAAGGACCCATTGCTGCCCCAACCAGAACAGCCTATGGCTGTACAAGTGCGCCTTGCTCTGGCGTGCAGATTTGACTTGCATTAGGTAAGTGTGTACTATGACAAGACCATAGACTGCACGTGTTCAACAATTTATTTTTTTACCATTTCTTTCAGGGTAGATGAAATTTCCCTAAGGACAGCATTGGTCTCTTGGAGCTGTTCTGCCAGATGGCCTGGAGGGTCACTCTTGCAGTTTCCATTACCACATCAGTGAGAACATGACCACGCTGACTCAGAGGTCGCTGGCTGCTGGCTGCGGTGGTGAGCTGACTGGACGACAGACCCTGGTCCTCCCCAACCCCTTCAGTTATCAAGTTACTTAGCCCATCGCAGTTTATGTCCTCACCCAAAATGACAAATAAAGAAATAATAAAATCTGTATTTTAAAATGTGTACCTTGTATGTTGTTCAACATGCAGAGATCACGTACTAGTATCTCCTTGCATGGGAGTGTCAGCGTTGGCCTCTGTGGGGCGCCGAATGTAACAGACCTTTTTTCGTAGACAGAATGCCTTCTGTGCTACGAAACACATAAATTCAGTAGGAAACCATGTAACACCATAACGCATTTTGTCCACAAGAAACACAAACACGTTAGCATTGTGTCCACGAAATATTGAAGAGAGCACATACTTTCTTGCACAGAAAACAAAATGAATGATTCCTGTCGCGCACTCCATTGACCGTTGTGCTTTTCATTTTATGGACAAAAGGCTGAATGCACTTCGCACTATGTGGATAAAAGAAATTCATTTTGTAGACAAAAGTAATTCTGTCCACGTAATAGATGTCCTAGGCCAGCATTTATGCTGTTATGGCACAAAATGCAGAATGTGCTATACTATCATCATTCCACGCCAACGAATGTTCATTTTGTCCACTTAATTGTTTTGCTATATTACTGAAAGTATGATGTGCACAAAAGGGATTTAGCCCAATATATTCTGTGACTTCACAGTTACAGAAGGCATTCCGTCCATGAAAGCAAAGGCTGCTTGAACTTTCGTAGACACAATGCTTCAATATTTCGTGGACACAATGCGTTATGGTGTTACATGGTTTCCTACTGAATTTATGCTTTTCGTATAACAGAAGGCATTCTGTCTGCGAAAGCAAAACATTGGTGTCTATGAAAGTTCCAGCAGCCTTTGCTTTCATGGCCAGAAAAGCTAACTTGTGTCAGGAGTTTGTCCTGACAGCGGTAAATGTTCGTGCTGTATTCCCTGGGAGAGCGAGGGGGCTTGGGTGTACAGCCGGGTGAACTTCAATAATTGAATTATCAGGATGTTGACGGGATTCGCTGCCTGGTGCATGCTCCGCACCTGCTGACTATCTAGTTAAGTGGGCACCAGGACTATTTAGGCAGGTGAGTGGGAGCAGCACGCCAGAGACGCTGCAGGCCGAGACACGAGGTTTTACTGTGTGGATTTTTTGGTTTTAGTTGAATGTGCCGGCACGACTGTATTTACGTTGGTTATTTTCGGTTTGGTTTGTTTTTTTGCATTTGGTTTAGCCCTGGGAGTCGCGACCCAGGGCGGATTTTGGAGTTTGTTTTCATTTGGTTAATTTTTTTTTCTTTCTTTTTCTTTTGGCATGTGTGGATGCAAGTTTATCTTCGTGTGTGTGTTTTTAAGCAGCTCCGGGAAAAACGGCGACCAGAGGAGTGTACCGTGGTGAGTCCCTGAGGGAGAAGTGAAACCATGAGCAGTTCCAGGACGCAGCCGGGACCAAGGAAAGCCCCCACCCCGCGAAAGTGTGTGCCTGACAGGTGGATCCCCCGGTTGAGAGGGAGGAGACACCGCGAAACTTCAACTGTGAGCATGAGTCCCCGGCACAAGGTGGAGAGGGAATAGGGCAGACCGGCTGCAGAACTGTTTCCCTCAGTGAGACCCCGCGGAGCTGGCACAAGCTGCCAGCGGGAAGGCAATGTGGGTCGCCACCCGAGCCGCCAGCCCGTTCACAGGAGTGACGAGGAGGGCTTTGTCTTTTTGTGTTTGGTTCCTTTTTTATTTAGGGACGTAGGCACGGGCCGAACTATGTCCCTCCTTACTTCCTTTTTGTTCTGTGTGTGTCTGCGTGGTGTGTGTGTGCGCGTGTGCGTGCGTGTGTGGAGCCTCCCCTGTGGCTGTAGGACTTCCCCCTGGCGTGGAGCAGAGCGGTTCTCTCTCTCTCTCCCTGTGCCCAGGTGGCGGGGGGCGCCAGATCACGGAGTGTATTGCAGTGGGGCACGTGTGCGGAAGGAAACTGTATGGTGTGGGTTTGAAGTGTGTGGGGTTGCGCATCTGCTATCGGGGTACAGGAAGGGGAGAATGGGAGTGGATAGCAGGGCAGGGGAAGGAGAACAGCTGCAGGCGGGAATCATCTGTGCATCTCTTTGTTTTTATGAATTTGTGTAATTATTTTTTTCCAGTTTTTGTAAAATAAAGAGCGTGTTATCCTATTCACCTTGTCCTGGTGTCCTTGTGGTGGGCGGATCCCTAGAAGGAAACAAACTGGTCGGGGCGAGGCTGGACATATTGTCCACTCCCAACATTTGCACACTTAATAGAGCACCTACTGAGAGAGAAAATGACCATTTTCGTTCCTCAGCCTCTTGTTTCCAATATAAATATACCTTTTTGCACAACTATAAATATTTGGTTTAGATTTACAATTTGAAGCCTCTCACTACTCACCAAAAGAGATTGTTTGGCAATTTACAATATGTGGCCAAGGTCCTGAAAAAGCTGAGCTGGGATTCCAAACAGAATCTCAGCTGCGCAGAGGCCGGAGCAATGATGTAGTACAAGGAGTATGTGGAATTTAAATAGTCCTCACAAAAGGAAGTCTGACATTGGGTAGCACAAATAAATTATGTTCAAACATAAGTTCGGGATGAACATTCCTCCCGAACTTACGTTTGAACATGATTTATTTTAAATGATAGGCCCATCTGCGCTCCCCTGGTAGGCTACTTTCTTGTATTTTGCAGGTGAGCAGCTAGGTGTGCTTGTGTGTTAGAAGGGTTTCATCATTGACTGTCAAACTAGCAATGTTAAGGCTCACAGTTGTCACTGATGGGCTTGACAAGCTAATTGGTGCCCCACCAGAATTTATATGCCAAAGACACCGCTGCTCAGCAACCCAGCGATGCTTAGTGGAGCCCAATTTAGCTTTGTCGAAATGGCTTAGTGGATTATTATCCGCCCAGACAACAGAGTGCTGGCCTCACAAGTAGTCACCAAACTTGTCTGTCATTGCCCACTTCAAATCCAGGAATTCAAGTTTCATTGAACTGTAATGCTGATGGACTGAGGCTCTGACTAGCATATGCAATGAGGTGAACCTTCCCATCACACTCTTGGGACAGCACTGCTCCAAGGCAATGGTGACTGGCATCAACCTCCAGGATGAAAGGAAGGGGCAAATTTGCAAAGGCTAATGTGGCGGCATTGACAAGTCTCAACTTCCAATCCTGGAAGCTCTGTTCACATTGATCTGACCAGGCTCCCTCCAGAGATGGCCCTTGCCCCTTACAGCTCTTCGTCCCACCCCATTCAGCCACCAGACGATGCACTGGGGCAGCCAGCTTTCAGAACCCTTCAACAAACCCAGGAAAAACCGCAGCTCTGGGATGTTAGTTGGCCAAGGCCAATCAGCCACCACAGAAACCTTCTCAGGATCGGTGGACACACCTTCCTGGGAAATGAGATGGCCCAAGTAGCGAATCTCCCCTCTAAAGAAGCAGCACTTCTCCAGCTTTGCCTTCAAACCTCTCTGCAAACGGCTCAGCACCAGTTCAAGGCAACTCACATGCTCCTTTGTACTGGCAGAGAAGATAACGATGTCATCCAAGTAAAGTAACAGTGACTGCCCAGTCTGATCTGCCAACATCCTCTCCATGTGCCTTTGAAAGGTGTTAGGGGCATTACACAATCCAAAGGGCATTTGATTAAATTCGAACAGTCCGAAGGGGGTACAAAAAGCAGTCTTGGGATGATCAGATTCTGTTACTAGTATCTGGTTATACCCACTAGCCAACTCCATGGTTGAAAACCACTGAGCACCTGATAGTGAATCAAGTGTCTCCTCAATGCGAGCGAGACTAAATAGCAAAACCTATAATTCATTATCAGGTGCCCAGTTGTCCATCTGAGCAGGGTTTTTGACCAGTGCTAATCCACACATATTCTGAGGCTGCCATCTCTCTTTTTCACAAGCACAATGGGAGAGGCAAAGGGGCTACAGCTTTCCCACATCACCTGGCTGTCCAGCAACTGACGTATATGGGTTTTTACTGACTCATAAGTAGTATATATCCTGCACTTTCT